>CM057814.1:124486903-124874403 GCA_030067965.1 Latrodectus elegans
AAAAAAAGGATATTTCGTTTCAAAATCTATATATGAATGTTTCTTCTCACGCTGTACAAATATGAAAAAGAATTTGACCCAATATTTTTAATGATCCCAGGCTTAAAATAGAGATATATCAAACCGATGCTCCCCTTGATGTATTCAAAATTTCAATTAAAAAAAAAATATCACATTGGTTAAAGGAAAAAAATGTATCGTTTCTGTGATCATTATTCATTTATATGAATGAAGCAAGTCGATCTAATATAATCGCACATTTATCAAATATCAAAATAATCGTTTATTGATTTTATGTCTATTATAATTTGTTTATATTTGTATAATCATTACTTTAAGTGTTATATATATTATGTAGTAATAAAAGAAACACACTTATGTATCAAATGTCAAATGGGATTTATTCGCAATAAAGATTTATGATTAACAAAATGGGAAAGCTAAATACTTTATAATTAAGTTGCTAAAGGAAATTCAGGTTTATGTTCGTTATTTGTTTTGATATCGTATTGTGTAAATGCATCCTTAAAATCACGCTAACCTTATGTATTATGACTTTATAAGGCTTATTTTGTTGGTGAAGAACGCGTTTAAAATAAGTTCAAGGCCTTTGTTATAAAGACTATTTTAATTATACATCCCGTATACTGTAATGGTGTTTTCGTAACATTAACAAATAATTTATGGTGAAATTTTGAACGTCTCCATGATTTATGGTTCTCAAAACTCAAATTAGTTTTCCCAACTTGATTCGTGAATCGATAAAGTTAAAGCAATTTGTTTATATTTTATGCCTCTCATATTTAAATGGGAAATTATTTTCGTGCTTTTATTTTTATTTACGTTAGGTGCACGATGTGATAAACGTGAAAAAATGAAGTTTTTCTTTTAAAAATATAAAACTTTATATTTTTTAAATGTATATGGATTTCCGATTTTAAAAATTCAAAACGTTACAAAATAATAACAAAATTTAAGCTTGTATAATATTGTTTATTTTTATGTTTAAAATAGCGTTGTATCAACCTGGTGACTGAATGCCAACTCTCTGGCTTTCATTTCAACAAGTCGTGGGTTCGATACATACCTGGGCCCTGGATGATATTAAAGGATGAGAATCCACTTTAAATAGTCAGTTTCAGATTTTGCCCTCGTTCGCATAAATTATCCTTAAATTAACAAACTAAGCAAACATGAAATATTGTTTCATTGTTTTCCTTGTAAATGTCATATTAATCGACTATTAATAATTTCGATTACATGATTTTTAGTTTCCTAAACTAAATTTCAGTTTCACTTACAAAATGTATAGTTTTGTCTAGTTCTATAAAATTCATGCGAAAATAAAAACTGATTTGTTGTATGAATATTTGGTCGTAATATAATGCTTGCTTTTTAGATAAATTAAGGTCTGAAAAATGTCTTCTATCATTAGTTGATATGAGATTGAATGAGAAACGAATTTTATAGATTTCTATGTCCTTAAAGATATTACAAATTTGTGCCTCTCAATAAAATTTTACCGAATTGACAGTTGAGTGGTTACTAGTCTTCAGCTCATTTGTTCATAAATTCGATTCCTTATGTCTGATATAGATCTTCGTTGTGGCTCGGATTCTCTACTTTAAATTTGAATCGCGCAGCTGCATTAGTCCATGAGTTGTGTGTGTGTGTGTATATATATATATATATATATATATATATATATATATACACATACATGACAAATTAAATAATTAGTAAATTAAAATTTATTTCCTGAAAATTGTTTTACTTTTTAAACGCTTAAAAATTTCCTTACGTAAGCAGCATCTCTTAATGCTGAAAAAGTGTTGAAACAAATGTCTGGTTTCCTAGGTAAAATAATTGCTGTAAAATAAAGTTCATTCTCTTGTGAGATTTCCTTACTTAATTTTAACTGAAATTGTGAACGGTGTCTTTCTCTCTGTTTTCTATTATTTCACGTTGATATATCGGAAAAAGCTATTTCTATTTTACAACCGGAAGAAATAATCCTTCTTAATAATTTTAAGCAGGGCGCGCGCATTGCCTATTTCCCTTTCTTTATTGATTTCATGTTAAAATGATCTCAAAATAATTTAAACTGCTTGGCGAGAGTTTTTATGGACAAAAACTTTTTTCTTGTTAAAGTTGGCGATTTTGAGTCTTGTTTATTTCTTGTATTTCAATCGCCATCTCACATTGTTACTCCATTGCACGTCAGACCTGTGTTTTTTTCTTTTTTTTCTTTTTCTTTCTTTTCCTGAGATAAAGTCAGTGTTTGGTTTCATCATCATTCCATCGTCGTGGGAATTCGAAATTTTTTTGTTCTTTTGCTATCCATCGAGTTCTGAATCAAAGTCGACCGGCTTCGAAACATGTTATTTACATATTTTCCCACTCTTTACCGATGTCGTTATTTGGGATGGTTCGGTTTTGTCGAAGTATCGTAGTTGAAAATAATTCTTAATTTGTTCCACGTATTTATTTGTAAAAATTTTGATTTTTTATCTTAAATATGAAATTCTAACTTGAATTAAAGAAATATTTATTGCATTTGTGAGAAAAAACTATGATTGTTATATGTAAAAATAAATGCTGATCATCCTTTACGCGTGTTCTGAAAAAGTTGATAATTATCTTCTAATGTGCGTTGTTTCTAAGCTTTAATTATACACAATTGTAAATAAATATCTAGTTCGAATGCTAATTTAAATGTATATTTTGCATACATACATATTTGGAAGAATCTTAAGTTAGGAAAAGTGTAAAATATGTTGAAATTATTTGTAAAAAAATAGTTATGAAGTAAAAAAATAGTATAATGTTAGGAAAGTGATTGTTATATATCATTTACCAAGATCTGTGGAGTGGGTTAACTGTGATGTTTGTATGATATTTTTCTCTTTTAAGTATAATTTTTCTTAAGTATTTTTTATTCTAATTCAATTTAGAAAGATGTCAAACTATAATTTTAAATGTGTAATTAATTTTTCAAATTAAAACTTTTCAGCTATATTATTTATACCTTATTAAAAGCAATGTTGTAAACTTCAATAATGAGCATTTGTATTTCGTTGAAAAAAATTTGTTTGTTTTATGACAAGGGCTTTCTCGTTTTTTCTAATGTTTCTAATGTTTTTCTATTATTTGAGTTATGTAAAAAGCAATTATAACAATTCACTTGAATCAGATTCCAAATATTAGAAAGTTCTCAAGCCATATTGAAATCGACACAAATTTCGATTTCCTCCTACAAAATTGATGAAAATTGAATGCAATATTAAAAGTTTTCAATTTAAATAAATTATTAAATAAATATTAAAAAAAAAAATCTTGCTACAACTTTAAATTTTCTGCAGAATGCACAAAGTTGTCAGAAAGTCAGTGACATTTTAATTTAAAAATCACAAAATTGCCGATTTTATTTGAAAATTTTAAATTATTTTTCTTTGAATTAAAAAAAAATTATATATTTGGAAATAGTTCACAATTTAACAAATATAGAATGCATAAAGTTTTCTTATACAAATTGTTTGCTACTGTCTTTTTCCGCACACGTTGCAAATTTGAACAGAAATTCTTGCTAAAAATTTTGAAGGAGAGAATCGAGCTCAGGAACTGGCTCGTACTAAATTTAAGAGAATCGTACAATTTGCGACTCACTTCAAAGCTTGTAATAGGTCAGAATTCTCTTTAAACCATTTTATAAGTAAACATATCAAAGGGAATATCCTTGTCATTGGATAATATGCCTCTACTTTGGTTTATTTATAAAAATGATCGAATAAAATTTTTATGTGGACGAATTGGCATTATGAGATGACTCATATCACATTTCTTTGTTGGTTATTTATGATTTTATAGGTTGAATGTCAAATATTAACATAGTTACAATACTTTAAATATTTTGATTTGAATTTATATCTTGGGAATAAATTTCATTCAGTGAATATTCCTCTGATAAAAATGATCGGACTGATAGTTGAATGATTGATTCTTTGACTTTCAGTTCGACAGCTCACGCTTACGATTCCTGTTTCAACCCTGGTTTGTGGTATTTTTATAAATCCACTTTAGCTCAACTATCTCATATGTCAAAAAAGGGACAGTAAAGTGATTGCAAACCAAAGTGTTATGGAACTCTGAATCCATTGGGACCAGACTCTATTCGGATAATCGAAAATTTGATTAATTGGATATTTTCGATAAAGGATCTATTTAATTATTGTACTTTGAAAATTGGGAGGAAAAATTACCTATTTTTTAAGAAAAAGAACCTTTAATCCGTTAAAATGGAGTACTTTTACTTGTTTACACAAGTGCTGAACATTAATATAGTATATGTATGTACAGTTAAATGAAAGTTATTGCTTTTTTAACATCTCGGTTTCCAGTAAGCTGTTTCACTGCCTTCATACGTTTTCGGGTGATGCACATCAGTGAGATTTTGCATGCGGTCACACTTAAGCTGACGCTCCATCCTCTTCCTAGCAGTATGAAATCGGCAAATGCTTCATTAGTTGATAGTCCTATGTCTCGGTCAACTTGCACTTTAAGGTTATCTTCTTCCTCGACACTTTCAATAAGTTGATTATCATTTACAATTTGAAATCTAGTGCCTGACTGTTAATCCATTTTCCTATATCTTAAGCATTCATTTCTAAACATCCAGGAATTTTCACTTTCTGAATTCCTCAGGTGACCTGCCATCCTCTTACCCTTTCTTGAGCTTTTTCCTTCTCTTTTTCAACCTAATTTGTTTTTCTGGTATTCTGAAAGCGATTCGGATAGCTGGAGCTCAGATAATTGAAATTTTACAGTATTGTTGAAATTGAGTTTATAATTGGTTACATCAATGCAACTAAGATAGCAGTAACGCAAGGAAATCATAGCATGTTTCCCTTTGCACGAGATCCAAATCTCTTGATTTATTTTGTAAGCGAAAATAGTTGCGAAGCATAACCGTGGTTACGAGTTCTCATCTCATATGCAATTAGCGTAAACGGCCTTCGCGCTGCTTCTTCTTTCTCCCAAATGGAATTTTAATGTTCCCCAAAGCAGCAGCAAGAAAGTTCGAAGGAAGAGTAACAAATCATCCTCCGCCAACCCCGTGACGTCACGCGGATTTTGAAACGCATCCAGCAGAGAACTTGTACTCTACGCTGAGTCGATGGCCTTTATCGGTTTTTTTTCATGCGTGCGGGTTTGTTAGTCTTAGCTTCAAATACATCCCCAGAAAACAACATTTATCTTGGCCGATATCATTTTATGTATGGCGATCTATTTTTATTTAAGCAGCAGCAGGAGGTATGAAACAGTGCATTCATCATCCCCAGTTAATATGCAGGGTGACTATAAAGTGTCTGATACATTTTGATGTTTAATACTTCGTTATAAACAATGAACATAGATTTAAATTAATAAAATGAATGGGCGTATGAATTCATAAGAGTTTTATGGGTTCTGCCATTGAACTTCCATGGCTGCACAAAGAGAATATGAAAATGGTTCTAGATTTCACTTTAATGATTTTAATTTTGTCAGGTAGGTTAACGTTGGTCAATACGTTCCTGCTATAAGTAGTATTCTTTAGAAATCTCCTAAGGAAAATACCATGCCATCGAATGATTTGGTGAACTACATCAATCCCAATACGTTTCCCTGTGAAGTGTAACTGGCCAATATAGACGTTAAAAGAAAGATTCAAATTCGGAAAAGAAATTATAAAATGCAGAGACGATATTTACTGAAGGAAAGATTTGAAAAGAGGAAAAATCTTCTATATTAACTTTTAAAATGTGAAAGTTACATTTCGTACTATAGATTTGTGAATAAATCGGGTGTTTTTTATATCTTCATTATTGTATAAATTATTGAACATCGAAACATGTCCGATACCCTGTTTTTTGTTTTAGTTTAATGAGCGATCTAGTATATGTATTTAGTTTTTATTTCGATTCAAGACGTGTTACGTTTAATAATCGTCACTTCGCCGAGCTATGAATTTGAAAATAACTCGCTAAAGATAGCCTATATATGAATTATGAAGTAGTGAGTAATTTCTTGTTCAGTGGGCGTGGATTAGTAATTCATCAAAATAAGTAGTTTGTAGAAAAGGTAGCCAAACTTTATCGCCCACTTTTGTGTTTTTTGTCGCTAGTAAAAATTTCCTACCCACCCACATCATCCGTAGTCATTAATTTTTGCCACTGCTCTAGAATTGATTTAAAAAAAATAAAGGTTATGTAATAAGCAGTGGGAATTTATCTTGTAATGTTAAAAGAATATAATTTGATCCATATTTATTTCTGGTTATCCATTTGTAACGAAGGCTTAATGTTGACTTTATTCATTGGTATATTGGTGAGCTGGCAGCCCATTTTGAACATACTGATTCTCAGTGGATGATTAATACCTTGATACATTGCCATAACGATAAGTAGGTACGTGTTACCGTATTGAATTCATTGCACATAAGGATATCTGTAAGTAGATAGCCCATTATGTGTAGACTGATTATCAGTTAAGGATAAATACATTGTGATTCATGGGCATAATGATAAGCAGATATCAGTTTATTTAATTTAGGCACAACAATAAGCCGGTATTACGTGTATTTATGATTATTGAACATCGAAACTTATTAGGCGTAAAGATACATTGATATATCAGTATGTTAATGACGTATTTAGTGATAATATATATCCTGTACAGACATTTTGATTTTATCATTCATGAGTGATCAGATACTATTTTCTGACATCTGTGTCTTGCTTTCGATTCAATAGTTCGTGGGGGTTCGAATGTCACCTGCGATGTTTATAGCCCGGAATCTATTTTAAAGTATACTTATTGATTTTAATTAGCTCTCGTATGACCGTTGAGCGACAATGAAACGATGGGAAACGTTTGGGCCTTCAGATCATGAGTTCACTGATTCAATTATAACCGCGAGCTTGGATATTTAAAATAATCCAGTATTTCTGTTCAGGGGTTAGCTTTTTCTGTTCAAAAATAAAAAGTGGCCAACAAACAGAACTGTTGATTAGATTTCGTTATGAAAGAATATTCTGATCTCTATTTAAAAGGCTTATTGCGATAAAAATCCTGAATGACTCATCTTATTTTCTTCAGAATGAAAGTTCTCGTGAATGTATGGTTTTT
Source organism: Latrodectus elegans (assembly GCA_030067965.1). Lineage (NCBI taxonomy): Eukaryota > Metazoa > Arthropoda > Arachnida > Araneae > Theridiidae > Latrodectus > Latrodectus elegans. Next base: position 124,494,071 of record CM057814.1, read on the forward strand.
TGCGAAAGAAAACAACGAATGTCTGGTATCCATCCATTGAGATTCTGCTGTTCTTGCAGCGGAGCGTTTCCGAAAACGCGACAAGTGCCCTTTCCTTCGTGTTATTTCCCTTGGATTTATGACCCTTTTTACTGGCGGTGGTGGTACTTTTTGAAACCAGATGTTGCCAATTTCCTGCGTTAGTTATCCGCGGTGATTGGTAATTTATGAGTAATTGTAGGCTGTTTTATGTACGCAGTTTTTTTTTTGTTTTGTTTTTCGATGGCTCTGGTGTTTCGATGAATGATCTGTTGCTCGACTCCCGCGGCGACCCCGGGAGAGGCCGCTTTTGTTGTCTGCTTGTTATTCACTCGATTAAACACCTTTGCTTCCATATTTTATGCAACTTCCCCTTTGTGTGTGGGCCCGTTTGAATCAGTATTTTATCGCGTGTCTACTGATTCGATTCCAAAGTAATCGATTTTGATTGAATCATTTATTATTTTCTTTTGAAATAAATAATTTTAGTAAAGAAAGTAATGAATTTTACAACTCGTTTTGAATTGAATTTTTTAAACAAAATCTGTTAATTTTACCAATGCAAGAGAGGGTTATTTCTTGAATCGCAGTGTGTGGAATGTCACATTTTATTTGTTTGAAAATTTTCTCGCATTATTTTAATTTGAAATACTCATCTCGCCATGCTGAGTTGGTTACTGAATGCTTACTCTCTGGTTCAGCGGTTCGCGAGTTCGATTTCCTACTCGGGTTTAAATATGGGGTTCGGAATCAAATTTAAATTGTAGGTCTTGGCCTAATTAGACCTCGCGTTTGAAAAAGGACCGTGAGGAGGACAACCCCATTTTGGCATGAATGATTGCTCCGTTAAATGTAGTGGTGAGAGATTTAATTGTGAATTTATTTACATGGAATACTCACTGGTCATACATTCTTGCCGAGCGGATAGTTGTGTAGTGAGCACTCGCACATTCCAATCAACTATTCATTGGTACGATTTCCGTCTTTGTTAGACCCTATCAATTAGCCCTGGTGTGAAGTAAAGAACTGCAGAACAACAAACGAACGAATATTCGAATACCTTTGTATATGGAGTAAATATATATTTAAAGGTACATTATTTATTATGTAACGTTTGATGGAAAAATATTTGTAATAAAAGAAATTCAGCCAGATCTGTAAATGAACCATTGCTGTTGATTTATTTTCGAAATAAGAAGAATTGCTTAATAGGAAAACATCTTTACCACTCAATACCGATTCTATCTCATCTTGTTGGGATGTCATGTTTTTAACTCCCCCTTTCTTTCTGCTGGGAATAACCGCAGGCCCACCAGAAGAATCTGGGGAACATCCCAAGCGGAGCGCGACGTCCTCCCTTTGATGGTCGAAAATTGCTTTTTTCCTTTTCATGTTTCGCTTTTATTGGGTTTCGCCTTTGAATCGAAGTCGGAGGAAAAAGTCCAGTCTTTACAGAATGTGCTCCTTTTTTTTATTTTTTATTATCATTTGAAGAGCTGCTAATAAATCGCTGTAACACATTTATCTTTTCGGATCCACTCAAAAATAAAAAAATAAAAAATAAAAAAATCCAAAAGCTTTTAGTTTTTTTTATGGCTTATTGTAACAAAAGGACAAAGGCCGCGAAGATGCTTATTTTTTGAAGGATGGTATCCTTTTACGCTATCTGTTACAGTGCAATTAGGGTTAAAATATGTGACTACACAACAAAAGCAGCCGCGAAAATGAATGTTTTCGTTACCTATTGTATTTATGATAAAAATAATTTGCTATGTTCTGTATATCGTTTATGCGTGTTCCGTAATATTAAATTGTGAAGTTTCAAATACTGAGTCGGATGCTGACTTGTGAGCGATCTGGTTGTTTGGGTTTGATTCCTGCTTAGGGTGTCAGCACTTTGCAGTGATCGAAAACGATAGACAAAGATGTCTTGCAATTTAGTACCACCATCATGACGACGTCACGCATACCTTGAGGCTCTCAGTTCCAAACTTTCACATCATACTAATAGAATGTTATTAAAATCTAAGTTTTAACTTAAATATTTCAGCTCGAATATCTTCATATGGGTGGGGTATCGAATCCGCTACCTTCCATATCGTGTAACCATTGTTTTCTTTATACAACCATCGTTCTCAAATGTACAATTTTTATGGTTTAGTATTTAAATATTTTCAAAGATTCAGAATATTATATAGGCAATCAATTTAATGTGTAGACTGTTTTAAAATTTCCTTTCTTTACAGTTTGGTATTATCAAAGTTCTTCAACATTCTGCGTCTGCTGTCAGCTTAACGTGTAATGCTATGATTTTCAGTACAATAACTCATGGAATCAATTCTAATCTTTAGACGTAAAAGTCTGTTGTGGCAGATTTTTGGTATTGTGAATAACGCAATCTTAAATAACAGTTAAAACATAAGAGAGAGATAGTTTTATACATGTATAATTAGTAGTTGACAGCTCTATTGATTTTATCAAAAAACTATTGATTTTTCCATCATTTCTCCCTATCTTCCGATAATGTACGAAAATCTACAGATTTTTGGCTATTTCTGTGAAACATGTAAAAACAACTGAAATTTTGCTGGTAAAAATGTCTATTGACTTGTTTTAGTAGCTTAAAAACAATCATTCTATATTCTTAGAAGTATTTGTCGCTGAATTAAATTTCTTTAATGAAGTATTTTATGTTATTTTAAAAGTTAAAGATTTATGAAAATTGTACTAGTAAAGTTCTGTAAAATAAATATTGGGACATAAACGTTGATGTTTATATTTTTACATGTAGTATATTCTTTTATTTTTCATAGCCCCTTTATTAGGTTGATGAATATTTTATTAAAAAATTAAGATTATCACAAAATATTTTTAACATAAATCATTCTCAGAATGTATAACCTAATGAGTAATATATATATATATATATATATATATACACACACACACATATATATATATATATATATATATATATATATATATATATATATATATATATTTGTGTGTGTGTGTGTGTGTACATATATATAGTCTGCTTATATCATCTGTTATAACCAAGGTTACTTGGAGCTTTAAGGAATAACCCATTTTTACAATTTTTAGTGCAGTATTTACCTCATATCATTTCCCATAATGGAAATTCTGTTACATTTTGTCGATGATCTATGATTTTTGTTGAATTTGTAATTTGTAGTATTAGTTATTTACTGAAATATAATATGTTTTGTAAATTCGGGACAATTTTGTCACAACCAGATGTATTACGTGATGGATCAATACCTAATAACCTAAGGTACAGACCAGGTAAATAACATGATTGGCGAAAATGTCGAGTATACCTGTGTCTACGTGGTTCAGAATTCTTTGTAATTTATAGATTCTTGTCGATAAAAACATTTTTCTGCAAATAATAACTTGAACGACAGATTTATTTGTTTCCTAGTTTCAATTTTTCCCTAAACCCTCGTTCTGGGGGTTCAAAATAATAGTCATTAGGTCCGATTCCCAACTCGAATGTTTATTGGTGTGGCATTTTGTAATCTATTTTAAATTGCAAGTCCTTATTGAATTCGTTTTTGTGTAAAAAAAGTAGGTGTGGAGCGATAAATAAATTTCCTAAAGCCATGGATTTTCGGAAAACTTAAAATTACGTTCATCTAACCAGTGCCCCGTCTAAATTTAAGTAAGCCTACTGGTAATTGAATCTACTAATTGTACTTGCAGGAAACTTCTTTGTCGCGTTTAACACTCGCACATGGCTGTGTCAAGGATGAACATTTCTTGACGCATATAGTTTAATATCTCTGGAAATATCTGTTATCAAATAACACTGCGATTTTGATTCGCACTTTGAGTCGATCATTACATGCGTGGTGACGTGAAAGATCTAACAAGCTTCTCTATCTTGTTGCTGTAAGACTATTTTTTTTTTTTAATTTTATATCATTTTGAAGAAATTGATTAGAAAAGTTTAACTTTTGTTGCTTATTTTTTTGAATGAATAAAATATATTCAGATTTTAATGATTTCAAGTATAAAGTCCTTTAAAGTGTATGGAATGTGTGTTGCAATGATGTTTTTTCACCTTGAGATGAAATGTGAAAGAGTTATTGCTCTGGTCTTCGATATAACAGTTTATCGGTTTGAATCCCACTTCAAGCTTTTGTCTTTAGGATGTTTCGGAATCTACTTTAAAATGGTGGTCGTGGTCTAATTAATCCTCATGTGGGGAGATAGAGACCAACAAATTAATCTCTAATCATATTTCTTATTAACTTAAAAATTTTGTGTCAACACTAGTTTTAGTTCACATATATTATTTATCAACCGATCAATAAAGAATCAAAATGTAAAGGGTCCCTGGAGAAAATAGCAAACAAGGATTTGACGCTTGTTCCCGAATACCCCACTGTCAATTTGTGTGCCTTTAGAAACAAACACGTCCTACTTTTCAGTTTTATTTGATTAAGCACTGAGAAACGTTTCAGTTTATAAATATTGTAATACGTACTGATATTTTGATCTTTTGAAATTACTTAAATTTCGTTTTGCTTTACGAGAAGTATTCATCTTGTTTCACTCAATAAATGAGTCAAATTCTGCTTTAATTATCCAGATACTGGAAATATTATCCCATCGCTGGAAGTTCCTTCCACCGTTTTTGTACCATATTGCAGGAGAGATTTTCCGCGAAGCTCACTTATACAACATTTGGCGCATTATCCCCGTGCCATTTATTTTCCTTCTGGTGATTAACTTCAGCGTGGGATTGATATTTGACACGCATATGCTGATTATCACTTACTCCTTTTCAGTCATCTCTGTCGGTGACCATCCGCATTCCGCATCAATAAATCGACTAAAATGATTCTTTCTCATAGACCCGGTGATTCTTTTTTTTTTTTTTTTAAAGGGATATTGTTTTGAAATACCATTTCTGATAACCAGCCAAGTTGGCGCGATTTCTAAGCGAGCGTGCAGATATATGCTGGTATGGAGCAACTTGATGGTTGATTGATGTATGTAGGTATTGTCAGAAAGTTGAGCTTTTCATCTATCGAGACGCAGTCGCGGGTTTTTCGAATTTTACAGGAAACAAAAGGAAACATTTTGAGGTCGTTAGTTCCAGTCTTATCTTGTGTTACGGAACCACGCAATATTTATCAATTTTTTTCAACATAAAGTAAGAATAAATCACTATTTTAAAACGGTTTATATTTTAATCCGAAATTTCAGTTTCATGAATTAAAGTACTATGGTTTTAAAGTTAAAAAAAAATATTAAAATTTCAGTTAATTTAATGTACATCCTAAACTTTTATGCACTAAAATTATGAATGACTTAATAAATCAATTTTTTACGAGAAACTCCTTAAGAAACTGAATAAAAAAATTCTTTTATTCTCTAAACAAAAGAATAATAATTCACGTAAAAAATTTTTTCATGATAATTCACTAAAATATTTATTTCTCGGAAAAACTAAGTTTTTTTTTATAAATTCATCATAATATTTAAAGAAAATTTTGTTTTTCTGGAGAAAAGTATCGTCATCTCAAAATTAAAAGAAAATGCTAATAATCTCTAATTAAAATTAATTATTAAATATTCGGGAAAAATATTCTCTTTTTATAGTATCAAATTATATTAATTAAAAGGTTAAACTTGAGGCATTTTTATGCATTAATAAATTTGAAATATTTTCTTAGTTTTTACGTAATGGGAAAAAAATTGTTTCTTATACATTGTTACTCTTCTTCACCAAACTTAGATGAATTGGTTGTGTATAATCTCTACACAGACTACATATACATCAGCTAAGCTGACAACTGAATTACCTGCTCAAGATTTTCAATTCAGAAATTCATAGGTTCGATACTTCGGATGCGAGAGTTTAGTGATTCGAAATTAAATCACAGGTCTTAATCCAATTAGGTCGAACTACCAGTTGAATGATTCACTCGCTATTCTTGGGTTCAAATCACACATAATAATGGATGTGTGCAGTTGGTCGAAAAGCACTTTAAAGCTTTATGTCGATCCACTTAAACCCATGAAGGCTAAAAGTGATTAGTGTGTTAACCAAACTACTCACATTAAATACACGAGTTAATCTTATCGTAAGACGAAGGATTATCCTTTTCATTATATACTGTTATAGTTTAATTTACCTTGTAAATTTGCTGATTAACTCAGATCTGCAAACAAATAACTAAGACACATTTTATTTATTCAATTAAATCAAAATTGTATAGCTTTTTTAGCCGCGTTGAAAATCGATTACTTTTCAAACTAAGGAGTCCTTAGATAGAGTGACGTGAAGCATTTTTGACCTATTTGAATTTGATAAGAAGTCCTATCAGTATTATCTGGAGCACTTTGTTACTCACCATAAGTGCTGATAACCTCCGCGTTGGAATTATCTGAGTTCAAATTTTTCCTCTGCTTTTAAACGTGGTAGTAAAACGCATTAATTGATGACAGAAAAATGCTCTTTTGCGGTGGCTTATCAAATTGTTTTAAGTTTTATTTTGAAATGAGCATTTTTTCATGCGTGCACTTGTTCTGAATATTGAGTTGTCAATATTTTCAAACGTTGGAACAATATTGACAAATATTGCTACAGAATAAATTTATTTTGAGGCCTCCTTATCTTGCAAAGTCATTATTTACATAATACGAGTTGAATTGTAAAAAATATTCATTTTGTTGAACCATTACCTAAATATCCTCCTGGACCAATTGTTGAAAGTTTTATGGTAAGCCATCAAACGAAGGGTGGTCAGCGCTCTCGCTTTCAAATTCTACAGGTGGTGGTTTCGATTTTCATCTTGGGTGTGAGCTTTGTAGTGGTTCAGAATTTATTTTAAACCGTGGTTTTTGGTCTAATTAGTAATTGTGACAAAAAGTGGATGTTGAGTTACAAACTAAAACATTCAGTCAATTCGCTTTGGACAGAATTCGGAAGGAAAATGCAAAGAATGAAGTTTAATATTTTTTCATTCAAACATAAATTTTAAAAGAGCTTTAATAATATAATATGGATATGTGAAAGAGTAATAATAATTATATGTAAGTTTACTAGTTAATTGTGTATGTATATGGGCTTATATATATATATATATATGTATGCATGTATATATACATATGTATATATATATATATATGTATGCATGTATATATACATATGTATATACATTATATATGTTTTATTAATTTTTCTCGTGGACACAGTGTATCTATCCTGGAACTTTCACTTTAAGAGTGCGTTCTAACACTAGTACAATCAGTGTACTAGTGGTAACCCTATCGTGTTTGAAAATACTATGGTGTTATAAATACTCTTTCCTTTAATATCATCAATAATTAATGAGTAGTGTATGAATCCGAGATCTTTCACACGAAAAGCCCATTACCACTAGTGCACAGAGCGTATTAGTGGTAACTCTAACTTATTTGAAAATACGGTAGGGTTATAAAGGATTATTTTCTTTAATATCACTAATTAATTATTATTATTACTTGTTCATGAATATGTGCTAATAGGCTTCAAAACTTCCCTAATCGTTATTCGTTATGTGTCACAATATATTCATTCCTGTGAAGTGTGCTTTTATGACTATCCATGACTTTGACTTCTTTCCATCAGCAGTGGACACACCTCAAAGATATTTGAATGGAACCAAGTCTGTCATGACATCCTGAAGGGAGGGATGGACACCGTGAATGCACATGGAAGGAGTAAATAACTACCGATTTTTCTGTCTGCTTTTTGCGCAGTCTCCCCCCCCCCTCTCCACTGCGGGAGGAAAGCTTTTAATCTCTGATTTAAGAGTTTTTGGAAGCGCAATCTAAGAGCCTTTGGGCAAAAGCATTGGTCTTCCTCCTTAATCCTCATGGCTTCTTTCATTTCTCAGTCGCCTAGCTGCTTAAAAAATGTATTTATCGAAGTGAGAAAGATATCTTTCTTACCGAAGCTTTTTTCTGGTTGCATGGAAGGCAGTTCGTAATAAGCATTTGTGAGTGAACTTATATAACTAATTGCCTCGTTTTCGGCAATTGAAATTTAAAATATTTTTATATACTAAAAGGTGCATATAATGATTGCATTTTTAAAAATTTCGTTATTGTCTTATAAATGTAATGGTAAAAAATAAATGGAAATAATTTTGTTTCTCTTATCTATATTTTGCAGATGGTTATTTGTTCGTAAACATTGTTTCTTGAGAAAATTATCAATTTTTACTTTCGAGAGGGCAGTATTTCGTTACACTTAAAAATGCTGAAAAAGTAATTCGAGTGAAATGTGATCACAGAAGGCAAATATAGTAGCATTTATTTGGTATGTAAATGAACAGATCAATTTTATGAATTGCTACTATTACATTTTATATTTCTTATGATGACGAGAGAGAAAGAAATTAACATCTTTCTATAATTTGTTTATGGAGTAACTGTTGTGGTATCCATTAAATATTTAATAAAAAAATCATACTATATTCAGTGAGTAAAATTTTAATATTTAAAGTTTTTTCATTAATATTCACTCCTTAAAATTTGGAAATAGTAATTTGAATTTTCTATATTTTTGTGTTAGCTGATTTCGTACTTATTTTTTGATTTAAAGAAAAATTCATGTCGTAAATTCATAAAATATTTCTTAGAGAAAGCGTAATATTAGACATTATTTAATGACAATAGAAATTTGTAAAGGCATACAAATATAGTGTTGTATTTAATTGTAACTATGTAGAATATATAATAATAAAATTCAAGTGGATTTTATTTTTATAATTTTATTGTATAATGCATATATTATAATATATGTATATTAATTGCTCTCGTATTCTTTTTCAGGTAAGTGTGTTGATGTTTCTGGTTTTCAATTTTTGGATTACAAGGAATGATTTCTCAATTTTTTTGTACAGAATAAAATCAATGAGTAAGTTTTTCCAACGTTATTTTAGGAAAACGAGTAGAATAATTTTTGAGATTTAAAATACGGTAATAAATACATTTTTTCTCCCTAATTTCCATGCATCGCTGAAAAAAAATATTTACTTCGATATTTTTGTAATAAATATTAATTTCTTTAAATGCTTAAAAATTGATGCGAAAGGTGGAGTTTTTTAAAAATTTCAGATATATAATATATTTTTATGGATAAATTAGTATTTTTTATCCGAATGTAAGGCAAGGCGTAAGTAAACAATGAAATGGTGATATAATGTTATCTCGTCCAGAGTCCTTTGTATTTAGATATGCATGATATGAGCTTGAACTGGGTTGGGGAGGGGAACTTGCGTTGACCTACATTCTGTATTCGATTATAAATATCTTTTTTTTTTTTCTTGGCATACTTTCGTAGATTTGTGGTTAAGAAAATTAGTATACGAGGCAGTTTTTATTTGAAGCTTTTCATTATTGTTTAAAAAACCTAATGAGTATTTTATGAGGTAATTAATCCCGCATATCTGTATATGTATGTAAATTATATGTATAGTATTACAAGAGCTACGTTTGAGTGGTAGCTTTGGCATAAATTAATCGTTTCATTAATTGGTGTATAATCGTAAGAATCATTTTATTCTTAATGGGGTGTTGCTGAGGGTCTTTCGAAATTTTTTTGATCACTCTCCCTTTTTTGTCTATGGAGGTAAATATTTCTGGATTCACGGGAATTGCCATTCGATTTAATTTTCTGAAAAACAAGTAGCGACTTATATTTAATCCATTCATTAAAAGCGAGTTTCATCCCTTGCTTCCACTAATATATTTAACGTTCTTGGTCTCGTTTTTTACGCATCGATTTTAAAGTTGTTTTGTGTGGGATATACTGGTACATAGAACTGAACTCGAGCCTAGTTACAGCAAAGTGGGCTACTGAAACAACTTTTGGTCGTTGGTTCGATTTCCACTTCATGGATTGGTATTTGAAATGCTATGAAATCCTTTATTAAACTTCATGTCTCAGTAGCATGAGCCCTCGTGTAGAAAGCGGATTTCCAAACTAAAATCGTTGCCAAAATTACTTGAGTCTGGTATTTGCAAGTCGAACTGGCAGCCGAATGATTAGCACTCTTGCCTTCGGTTCGTGTGTTCGAATCCCACTTGGGCATGGACCTTTATAGTGGTTCGGAATCCATCGTAAACATAAATCCTCATCTAATTAGCCCTCGTGTTAAAGGAGGACTTTTTAGTGACAAACCTTGTTTATCTAAAAACTTTCTCCGATTTGATTATTTATATTACAAAATGAAACTAATTGTTCCATAATTTTAAAAATAATTTTGAAATAAGTAATTATAAAATTTCATATGCTAAAAAAATTATTAAATATATACCGAAGTATAGATAGATTCGTAATGTAACTTAATGAGTGTGTGTGTGTGTATATATGTATATATATTACAATTGCAAGCTATGAAAACATAATAATAAAAAAATCTAATTCTAAACTTTAAAATTTATTTTTATCAACCCATTATATGCTACGGTTTTTATTCTGTGCAGGATCTCTCTTTACATCTGGATGTTACAAGAGGGTCTTCCTCTGTTACCAAATTGCATACGGAGAGTGAGTGCTGGGTCGATGCACTGTTTGCGGAGAACAATTAAACCCATCGTCCGATATCCAAGATCGCTGTGTGGAACGGAATAACCACTTCTTGACGTACTTCTGCGAAAGTTGGACACGCTCTCTCCTCGCCATGCGCCGCTGCGCTGCGAATTCTTGCGTTTGCATTTATTGTTTCCTCTTCTTCCCCTGCCGAAGCTGAATTGTGAGAGAGGAAGGGCATTTCTCTGGAAATAGGATGGAATGTGCGTGAGTTGGCTAACTTTTAATCCGGATACAGTTGTCCCAGTCTCAAAATTTAGATAACATTTTGAATGCATGTCAACACTTGACCGAATTGGCACCTTGCCATTGTCTGCAGTTCAAAAGTTCGTGAGTTCGAATTCCACTTAGTAGATGTTTGCGAGAATACTCTAGTAGTATCTGTGAGACGAACCCTCGCGTAAAAAAAAGCAACATACGAAAAAAGTTTTTATTATTTTGCCGGTCAGTGTCTGAGTGGTTAGCATTCCCGGGTTCGAATCCAAAGTTTTGGATGTACTTTTCCCTCAGTTTGTTTCCCTGTCCTTCCTTCTGAGATGATCAATGAACATGCCTCACCCTCTAAACAGGTTTTTGATGGAGTAACATGGATAATTTTACTTGCCTCCGTGACGCGGTTAACAGGTGCCTACCGGTTAAACACAAATGAGTAGCAGTTTCCCGGCCCTGTGGGGAACGGTTTGTCATCCAGTGCCCGCCGTTGGGGGTAAAATATTATATTAAAGTATTGAAGAGTTATACATTTATTTTTTTTTATATTACTATAGAAGAAAAACTAATTAAAAATGGAAAATTTAGGAAAACACGTTGGAACATTAGTCTTCATTATTAAATTCTATGTGGAATAAACGAAGAGGAGTTTTTTTTTTCATTATATTTAAGTGTAATTATGTGATGACGAATGGTTGAAAGTGTTCATAACATTTGATGCTAGTTGGCGTCACAAATGCCTAAGACATGCTTTGAAATTAGAAAATCTGTGATTTGACAATGTGTCTGTAATTCAGTAAATATGATTCGACGTATATAAACACGTGTGTTGTGTTAATTAATAGCAGTTATTTAAATATAAATAATTCAGTGAACCTTATAAATGTTTGTCTCATAGTTTTGAGAATGTGTGCGTGCGTGCTTTTTTTTTTTTTTTTTTTTTTTTTTTAAATTACTACGTCATCCTTTTTATCCTTTATTCGTTTGTTTTTTTTTTTTTTTTTTTTTTTTTTTTTTTTTTGCGCAGGAGAAATAATAGTGGTTGCATGGGCCTTTGTTCTCTTAAAATGTTTTATGCGGTGACACATCACATTAATTGAAAGGGGGAAAACGTGTTTTTTAAATTGATATCTAAAATTTTTGTGGGCACAAAACTGCCACGCCGTCATAATCCATTTTTTAATTTAAGTTGTGTTTTATGTTATTTAATTTATTTTATTAAAGAGATCAATTTCGTAATTATATAATATATCTATAAAAACCATTCTTTGTAGCATTTTTAATTAAAATAAAACTGAATGTAATTAAATAATTATTTTTCAGCTAAACACATCAAAAATGTGCTTTTTAATTGCAGATTTTTTAATTTAAATTATAATTTTTTATTTTAAATTATAAAGCAGTTTTTTAAAATAATTTTAAATTTCATTATTTTATCATGGATTTATAATTTTAGTTTTTAAAGTATCTTAGTTTTTATTTTTAGTTTTTAAAGTATTTTAGTAATTTATTTTAAAATTTTTTTATTGATATCACAAATTTCTATACGAAACTGCGTATCACCTTACCTTATTCGATTTGAAATTCTTATTTAATCTTAATGGGAGAAACTATTAATAATTACTACTATAAACTATTATTAAGAATTTTATGAAAATCCATTTAATTCTCTGCTTAGTGATAATGATACTGAATAAAGAGTAATTATCGTTATTGGTTACTGTTTCCATTCATTTACCTCAATAACTTAATTTTGTCTATTTGATATAAAATCTGCAGTGTGTTCACGTTCAGTCTTTTTTTTTTTTGAGAACTTTTCTCTAAATACACTTATAAATAATGCATCTTCAAGAAAGAAAATAAAGGCAGATCAATTTTCAAGATTATTTGTAAATTTCCCATGAATATATGAATCGAAATTTTTCTCATTCGTGACATCAGATTTTTCGATAAGATAGCGATTGACATCTGCGCCATACTACGGTGACCATCGTTGCAACCCCTTTTTTCTTCCTTTTTTTAACAGCTGCGAGTGGAACGAGTAGAACACCTGGTCGCGTGTCCAACCTAACATGCTTGTCTGGTGAATTTCCAAAAAATGCCTTTCCCTTTGTCCATTTTCCACACCAATAATAACCTTGATTTCCTTTTTTAATTGGTTTCTGAGAACTTAAATAAAAAAAATCGGCTGAAACAGTTTATAATCCAGATGCTTCTTCAATGTTTTGTTTATAAAGCTTTGTTGAAGCACCTCTTAGCTCCAATTTTTCATTTCAGAAAATTATCTTATTATTTTCTGAAATTATACTTACTGTTTCTATTTCCGAATAGGATATATTTTGGGAACATTTTCTTTGAATTGTTACATGTAGCACATGTATGTATTCATATGTAAAAATATGCAAAACTTATATTAGCACTTATATGCACATTTAATTTAAAAGTCGTGTATAATTTATGAATACTGTTCAATTTGCTTCGACTTATTCCTATTCATATCATTTATCTTCAAACTGGAATACATTTTATAAATATTTTATTCATAGAATTATTGAAAAAATTCCTAAAAGTGTTGAATATTTTCTTGTTGCTTTGATTTAGAAACGTGGTGATATTTTAATAATCTTTGATAAAGAATTTTATGAATTTTTTCTTTGGAATTTTACTCAATATTCATAAAATATAATGAATATTTTATGTGATTTGAATATTTTCTAATTATTAAGATTTGGATATTTTCATACTTATTCAACTTGGAAAAAAAAATTTTTTTGTATGGTATTTTTATTCAATATTTATATATAAAATATTTAATTGTTTTCGTACCGCTTCAACATCAGGAAATATATTTCATAAATATTTTCTTCGACAGTATTTTACTCCGTATTACTTTACAATTATTCATATTTTTGGTTTATTGAGTATTTTCTGTTTCATTTGAAAACTTATTTATTTTCATTTTATTTCAACATTAAAAAAAGTTATTAACAAATATTCTTTTTATTATTTTAATTATTTTGAAAGTTTACAGAAAATCATTCTTTATTTTCCCGTCCTCCTTTCAATTTTAAATTTTAAAATTATTTGTTCTTATTCTATTATAAATACAGTAGACTTATTTTCGCTGGATCAAAGTTAATGGTTTACTTTTAAATTACTAGTTGTATGGAATTATATCTAGTTTCTACATTTAATTGTTGTGTTTTAAGATATATTTTTCCTTTTACTGTTTTTTATAGCCTATTCATTGTTATTGATTTTCAGTTAAAAACATTTTTCCTTATTACTTGACAAGTACTATTAACTACTAGTTATCCGGTTGCAAAAAGTTATATTTAGTGTTTTATAGGTCCCTACTCTTTCGCTAACGGAATCTGGGCTTCTAAATAAAGAACTTCATTAAAAATATTTCTATTCGTTTGAATAAAATATCGATTTATTAATATTGCTTAGAATCCGTTCCAATTTTGATTCTTTATTTTTACTTTTATAAACCATCTGCAATATAATTACTTTTTTTAACCATTAACGTGTAATTACTATGTCATTTGCTTCTTGATGAAGGATTTTTTTTTAATGTTTAGCGTTGTCTTTTAATTGCATCTGTTATCTGGATCAACGATAACGGATTCTTTTTTTATTTATTGAAACCAGTAATTAGTTATGTTTCAGAGCACCCTTTTCTCCCATAATCATGATTTCCATTGATGGTAAAAATAAATCATTAGATTTTATTTCGTAATATTATTCACGACAATTATATGCTAGCTGTACATCTTGCCCTTTTATTTTCATTTCATGAATAGGTAATTGAACTTCAGATATATTTTTTGTAATATTATTATTCTCTTTGTTTTATCATCCCTTTTATTATGACTTTAATTACACCTTATATGTTGGTCATAAACCCACGATGTTTTCTAGCTGAATGTTCAACAGTTCGTGGGTTCAAGTCCCATTTCTGTCGTAAAAAACATTAAATTGTAAGTAATTGTCTAATTAGTGTTTTGCCACAAAATGGGACTATATAGGGATAAGCTCAATGAAATCTATTTGTCACATGGTACAGCTTGTGGTACAGCTACGCGTACGATTTCGTTGCAGTTCTGGAAATATTTTCAGCTGACGTCTGCTCATTAGTTTCCCTATTTTAGAATTAATGCAAGGTAAATGTGTAAGTAAAAGCATCTTTTTGCAAAAAGTTTTGATTTAAATCAAAAGTTTCCAATTTTTTACATTACTTTTTAAATGGCGTAGAAAAATGTTTCTCTTTGTTAATATTTGAGTTTTTATCAAAAGAAGTAAATTTATTGTTTGTAAATCATCTTAGAATGTGAGTAACGGCAAACAAATGCAATTCTCTATTGCGGTACCCATTGCTAATACTTTTCCTCTTGAACTGTTGCTCGGTGCAACAACTACTGGGCTTGAATGTTTGTGCTGCTTCGGAATTCACGTATGTCTCTGTCTATTTGACCCTCGTGTTCAAGAAGTGATTGTTGAGTGATAAACCAAATTAAACCTCCAAGACTGTTTGCAGTGTGCGTAGGCTCTTCATAAATTGTTGATAAATTAAAATTGTTTACAAACAAAATCATAATTTTAATTTATTTAAAATTTCCCCCAAACACTGTCATTAGATGTCATTTTATATTTGATCATTATTATATCTGAAATTGATTGATTGATTAGTGATTTTTTTTCTTAATTGTGTTTTTATACGCTTTCTTTAAAGCTCTGTTCTAACATAATTGTAATAAAAAATTACATAATTTTAATAAAAATCTGTGCATTTATATGTCTTTATTTATAAAATGGGATAAAAATTGAATTGTATATATGTCTCGCTATAGTCTCTTGTGCCCTATGTGTTTACAAGAGATTCGGCGTAGATGTTACTTACGATGGTATAATTTTTGTTTCTTTTGAAACATTGTAGAAACGATGCAAGATGTAATTTGAATTTTTTATTTTTATTTCAACATTATGCGTCCTATCTAAAGACCAAAAATATCAGAAAATTTCTACACAAGTTTAATTGTTCCTTGGCTTATTTGTTTGCTTTTTTTTTTTGTGTTTAAGGCAATGCCCTTCAAAACGACAGTCTATTTAACGTGATTTCTTCCTTCGTATTCGTATATAAAAAATGTAATTCATTTATCGTATATGCTGTATCAAATATCAGTATAATTGTTTCCACAACAATTTTTAAATTTAGAATGGAAATTATTAATACAATGTACCCGAAGTTTTGTACATGAAGTTTATGTGCAATAATTATTTCGTTTTATGGGTGTTTACTTTTCGGGTAATGACCAGCGAAGAATAAGAACGAAGTTTGTCAGAAATATTTATTTCCAATCTGTTTGAAATATTTTATTCATGCTTTAATTTTAATTTCTTTGTACGCGCGTAAATAGTTTTATACGTAAATGAAACTCATTAATTTATACAAATCTTCTTTGTATCTCGAGAATTTATTTGGAAGTTGTTTTTATTAATTTATTGAATGCTGTAATGAATACCGAAAGAATTTATTTGGAGTTTATTAGTTTTATTAAATGTTTATTAAAAACTTTTTTTCTTATGTGTTTATTGAAAACCCGCTTAAAACGAGTTTTTCGTATCAAAATATTTTTTTGATATATATTCTTTATATCTTAAAAAGCCGAGCTGGCCACCGAATGGTTAGCGCTCTTTCCTTCGGTTCAACAGTTCGTGGGTTCGAATCCCACCTTGGGCATGGATGTTTGTAGTGGTTCGGAATCCACATTAAAAACCGTAATTAGCTCTCGTGTGCAAAAAATGTCCGTTGAGCGATAAACAAACCAAACCAAATTTATATCTTAATAAATATTTGACAATTTCTTTTTCAATTAAATATTTATTGAATGCTTATATAAAAAGAGGTTTGTGAAAATTAAAAATTTTTTATGTTTTTTTTATCAACAATTTTTTAGAAGTTGACTATTATATTGTTAAATAAATTCTATCAAATTGTGCTTATTTTTTTTACTATCATTGCAATATCTTAATTTAAAAAAGTGGATCAGATTGCCGGTACATATAATGTTGATCTCTTTTTCTTTCCTTTAATATTGAGTTCAATCATTTAGTGATCAAATATCGTGCGTAGAAAATAACCGCTGCGGTATAAACGATTCATTTCGATGTCGTGTAATCTACGGGAGTAATTATTGTATTCATAGGTTAACACTTTAAATCGATTAGCTGACTGCTGTTCACTTTAATAGACATTTCATTGTGAACACAATACGCCTTATTCTCTTCTCCTTGAAGGTTAATGTATGGAAACTGAGTGACCTTGACGGATGCCTGCACTCGCTTCTAGCCTTTCCCTTACATAATTAGACCTGCTGAAAATCCTTCCTCCAATCTTTTTATTTTATTTATTTATTTTTTTTTACCATTATGATATCTCATTCATAGAGGTTTTAAACTATGACGCCGTAAAATCTTTAATATAGAAATAGTTTAATTGGATATAATATAATGACTCTGACTCTATAAAGAGGGAAAGTCCTTTTTTTAATGATTGCGTTAATTGAATTTATTTGAATTTTGAGATAAAAATTTTTTTTATTGATAAAACTTATTATTTATTTTATAAATGTCGAATATTAGATCACTTAACCCTTTAGTGCACGGTCCCACCATTACTTCCTGATGATGTCCTCATAGTACGGTACAAATATTGAAATGCTCCAAAATCATTGATTGACTGGAGTCGCACAGTTCCATCACTCTCTAATTTTATAGAGATGGACCTTTTATAGTCTGTTCTATAAATAGAGAAGCGGCAGTCTTTCTTGGGAAACTAGGCTCACCTCCCCTATTTTATCACTTGAGCGTTGAATTAGATCCTGTTGAAGAGATTTTTTAACGACAGATTAGTGTTATTTATACGTTGTTCTATCAAAACTACCTTACTATGAAATTGTAAATATTTAAAAATTTATTATAAGAATGTCTTTGTGTGAACTGCTATTGAACATTTTGTTTATCAAGGCATAATTTATATTCATATCTCAAAAAGAGAATGTATTTCCGAAATCTTTAAAACACAAAATCTGTAAAATTTCAATATCAGACTGCTTTCAAGTTTCAATATCACAGCTATTTTATTTTTCGAAATAGTTTAAAATTGTAGAAATATTTTAAAAATGTTATTCTTGGAAATGAAATATTAAACTAGCATTAACTGTTTGTTTTTGTATTAAAAAAGGGTTTATATATATATATATGAAACTTTTCTTGGTTAGGTAGCATAGAGGTCTTAAGAAAAGACGCTTATTATAAAAGCTTTATTGATAAAAAAATATTTAAAACAGGAGTATTTCAAGCTGTGTGATTATGGATATTTTTTCTTCGATAAACTTAAAATATGTAATGTCTATAAGTTTAAAAAATAACAACTCAGCATACAGATTTAAACTGAAAAATATTAACGGACTTTGTATTTATTGCCTTTTAAAAGGTATGGCACATTTTTATTTAATATTATGCCTGGAAATCGAGCGAGAAATGGAAGAGATTAGGGCCCTGTTTTCGATTCAGTTGTTCTTATGTTCGATTCCCGCTTAGGACATCGATACATGATGATTCGCAAGGTTCCAGTTAAAACAATCTGTAAAAATTATTCTCAAACTGTTAAAAAAAATTATATTTATGCAAGGTAAAATAAAAATTTTCATATTTAACTCTAGGTAATGGTTAGTCTCATTGTACAAAGCTACTCTAATATACTTTTATTATATTTTAAGGAGACTTATTAGGGTAATTGATTTAACTCTTATTTGGGTAAGAAATCCAAAAATTCCCAAGCACATATCTTAGAAGTTAATAAGTCATTATGGCCATCTCTAAAAAATTCAGATATTCGATACCCACCTCAAGTGTGAATATATGTGCTTGTGTGGTTAAGAGTCTATTTTAAACTGTAGTTCCTGTTTAAGTTAGCCTTCCTTTACACCCCCACAAAAGAAAAATCGAGGAAAAGATTGAATTTTAAGCACCTGTCTATATAATTAGAAATGCTAAAAACGAAAGCAGTTATCAGCAACGGCTGGATGTGAATTTGAACCTGTAAGCTTCAATGCGCACCAACTTGCAATCAGATTCTATTCTATTACATGAAATTTAAATTCGAATAATAGTTCGCGAATTTCCTGAGCAGGGCGAAGTAGAAAGGGTCGCAGAAGGTTTATTTCAAATCGCGATCGGAAAAACGCGCAGGAACTTTATTGATTCTATCTCTCGTGGAAGTGGGTCAGAAGTCTACTTCCCCCTTCTCGCTCTGCGTCTTTGAAATCGATCCTATTTATTTTTTATTTACATTTTTTTTCTGTCTCTCCCCTTGCCCCATCTCACAAACATCCTCTCTCTCTCTGCCATCATTTCATTTGTTTACTGAATATTAATCTGTCGTGACTCAAGACACCTCCGGTTATGCCGTGCGCCAGAATTAACCCCGACACCAATTTGCTCAGCTCTTAATTGTGCGTGTGCTGATTTTGTTTTTCCTTGCCAAGTTCAGTTATTATTTGCTTGGTTTTGATTAGAAAGTTGTTTTGAGATTTTGTTTTTTGTTTGTTTGTTTCATTCTTTTCTCTCGTTTTCAATGGTACTTACGTTTCTATTAAGTTTGCAATGCATTGCGTCCTAATATTTTATATTTTTGCAAAAAATATTATATTTGCTCATTTATTGAGCTTTCTCACCTGAAAGAAAATAAAATGTTAGATAGATTAGGAAGTGCACTCACATAAGTTTCAGGCGTGCTGAAAAGATATTTGAAATTAAGACTTGGAAATAATAAATTGCTATCATGATTATTATATCTATAATTTTATACACAAAAGCTAAAAATAATCCAATGAGTTGTGTGTTTTAGTTTACATTGCAAGACTTTTTGTCATAAATGATTCTCACCGTGTGTTAAGTAATTAACAGCCTTTGCAAGCCATTTGAATGCTCATTGTGTGCCGTATTCACGTGTCACTACAGAGGAAACCCGTAAAACTCTCAAGCACTCATCAAATGTGCACAGAATGAACTTTCATTCTGTAGTTTCTTCACAGTAGATAGTGTCAGCTTTCTACTGTGAAGAAAATGCCTTTACATGAAACCACTGTGATTCCAAGGGTGATAGGCCTAGCTGCTAGTCGAATAGTTTGTGCTATGGCCTTCAGGTTAACAGTTCATGGATTCGAATCCCATATTGGGTTTAGACGTTTGTGACGGCTCAGAATCCATTTTAAACGGTAGACACCGGTCTAATTAGCCATCGAGAGCAAAAAATGATCGTTAAAACGACAACCAAGCGCATGTTTAAATGAATAGATCATAGTAATGTGTAATATAAATGTTGTTACTAAAAGGACCTAAATTTTAGAAAGATTATCTGCATAAGACATTAAAATAGAGAAGCTTTATAAACTTCAGGTGGTCATTGTATTTATAACCTGTATGGCATAAAATACAATTTCTATCTTATATCTCGTCCAGTGAACTGATAAAAGTTCTAACTTTTAATTCAAACTCAACTCCGATGATAATGTGGCGGGGTTTAAAATCCACATTAAATTAAGTTGTACCCATCAAATAGCGATTATAGAGCAATAAATCCAAATCCTTACCACACACACAAACTTAATTTATATTTATTAATACTATCATGCCAGTACAACTATACTAGTCAGTCTTTGATAAGCAGTACTACGATATTGTGTTCAAGCTAAACTTCTGCATCTGCCTTATAATCAAGTTGAGCCCCACTCCACACTAAAATCTGCCCTTAGAGGGACTACCCAGAGTCCGTTTCCACTTCAGTTTTACTGCCCCGATCAACCAGAAGCATTTGATTCATCTTAGACAGTTGGCCTTAGAGATCATTAAAAAGATCCCCGACAAGCCCACGGAAATGTATACGGACGGAAGTAAACTGGATGACCACGCTGGTAGTGCCGTCTACATTGAGAAACGGGCGAAAAATTATCAGCCTTCGCAACCCTGATTTATCCTCGATCATCCAAAGTGAATTAATTGAAATTGAACAAGATCTTGAAGCTATTCTTAATGAAGCAATTTTGGGGACTATGGATTTTTTCGGACAGTGGATCCTCTTTTCAGCATCTCCAACACTGGATTTCCATTGGAGATCAAACTAGCAGTTTTATCCTTGTCAAGCACATTTCGGAGTCCCATGACATTTATTTTCCATGGATTCCTTCTCATGTAGACATACGGCTAGGACCAGGCGGATAGACTAAACAAGGAGGGCTGTGTGTTATCACAATAATCCTCAAAACTTACCTTTTTAGAACATCAGTCTATATAGTTAGTTCTGAAATTTCGAAAGGGTGGAGGGTTCCACCCTGCCATTACTGTTACGAAGCGGCCACACTAGGGGTCTCTCGTATTTTGAAGACAGGAAAATCTTTGAGGTCTGCTGTGACTGTAAAACTGAGCAGGCTTATCAGATGGGATTAGTGACAACAACAGTTTTAGTGATGTCAAAAATCGTATTTACTTATACTTCCGGGTATAAAAATGACGGCTTTACGTTTTCATTTGGTACTTTCAAGTCAGTTTAAAATTGGTTACTTCATTAAAAATGGGTTAATCATTGATAAGTCAGTGAGTAATAAAGGGAATTTTTAATTAATTACACTTTTTTTATTGAAGCTTGTAATGTTTCTAATATTTTTTATGTAAGGTTTCTACGCTGGAGAGACATTTCAGCGTTGGTGGATATTTAAATTAAAAAAGCTAAATTTACACACAAGACAATTAAGTTTATCTGGTATTCGTAAAAATTTTATATTTCATCTGGCTTATCGTGGAACAATTTATTCTTAATGATATAAATCTTAGAGTGTATGTTTTGAATGTACGCGTGAAGGATATTTTTCAGTTTCTTGCAATCCTCTAATACAGAGTTTTCGTTCAGATTAATGTATTTATTTTTATGTTGTGCTCAAAAAATATTGTGGCCGTTCGGATAATGAATGTGTATTACAATTCGTATTTCTTTTTAAACTATATATTCACACTCAGAGCACAATAGGTTGGAAATGCTGTCTTTCTAATCTGTATATATCAATCAAACAAAGTTATTTCGTTGTGTTAAACAAGTGTTTTATTCATTCAGTGCACAATTGATTAGAAATGCTGTCTTTCCAATTTGTATATCGATTAGGCAAAGTTATTCCGTTGTGTTATACAAGTGTTTCATTCAATGCACTTTTGATTAGAGATATTTTCTCACATTTCGTATATTATATATCGACCGAAAGATAATATTTCGGTTCGTTGCAACTATAGATTATATTTATTTTATTAAATTTATTCAGTGCATAGTTGATTAAAATACTGCCATCCCATTTTGTAATATTGCATGTAAATTGATACGGTATGTTGTAGTACGAAGCTTTTATTAAATTCGTTTAGTGTGCAGATGTTTAAAAGATTTTGTTCATTCTGTGTACTTAGAGATTTTAATCTGGTACTTACAGTAGGTGTTATTCAATTCACTGAGTACACAGTTAATTGAAAATGTTTCCTTTCTGTTTTGTGTATTGTATGTCAACTGTGAACACATTTTTTGAAAGGATTAAAGTGTTAGCCAGGGTGAGCGCAAAGCAATCGATTTATGCGCCTATCCCCCTAATTACCGTGGCATTTGTCTTTCCGTGCCTTTATTTACCCTCGCCTGCATTGTGGCAGCAGCGGGCAATTGATCGTCTTCGGGGTTGGCCTGCGGAGCCGTTGTTTGGAGTCGGATAAGCCCCACTCTCCAAACAAGTATTCATCACCCACTCCGTCACGTCTGGCTTCCTCCTGGGGAAGTCAACGACTGCTTTTCTTTTCCTTCTGTCCATACCAATGGAGGCAGTCCCATAAGATGTCTGTAAATGGATGCAAAGAAACCTGAAGGCAATTTCTTTCTCTTTACTTTGGCGAGATTATTTCTGGGGAATTGAAATGCTCTGGACGTTCCTCACTCCCCCAGAAATCGCTGCGATTTATAATAATAGGCCGTCGAACTTGTGCTTTGCATATTTGGCGATACTTCGGTGGAGAAAAGAATTAAAATTCTCACGACAAGGATTCAGGGTTTGAATTTGTGTAGTGGATTTTCTAACGAATAAAGGCTATCGTGAATGAATGTTTTTTTTTGGAAGTACTGTAAAGATATTTCGCCATATTTACGTGTCAAAAAAGTGGAAACCTGGAAAATTTCCAACCATCATTCTTGACCTATATGTATTCTGAAAATACAATCACAAAATTCATTAGTGGCTAGGATATAATATGAAGTTATCAATTCTGATGCAATTTAGCTCGATCTGCCAACTGAAGGGTTAATGTTCTGGTTTTGGGGTTAACAATTCAAGGGTTCTATTCTCAACAGTTCGTGGAATGTTTGCAGTGCCATTCAATTTTTGCAATCCATTTTAATGTATAAGTTTCAGTTGAGTTGAAGTCCATGATGCAAATAAGTGACTTTATATCAACAAAACAAATTTAAGTCACAATAGTAACTAAATTATCAACGTTCTGATCTTTAATTCAACAGTTTGAGAGTTCGATTTCCAGCTCGAGAGTGATCGCTTATAATTATTCCGAATTCATTTTGAAAAGTTGCTCATGGTGAAATAAACCCTCGTTAGGAAAAACCTTAGAACATAAAACGAATGAAGAGAGTTATCCCATTTCTTGACAGGTGTCATACGTGGTTGGATTACATGGAAAGTGGAATTAAAATTCTTACACATTTTATTATTTATTAATTTCTTTAGGCAGAAGTATAATTTAAATAACACGCGAAATAAATAAATAAATGTGTTTAGTATTCTTCTATTGGAAATAAATCATTCATTTATGCTCTGAAATTATATAGTTGTATAGTATAATATTAATCGAGCAATAAAATATTTTTAAAGAGATTGTTTTTTTTAGATTTTTATCGTTAAAAAAGATCATACTTGTGCAAATGCGTTACATTATTCGTTGTTTTGGTAATAAAAATAACTTAATATGAATAGCAATATAATAAAAAATTTACTGCCAACTAAGATAAATATGCTCGTAATTAATTTAGTATTAACAGTTTTACTCTTATTTGTTTTGTGCTTTTGTTCACAGGAAGATTTTTTCAATTAAATAAATTGATTCTTGTTAGTCTTTCATTTTCTCATTGGCGTAATTTATGAGGCAACATTTATCAGCAAGGCCATTTGGAAAAAATGACCTAGCCACATGACGTAATTTGACTTTTGCCTCATTAGCTTTTGCTTCTGACGCGATAGTGGCAACAGCAAAGACGATTTGAGGTTTTTAATGAGCCTTGTAAATATCTCTTTGTAATTTGAATATAGACTAAAGCGAATTTTTAAACTTAGCATTCCTTAAAAAATTCTCTTATTACAGAGAGTCAAGGTTATTATTATTTTTCTTTTTCTTTTTTTTTAATGTGAAGGAGAGAAAATTTTTAACTTTCTCATTCATTATAGGATAGTTTATCATTTGAAAATATCATTTCAGAAAATGATGGATTTAAAATATATTTAGTTAGATAAAATATTAAGAGGAAATTCCTTTTATAGTACCTTATTTTATTAAGTACTAACGGTAAATTCTCTTTGAAAAGTGAAAACTTTTCGTTTTTTGTTTGCGTTTCATATATGTTAGTTTGTCGAGTTACTAGCTGAATGGTGATTGCTATTAAAAGTTCATGAATTCGATTCCAATCTCCTGCATCGTTGTTTTTACTTGTTCGGAACTCATTTAGGACTAGGTTCCGTCGGATTAATTTATGTGCGTTAAAAGTAATCTTAGACCGGCAACCCACTCAGGCTAAGCTAAAAATGGTTCTCATTTTCATTTCAGAAGCTCATGTGGTTGATTCCCACTTCTGCCTTGGGTGTTCGCTGTGTTTAGTATAATACCTGATGTAAACTCCGGTTGAAATGTTGATCCGCATGTAGAAGAAGTGATAGCAGTGTGACAAACATTAATATAGGTACAGGTAACCTAATAGAAGATGTGATGGAAATCTTGGGGAGGGGCAGGGGGTAATATGCGTGCGTTACGAAATTTTTATTTATAGGGCAGATTATTTATTTTTGCATTTTTCTTGACGACAGTAAATCTAAATTTGCATTTTTTCACTGATAAACTAATAACTAAAATAAAGTAAAACATTTTTGCTTGAACTTTAAATTCAGAACTCACCCATTGTGTAATTCGTCAAAAAATGTCCAATTTATTTGCTGTTAATAGACTCGATAATTTATTCGTGAAATTATCAGCCTCTGCTATGGTACGGTGGGCATCCATTCACCTGGCATTATTTTATGAGACCCGCGCTTTAAATCATTGAAATGGCTTTCCTGACACTCATTCCATTTCTTTCCTGTTCGAAATCGCTGCTGCCTTCTCCTGTTCCTCGTGGATCGATACGGAGTGTGGGGGAATCGGGGGTGGTTTCAATATTTCACTTTCTGACGTAAATATTGAAAATAGATTTAAGCCACTCGTCATTTATTGTAAATCATGTCAAGAATTTCATTCCTTATTTGCTTTAAAAATTTTAAGGCTTGGGGTTAATGTATTGTGGATACTTTAAGCATTTTTGGATACTTGTGTATTCAAAATATTGTTTCTAAGAGTTAATTTTTCTTCATTTATTATATTCCACATTAAGGAATTTTATTTTTCTAACTTTTAAAAGTTTTAAGGTCTGAATAATGATGATGTGCTTTTATTTTCGAAATATTCAAGCATAGCTTGTAAGAATGAGTAACTGTATTGTTTGTTTGTTGAAAACATTAAATCAACAAATAATTAATTTTTCTTCATCATTTATTGTAACTATAGTCAGAAAATTGTTGATTTTTAAAGTTTTAAAATCTGGATAGTATTGGTGAAATATATGAGGGTTATTTTGAAATACAGTTGAGAACTTTACATATTATTTCAATTAACTATTATTAACGTTACATATAGATACTTGATTGTTCATTATCTTTGTAACACTAAATTTTATCATTCATTGGTTATTATTTATCCAAACATTAACATTTTTAAAGTAATTATTTACTTTAGGCTAGAAATACCTATTTTCAAACTATTCGTATTTCTAAATATTATTTCATATAGTGAACTATTTTAAATGTTTTATTTATTCAAAATATAACATTAAGGTTAATGTGAATGTTAATATTTCTTCTTTATTATAACCAGCCTCAGTCAATGTTTCAAAAATTTGAAATCTTCTCTTATATAGTGTGGATATTCTAGAAAAATGTGTCTGCTTAAATATAAATTGAGTAAATCACGATAGATGTTTTTTTAAATTTATTCTTAATTTCTAACTCTTACACCAGCATTTTTTTTTCTTCATAAAATCTTGAACTTGCAAGTAGGATTTCTGAGATGGAGGTTTCACTGTGGCCGTGTGTTTTTCTTTAATTCGAGGCTGCCGACTTCCACCTAATGACCGTAGGGAGAAAGTGTCTGTGTTTTAGTAGGTGAAAAGAGCGTTAATGTGTGTGACGTGTCTCACTTTGCCCGGGAGACGCTAATTACCCTTTAAGAGTGTCTAACGTTGTCAACACCGAGACATCGGATTGACAGATTGCGTCACGGATTTTAAATGATGATTATTGTTCGTCATGTTTTTTTATTTATTCTCCCTCTCATTTCGTGACTTGTTCCTGCTCTTGAGGCTTCTTTACCCGTCGATAATGTTATGAATTTCCTCTGATGCATTTTCTCTCTTGGACTATTTGTGAGCGTCTGCTATTGAGAGATTTGAACAGATCGATCGGTTTAATAAGTCGGCAAGTAAACAGAATTTCTTTTAATTGCCTTTGGTTAAAAAATACAATGCAGAGAGAATGTTTTTGCGAACGCTATTATTTTGTAATCGGTGAAATGTTCTTATAATAAGATGCCTCATTTTATTGATGAGTGGAATGTTTCCGAAAGAGAAATTATTAGACACATTATGTTATTTAAATTGCAACGTAATCGGCGCGTTTGTAAGTTACATTATTTTATAGGTTATCTATTAAATACATTTATATTGTTTTGTTGACATATTAATGGATGGAATGTTCTTATAAGCTACATTGTTTTGTACACTTGATATTGGTAAAATATTTTTATGATTCACTTTATTTTTGGTTATTTGTAGAATGTTTCTTTGATGCACAGCTTTATGCAGTTGTGTGTAGAATATTTCTAATATATTGATATTTTGTTAGCACTAAAATGTCTCGATTATATCGAGATATTTTGTTATCAGTAGAATGTTTCTATAATGTGTTATTGGTTGAATGGTTCTGTAAAGTTGACGTTTTATCAGTAAAATGTTTCAACAAATGTCTTTGTTTCCAAAACATGTTGTAATCCGAGACTATAATATTTCTTTCGATATACATAATTTATTATTATTTATTTTTTACTCATGAACAAACAAAATCTTCGTTAAAAATATAACACTCGTGTATTTTTATTATGATATTCCTCGAGTCCACATAAATTGGGTCGTAATTAACAAACATGGTGTAGTAAATTATGGTGTATGCACAATTTTCATAATCGAAGAGATTTCTTAAAGAAAATATTTTCATTAATGTGAACAATCGATATTAATAAGAAACATTTAATAAACGGTAAAAAGAAAAGAAAAAAAAATCACTTATGCAAAATTTCAAAAATTTCAAATTGAAATGCATCAAATTATTTGCAAACATAAAAAATCGCATTTATTACTATAATGTGTTCTATTTAAAGTAATTGATTTTACTGTGTATCTACAAGCAGAAGGTATTTCTCTATGTATAAAATTCTCGTGCTTCTTCATTCTTCTCAATTTTATTCTGATGTTCGATGCGAATAATTTAATTTTGATATTTCGGTTTTAATTGGAACTTAATATTATGCTTAAGTGATACAAATTTGACCTGCTTTATGTTTTGAATAATGTTTTTTTTTTCCCATTAAATTATTCTATTCTATTGTGGTAAGAAGAAAAGTTAACGGAATGTTTCACTCAAAATATATATACAATAAATATCGTCTGCGAAACTTTAAATATTTTATGACATCTATCCAACTATAAAAGATGCATTGCCTTCCCAAAACCCAAAGCAAAAAAATGCATCACCGGATCCAATTAAAAAAAAACTTTTAGAAAAAAGATTTAGGAAAAACTTAAAACATAGCTTTTTTTTTTAGGCCAGAGATGTCTTACGGACAAGCTACAACGTCCCCTCTTCCCACCCCACCCCCAATCTGTAGAACAAGCTCCGTTCGCTCTTTCAAGTGCTCATGAATTTTCTGACTTGTTACAATTAATGGTTGAATTTAAACTTATATTTAAAGGCTTTTGCAATAAAAAGTTATTAAAAGAACTGAGAGGGAAATTCCAGAACCAATGGATAAACTTTTTATACTTGCAAATTATTTGTAAACATTAAATAAATATTTATAATACTTAAATTAGCAATTCCCCTATCATAAATGAAAAATTTTTCTAGTTCATAAATATAAAATTTAATTTAAATCAAAATAACATTAATAATTAAAAGTGATTACCTTAAAATTTATCCAAATAGTAAAATATCTCAATGTAAAATTTCAAGAGAATAAGCCCTGCCTATCTCGTAATCTTAACCAATAATGTGGCATTTCAGTGTCAGTTATAGTCACTTTTCCTGCAAAAGCTGCAGAAGAAGGTTGAAGAACAAAATTTCAGAAATAAAAATAAAAAAAACTTACAGCCGGCAATTTATTTTATAAATATTTTATGACTTATCGGTATCCAGCAATAGTTAGTTACAATATTTATATGTTTCTGAATGCACTCAATCAACACGTGTCTTATATATTGAAACTGGAATGTTATTTAAATGACCTACATTAATAAGTAAAATAGTTGATACATTTGTTACCAGAAAAATGTTTTGCATGCCTCTATTTAAAAATCATCTTCATTAACGACATTTTCTCGTGATTGAACGATCGCTCGAAATAAACTATATCTTTGAATCCATCAACATATGCTGTTAGGAGGAAGAGAGGAAAGGGGGAAAAACGCACTTAATATTTTTTCAGGAAGAACCCAAACGATATCTTTCCTGAAGGGCGCGCAAAGTGCATCCTCCTGTGCACTGGAGTTAGGTGGATCTTCTGTTCTTTGTTTCGACTCGACTGGTGATGTTTCATGCTGTTATAAATCCAGTTAAGCCGCATATTCTGCTAAAATGAGCTTATTCGGGGGGGGGGAGTAAAACCGCAAACCAAATCAATCACATGGGGGAAAACCTGGGGGGGGGAGGGCATTTTTATGAGAATGAAGAGATAAAAGTTAATTAGAATTGAATTTTAAGAATTTCATTGAAGACACTTTTCACAAATAAAAAGAATCCATCAGATGGAGGATGTTGAGAAGGCCTTATTGATTATGTTGTATTCGTTCCTTTTCACTTTTCTTGATTTTCCTAAATACATCCATCAAACTTCTCTTATTTCTTTTGAAGGAGCAATAGGCAAAATATTCTCTAAGGAGTGGTGGCAACCTTCTAGCGAGGAAAGAGGAACTGTAATAAAAAGTTCTCCCAAATTGCAGCAGAAATGAAAAAAATCATATCCGTAAGAGTTACAATACTCAGAATGCATTTTCTTTTACATAACATTACGAAAATTTAATGTAAATTTACTGTATTATTTTATGTCACATGTAAAATTATATATTTAAATTAAACATTAAATTTATATTAAGTTTAATACGTAAATTTAGTTAATATTAAATTAATCACTATATAAATTTTTTTAAATAATTTCATGAGCGCGATTATAGCTTTCTTTTTATTATGAAAAATTATCCGAAATATACATAAAATTCTTTAACTATTTATCCACATTAAAGTAGCAGCAATTGTTAAATTTTATAATTGAAAATTATATATTTTATAATCGGAAGTAAATAATATGAATTACTTATCACGCGTTTGTGTATGTATATAAAGTTAAGTGCTCACTTTTCACAATAATCACAACATTAGAAATTATGATCAAATTATACATTTTAATTATAAAATATGCAATACAGTATTCCAAACTAGCTTTTTGTTGCACTCGCGTGTTACATTTGGTTTCTCTTCCCGGTTTGTTGGAGCACAGATTTTGAGATATATTTCAGAATCCAGAATTTCTAGAAAAGTGTAAAAGATTAAAAATTATTAAAATTTTTCCATCGTATTTCAAAAAAATTCCTCCGTTAAAAGTAATTAATTCATTCCTCCAAAAAACTATTTTTCAATAAGTGTTTTAGTGTTGATTAAATTTATAGTAAATCAGTTAACTTAAAATTTTTATGTTACTTAAACTGTTGATATTATATTTGACATGCAATATTATCAATATGTTATTTATTATGCGCTAACTGTAAAAAATAAAATTTCGAACATATTTTGTTTTTTGATGTTTCCTTATTTTTACTAAATTTTTAATTTTTCTCTGTGAAATATCAACCGTGATCTGTTTTTGGAGGATTATACTTAATCGCATAAAAAATTTATCTATAACATTTAAGCTTTTCATGTTTCAATTGAAGATAAAGAAGTGTGTATTTGTTTTATGATTAGAAAAAAAAACATTTCTTCATTAATGTGATTATTGAAAGAGGAGATGGTTACAAACATAAAAAAGAGAATTCTTTGTTATAAATCCCTTTCAACAATCAAAACTCGCTGTCGATCGATATTTGATTCGAGCCTAGCTGTCACTAAGGGGGAAAATAAATAATAATATAAATAAAAATAAAAAAACCCTTGAAAACTCTCATCCGAAAGTACGTTTCCGCGATCGATACCCCTAACAACTAGTTGTTCCCTTTCCCTACTCTCGCTGCCAACTTCTTTTTCTCCTCTGCCACCCTTTTTCTCCCCGCCGTGTCTGTTCTGTTTATTTCTCTTTAGAGGAGGGGGGGGGGTGCTAACGGTAATTGCTAGTTGGATTAGGTTGGAAAGCGATGCCCTAACCGTTTAGGCGGGTTTTTGTTGTTGTCGTCTGAAGGTTTTTCCAACTAACTTCATTTGCTGTTGCCTCGAGAAAAATACAGGGAGATGATCCTCTATTAATCTGCTGCAATCCCTTCCGAACTGGGATAATTATCTGTTTTTTTTTTCTTGGACATTAATCCTTTTCTTTTTTGTTCCTTCCTTCTCCGTTGTGAGTTTGAATTGCTTCCTACTTTCCCTCGAGTACTTTTGAGGTCATTTCCTTTGCGTATAAGCTTAGCTCTGTTTAAAAAAGTGATTCATTTTTCCGCAGCTATTCATATACATATATTTATGATATCCATTTTTACTATCAGAATTTTTTATTATTTGTGCCGCATTTATTATGCGTGATAAATATTGCTTCATAACCATAACTGCACCGAGAAAAAGGAACACCTCTTATAATTCATCAAGGCCCGGCGCAAACTACCGCAGAATTCTCCGGTGAAATTCCGAGAATTCGGTGCAGGGAGAATTCCTCGTGAACTCACGGAGACGAAGTAATGACGTCATGTCATGTGACTATGTGACGTTATTTTTCTATTTGAAATTTTGCTGTAATTACATTTGTGTATTGAAAGATTAAATAAATTTTTTTAAAGCAGAATATGAGTTTTGTGAGATTATAGCTGCTTATTTATGTATATATTTCTTAATTTATTTATATAAAATTTTAACTTACGTAATTGCATGTAATATTCTCTGCTTTGATAATTTCTTAATAATTTTCAATTTAATTAATTTATAATTATTTAACAAAACTAGCTTATATTTTATAAAAAATTCATGTATCAAATTTGGTCAAGCTCATTGAATTATCACATTACTTTTAATGCAATGTATTTTAAATAATACTTAAGCATAATTCCACAAGTAGTAGTATAATTAACTTCTTAGAATAAATAAAAATTGTCATGCATTCCAGAATTTTTAAAAATTTAATTATTTAAAATTTGTTTTGCATACACAAATAATTAAATAATTATACAATTTCTCTTTATTAATTCATTTCTGTGTATTCCATAAATTAAATTTAAAATATTCGTGTTTTACTGAAGAGAATGATTTATTAATTATAAGCAATTAAACAGTCTTCATACAGATTTCTAAAAATCAAATTAAAAATTTCCAGGAAATATTGACATTCATATTTTATTCTAAATGTAAAATATGTTATTTAGTAATATAATTTTCAATAGAATATTTCAGTAATGTTTCTTTCATAAAATAGAATTAAAACTTATTATAAAAAATCATAACACTTAAACAACATCAACAATATAAATTTGTAACAAAAATATAAACGCTTTTTGATTATATAAAAATCAAGTTCTATTTAATTTAAATAAAAGAATAAATTATATTTTAATTACATTAGATAAAATATATTCAATTTTGGAATTAATTTTACTTAGCAGTGTTTCTAAATCAATATAAAGGCATATTAAGTATAAGGAAATAAGAGCGATTTTAATTTATTTTCTTTAATCGAGCAAAAGCGAGGTAAAACCACAAATGAAATTCCCGGTGCCCTGCCAGATATTTCTAACTCGCTGGAAAACTTAAAAAGTTCTCTCGGAACGCCCATTTTGTGACGTTTTCTGACGTCACTTGTTCTTTGGAGTTTTACCGGCATCAGTTCTCCGGCGAATTCTTCCAAATTTGCGCCCAGCCTGTTTGTGTTCTTCATCTACCTTCAGTTTTGCGAACTTATTACAGCACCTGGCTCGGATAATGCTGCGGGCCTCTATGCAAAACTGCAAACGAATCAAACTGATTCATTCATAAATAAAATATTATTTTAGATATGGACCAGAGGACTTTTTATATTTACACGTCGCCTAAAAAGGTGTCACTCCTATACGTATGCTTGCTGATCACATGAATCCAAACAGGTGTTGTTGGTCACTGCCGAGCTGGTAGCGCTCTTATCTTCGGTTCGACAGTTCATAGGCTCGAATCCCACCATGGGCTTGGTGATGGTTTCGGAAACCACTTTTAAACTCCCCGTCTAATCAGCCCTGGTGTGCCAAAAATGACCATTGAGCGACAAACTAACGAAATCATTTCTTCGACAATGACTGGCATCGAACTCAAGACCTTTCTCTCCCAACTCTGGTGTATATGCATGTAGTGGTGCGGAATTCACTTGAAACTGTAGTATCCTATGTGATAAGTCCTTGTGTGTAAAAAGTTACCGTAGAGCGACAACTAAACTAAACCAAGTGAATAGTCACAATGGTTAACGGTTTAGCCTGTTCTTTAACAATTCACGAGTTCGATTCCTGCGTCATGCAAGAGGTGCTTAATGGTTCGGAATGTGCTTAAAAATGTAAGTAGCAATCAAACTAACTATAGTCTGCAGAAAGTGAATATTAAACTGCAGCAAGAGCAAACGAGATCCGATTAATGGCATTGAAGTAGATGAATTTCTGGTAATCAATTTTTTTGACGTTCTTATTTTTTGAAAACTTATGATCGTGTTAAAAATGTGATGATACGCTCATTTCCCGAACGCAAAATGAAATTCAACTTTTCTTTCATTACTTTTATTAATGCATGATTTTACGAAGCAAATATAATTCTAGATTTAAAGTTCTTACTCTTACCAGTACGTTTAATTTCTTATGTATACAATGGGTTTTATTCTTCCTTATTGTATACACCATATTACATTTTCTGATTTTTATTTATAATTATTTCATTTGAAGAAAAAATCCTTTCAACATTCTCCGTGCAACAATTTTAAGTAACCACAAAAATAAAACAGCGATCACTTCTTGTGATGTTACCTTGAACCTTAAATGCTGTTGATGACCTTCCATTAAACCCCCCCCCCTCTTTGTGGGTATGAATGCAACAACACATTTTATTTATTTATATATTTATTTTAAATTTTATTCAAGTGTTTTATTTATTTATTTTTTTAACGAACAAAGTTTTTTGCGGGGAATTTTTCTTTAGATATCTATGAGTAATTGCTTTTTTTTTTTTTACCGCCCAATTATAAGTAGTTGCTTTGTTTTCTTTTTTTCTTTTTTTTTTTTTACTCTGAAGACTTTTTTAATGTATTTTTCTTATGTTAATTTATGTTGCCATTAGGGATTTATATTCTTGAAATAAGATTTGCTTCAAAAATGCAATGTGTGCAGTATATAAAAAAATGATGGAAAACCTTTAAAATATTGTTTTGAAATACCAAGATTTTTATTGGCTTTCTTTTTTAAATTCATTTTTTAATTACGGCAACCGTTTTTTTAAATTTAGAATGTTTTGTTTAACTAAGAAAAGTACTTTTGTGTAATGTTTATCGAAAAGTACAATATTAAGGTTAATAATTATATTCAAATTGTATAATATTTTTTTAATATTTCTCTCTTGTAAACGTGAATATCATCAAGGCTGTTTTTAGAAAAAAAATTATTTTTTCTCATAGAAAATCATTTTTAATCTAAAGTTATTCATTTCTAATTCTTTAATAGTTGCAAACACATTCTAGTTTCCCGCATTTTTATAACGTTTATTTTTTTCGTTGTAGAAATGAAGTGAAGCAACCTCTAATTTGAAAGCAGGACTATGAAAAATAGATCCATTAGGAAAAATCGTATCATTAAATGTGCATAATATTTTTGTTAAAAATATAGCCTTGAACATGTTGGTGTAATTTAAAGTATCTTGAAATGGGAACAAATTTAATGGCATTGCAGATACATATTGAATAAACTGGTGACCACTTAGCCCTTCCATTCAACAGCTCTGGATTCGATTCACACTTCGGCCATAAATATTTGTAGCGACTTTGATTTCACTTTGAATGTGCAGGAAGTGAACATTGAGTAAATATCCAACTTCTGCCGATTCTAACTCTATTCTTTATTTAAGAAATGAATATTTTAGAATGTTTTATTTGTAAGATATATCGTGAAATGTTTTGGAGTGTATTGTTTATTTTTAATAGAGGATATTTAAAAAATTTAAGTATTATCAATTATTTTTTATTCTGAAATAAAAGATTTTTTAATAATTGCCGTAGTTGTTGTGTCGATATATATATAAAATGTGCTTACCTTAAATTTCATCTGTTAATCGGAATTATTATCGAAAGGTAATAAAATCGATGTGAGACCTAAAATGGCAGACGACCGATCTCAGGAACAGGTTCCTGTTACTTCCGCCAGTCTTTCAAGATCGCCGGTTGGCCGCTCCTGCCTCTTTGTCTGTTGCCCTGAATGAAATCATGATGAATATCGGCGGATAAACTGTTGCATGATAAACATTGGTCAACGTCTCAAATATGTTCCTTCGCTGCATTTCGACATACGAACCACATGTGGTTTCGTAATAAATCTCTATCATGATTATTTTCTACTTTGAGGATAATTAATTGCCATTTCTTTCACCATTTTCTTTTCATGAAACTGTTTGTTGGTTCGAATCTAATCTCGGACACTGTTTAGTATCATTTTTAACACTTGGTCGATTTATTCCACCCTTTTAAAAATAAATAAAAGTAGCTGGACGGAAACAAATGAAGTCTACGATAATTTAGTTAAGAAAACTTTAGTTTAGATTTTGTTTAATCGAGCTATATAGTTTAGTATGTTTACTGAAGCGTCTTTGGTTTTGACGATTCAAAATATGTTAGGTTTTTGAAATAAAAAAATGAAAGGTTAAATAAATAAAATGTATATATATTGTCTAAATAAGAAAATAATTACGTTTAATAAATATGTGTAGATAAATTATGATATTTTCATGTTTTGATATGATCCTATTTAATATGGATAATTTTGTTTCATGTCTTTTATATTCATCCAGCTGTTATCACATTCCTTCAAGTATTTCAATTTTTTTTCTCACAATTGCTTGGTCGAGCAACAGTTTGTGGGTTTGAATCCCACCTTGACAATTGATTTTTGGAGTAGTTCGGAGTATACTTTAAACAGTAGGTTCCGGCGTGAGCAAAATATAATCAGTGAGCGACCAACAAATCAAATCAAAAGTGAATGCAGTGTCATATTAATTACGTCTTGTACAATCGTTTTCCTTATTTTTTGATACTTAGTTTTTAATTTTATCACCACTTTGTGCTAATTTTTTACTAATTCGTTGGAAACAATTTGTGCGTTGTTGTTTTTTCCCCATTGGTATTTTAACACAAATGTGAAACAACTATATCTTTCACACTTTTTGGAGGATCAAGTTTTCATTCCAAATCTCAATTATTAATTTCCTCTTTGTTCTCCTATTTTAAATTTCATCTCTTTATCTTTTTCGCTTTACATTTTCTCAAACAATAATGCTCACCATTAATTTTCTCTAAAAATTTTTTTCTAATTATTAGTTTTCATCTAAAATAATGTTTATATTGTTGTATATATTTTTTATTTCTTCATAAAAACTACTTAGGTACATTGCTTCACTGTATAGTTTTTTTTTTTTTTTAATATTGCTTTAAGGCCAAATGTTTTCGAAACTTTCTTATCATAAAGTGAATGTTAGGCTACATTTTTTTCCGTTTATCATTTTCACCTTAACTTTCATTGCGTATCCTAATACTTCGCTTTGCTGATAAAATGCTGTATCATATTTTTTAATGTATTTTTACTTAACTTTATTATTGCATTGTTATTTTTCTTTTTAGTTCCAATGTTATATACATGTATTTTTTTCATTTCACTCTTTCTGCTCATTCATATTTTAATTCAGAAGCTCGTAGGTTCGATTTCCTCCCTCATGTTTAGATGTTTATAGTATTTCAAAATACACTTTTAAACTCATGTCCAGTTTCATGTGCAAAGATTGACTTAAGCGGCAAAATTTTAATTTTATTTCTCCTCACATTTATAATATATACATACTACTTATTATGTTCAAAGGTTTTATTTGGTTCTTCTTTTTCAAACATTACTTCAAGCTGAAATGGAAAAATCTGTATGTTTGGGTCCCATCGTAAGGATTGTTCTGCTCTTGACGACTCATTTTTATCAAGATTCACAGCTTTATGGGGCGGAGAGTCGTTGCGCGTGCAGCGGAAGTGGACTTCCATGACGGATACCGGTGATGGTCACGCCTGACTTCAAGTGGTTGGACATCGACCTATCCCCCCTCCTTTTTTTATCCGTCTTTTTTTCCTGCGCACATTTATGCAACGCGTTCTTAACTGGAATACCCTTCCTTGATTTAATAACTCGGAAAATATTAGTAAATGTTTTCTCAATTTATAGGTGTGGAATAAATGATATAGGTATTGTTTCCTGATAATTTAATTTTTGAATGTGTTCACGCACATATTTTGGTGCTATTTTCGTATTGTATAACCTTGATATAAGGTGAATAATGTTGCATTTAAGAAAAAAAATTGATTTAGGATCCTATTATTAGAAGATTAAAAATGCGAACAAAGAAAAAAATGTTTTTTATTTTATTTTTTTATGTAACACCAGTGCTGGGTGGCAGCGAATTGTTTCTTTTTCTTTGATTCGAAAAATGCTGAAATGACTTTATAAAGTCTTTACTAAAGTAACAGTATTTTCTTAAACATTCTAATTAAAATTTGTACAAATTTTATCGTTTCCACTTTTCTTGTACTAGCTGTTCAATACATTAAAATTTTTGATCAATACTCAATAATTTTTTAATAAAAAAACTGCAGTATTTAATTGTTTGTATTTGAAATTAACATTTGATTAAAATATAATGGCAATTTTTAAAATTGTTTTTATTTAAATTTTCATATTTTGCTGCATATTGTTATGGCAACAGATCAATTTTTTTATCGCTCCTCTCAGGGGAGTTCTTTCCTAGGCTTGTGAATTTTTTTCACTTCGAAACAGAAAAATTTGCATATAACATCTTATTAATTCTTATTGATGTTATTTTGAAAAAAGAGATATATTTAAATATCAGTACATTTTCATTGTATTTTAATGAAGAATTATTTTTAAGTATAAGCGAACACAGTAAATAATGGCATGCTAAGAAGTAGACACCGATCTTCGGTTAACGATTCATTTCTTCAGTTTACCTGAATAGAAGTTGATTCCTTGTAATCGGTTTTGTCCTTGGTCAAAAAACCTCTCTTATTTGGAAGTAAAATATTTCCCCCGTATCTAAGTTATAAAATGCTGCATTCAAATTACTTGTTTCGCTTATAAATTTAAGACTTATTTTTGTTTTATTCAGAATTTAAATTAAATCTGTAATAGAAAATGTAATAAATCTATGTTTATGTAATGTGTCCTTATTTTAAAAGAAATCAAGTTTACTTGCTACATAATGAATACTGTTTCTGTTAAATGGTTGAAAATGTTTCTTTTGTTTATTTTCAGAGATTAACTTAATGATTACCGATCATCGAAGAAATCAATGTTAATTATCGACTCTTCACCTGCAATGACTATCGTTAGTTGATACGCTGCGAAACGATTTCAGCTCAAATTCTATTGTTCTCTAAATATTTTCACACACAACCGATAACTGAAAAAAACTAAGATTTTTTTTTTAATTGTATCTTCATAGTGAAAATTGTTTAACAATGTTATCAATAAACGAAAAAACTATTCTTAGATAAACTTCGATTTCCACTTTTCAAAGCAATTATGTCACTTTTTTTGTATCGAATGTGTCTTTTATTATAATTATTATTTTTTTATATCCCCCTGTTGCTTTCTTTTCAAAATTTTCTCTACGATAATTTTCGAGTTACCATTTTAAAAGTATTCCGACATTCAGTAAAATATTTTTTTATTAGAAATAGAAAAATTTGTGTAACATCATTCTAATTAATCATGTTATTTTGTAAAAAAGGATGTATTTATGTATCACTACGGTTGCATTATATTTTAATGTACGAAAAAAGAACACTTTAAAATAACGATATGTTAAGAATCAGGTGATCCTTAGGGATTTATTTTTGCCGGTGGATGGCTTAATCATCCTCTGGAATTAGTTTGCTTTGTAATAAATTTTTAGTTTATTTAAAAAATTTTCGCGCATTTTAATTTGCAGCGAATATAAAATGAAAATTGTTCTATGGTTTTCAAACAAAACCACAAAACCATTTAATTATATTTGGAGGGAAATTTGACCGAGCAATTTAAAAATGTGAGCTATATACTTTCTTTACTTTTTAACACCGCGTATTGAAAACGAAAAATGTGTGAACATTGTCAAAGTGAAAATTTGGAATAATTTGAGATAAATGGAACAGCAAGAGTAAAATTAAAATTTGAATTATAAAGATTACAATTTATTTTAAAATGAGTTTTCTGACAGTGTGAAATAAGTTAAGAAGTCTTATTTTGTGATGTACTTTGAAACCCATTGTATTCGATATATATATATATATATATATATATATATATATATAATATACATACACACACATTTAATATTTTTTTTACCTTAGACTTGAAATATATGAAATTTTATATGGGATCGAATTTGGCACTTAGAAAGCTTAAGTAATCAAATAAATCGAAGCATTACACATGATATCCCTCCATTTTTAAATTAGTTCACTTATATCTCATTTATTTAATATTCATGAGTTTTTTGTGACAATTCGATAATAATTAATTAAAAAAATGTTTTTTTTGCAATTGACATTTATGTTATGGATTTTTCAATAAATATGCTTTATATATTCAGAATAATTCTTGTAAATAAGTTTTTTCCCACCATTTCTTATAGTATTGTTTAGCTTGTGTTTGAAAACATAAAGCATTCTTTGAATGTTTGTTTCATAAAATTTCAAAAACTGTTGGATAAATATTTTTTCAGTAATTAAAAAAAAAAAAAAAAAAAACAATTGCAAAGAAGGAGTGTCTTTTTCCAGAATGTATTTGGAAGTAAATGTAAAATTTTCGAAATATTAATATAAATTTTCTGATTCGGCAGTCACTTCGGTGTCTTAAGGTAAAAGTCGAGTTATTTTTCGCGTGTCAAGAACGAATGTGGAGCGACAAATATCAAATTCACTTTAAATTGTTTGTCCTCATACATCTTTGAGCGTCTACTAAATCATGCATTTACTGTAATAAAAAAAAGTATTCCTATTGTTTGCTCAATTCGAATACCTATTTTTAATTCGAAATTAATTTCCACTTACCATAAAACCCGTGCTTCATATAATAATTAATTGTGGACTCTTTTATCACAGTTCAAAACACTTTTTTAACTGCTCCGCTTATCAGACGTTTGTGTAAAAATACATACCCGATAGACAATCAGCAGCAAAAATAGCCACGAAAATAAAACGAGTGCCACTCCAGTGTAGCACGAAGCTCGCTCACCATGTCTCTTTTGGCTACGGTTTTGTCCCTTCAAACAACGCACTTTACACGGCTCATTCTTATCAGCAAATGTTTACTTTTGTTTGCGTTAAACATGCTTTTTTTTTTCTCTTTACGTAATTGTATACCTTTGACTTTGCTCTTTTAAAATGACCCCCCTCCCCACCGTTTCTAAGTAAATGTCAGAAAAAAAAAATCTGGTTTTGCGAGTAGTGTTATTCTCGGTGGATAAGAGAGAGGCGTCGTTTCTTTTTTTATTAATTTTTTTTTTTAATCTTTGATGGTTTAAAACAAATGATGGAAAAACGTGATATTCTTGATATTTACATCAGCATCTTTTTGCTGTGTAAATACTTATTTCCTCTTTTGTTAACCGTCACATTGCTCTCTAAATATGCAATAGTATTAGACAATGTGTATTATATATATTTTATTATTTTGTTAACTTTGTTTTTATTGCTCTATCTTTTTTTAAACAGAATTTATTATTTTAAATAAATATAAATAAAAATATATTGTGTAAATAAAAATAATATAGTGTTTTTTTATGAAAAAAAATTGATAATTGTTAAAAATTGACAAAGTTATTGTCTGATATATATATATATATATATATATATATATATATATATATATTTATTTATACATACATACACACACACACACACACATATATATATATTTATTTATATATATATGAGAGAGATTTTATGTAAAGAGTCTTTTCTTATAAAATTTTAAAAGGATTAATTTCTTGAGAAGATAGAATAAAAATATTAAAGGTAAAAAGAAGTAAAACAAGACTGGTTTATTTTTTAGTTACATATTTTTTTACTGTACTTTACGGAAAATAATTGGCTGAGCCCCCTTGATCGTATTCCTTAGTTTAAATATATATATATATATATACATATATATATATATATATATATATATATATATATATATATATATATATATATATATATATATACACACACACACACACTTCTATTAGTGTTTAAGTGAAATATCCCTGACACATTTTAATTTTGGTTTTGTACTATTTTAATAATTTCTCTTGTGCCTATATATTCATTAAAATAATGTTAATGTTGAGACAAAACGTTTAAGTTTCTGTTGTAAATAAGAAGAAAAGTATTACATCGCGAAATTTTTATTTTAAATTTAGTTTAATTAAATTAAAATTTACTTTTTTTTATGTTTTTGGAAGCATTGCATATTGTATGTGTATATATATTTTACATGTTATGTGTAACCAGCACAGAAACTTGAGAAAAATATTTTAATTAAAAAAGATAGGGGGAAAACATTCTGTCCTACTCCTATTAAGCTGTAAGTACTTAAATTATTTTTTCAGTTTAATGTTTAATTTTTTGTGTGAATTGTTCAAACGAAGCTTCCTCTTTTACGCGTGTTTAGTTAAAGCTTAAACAATAACTAGTTACAGCGTAAGCTAATTGGCTGATTAAATAGCGCGTGTCGATTTTCATTCTTTTTTTTTTTTTTTTCCAAATTTCAGGAGTTAAAAAAACAAGAATTTTTAGCTTGGAACTTGTTTACATTTAACGCTAATTGGCTGATTAAACAGCGCGTGTTTACTTTTTTTTATTGAAAGGATTAAAAAAATACTTTCTTTTAAGAATTTTAGCCTAGCAGTTAGTTACATTTAATGTGAAAATTTGTAGATACCTTTTTCATTCAAAATGCTTAGATG
The DNA here is from genome assembly GCA_030067965.1 of Latrodectus elegans. NCBI lineage: Eukaryota > Metazoa > Arthropoda > Arachnida > Araneae > Theridiidae > Latrodectus > Latrodectus elegans. The sequence continues at coordinate 124,536,029 of CM057814.1, forward strand.
TATATTTTTATTTTACTTTTTTGTGAAATGTTTCTTGATAAAAAATGCTATACTTTTGTGTGTGTGTGTGCGCTTTTTTTTTATTTTAATTTTTTGTTATTATTTTACTGCATATTATGTATTAACTGCGAACATATAGTTTTAAATTTATTAACGAAAACAATTTTATTTATGAAATTGATTTTAACGCTAATAATTACAGTAAAATTTCATTTCAGCTTTATTAATCTGAACCAATACATTTCTTCTAAATTAGAGATTATATTGATAATGTTTAAAATGTTTTGAAAATTTATATATTGTTTTTTAAATTCACCTAATATTTTTTTTATTTCTCATTGTTTTTAAATTTTCTTTGCCTTTGCTTTATTAAAAAGTAATACGGAAAATAATTCATTAAAATTATATTGATGTTAAGAAAATTATAAATTGGTTATTAAAAAGTAATCCTATTAGAAAAATTTTCGGAGCATTTTTTATTTTACAGTCAGAATTATTTTATTATGATAATGAATATATAAGCTGCTCATTTTGTGTATGATAAAGTTGTAATATTAAAAGGAAATCACACACGCATACACACTATTAAAATTTTTTTCAAGGCAGTACTGAGGCATGGAAGTTTTATGCGTTAATTCTTATTATTTTACTATGCGTATATTATATCTTATTATTTTACTGTTAATTCTTTTTATTTTTAAATTTATGTGATCTATTAATTTTATGGATTTTGTGCAAGTTTTAAATTTAGACTGTTGATTAGTCGGTCTATTTAAGTGACCACAGGGCAACGAGTCAAGCTAAAGAAACTTGGTCATCTGTGAAAATGGACTGTACTAATCTCTTGAAATCATCTTGCACCATATAGCTTGTGCTACTTTTAATGTTGTTCATGTATTTGTGATTTTTTTTTGGTGATATAATTTGATGCAAGGATTAGAAATTATCACGTAGATGGGTTGGGACAAAGGATTATATAAAGCTGTTTCATAAATTATTTTATAATAATTTGTTTCTTCATTTGGCTTTCTGGAGCAATTATCAGTGTTTAGATTTGGTGAAACGTACAGTATAACTTTCTTTATTTCGTCTAATATTAAAGGTACTACAAATTAAGGCCTCTTAATATTTATATTATGTTTATTTCATATAGAGCTTAAACAAGTTGACAATTAAGTTTTCTGTTATATTCTTAATCTTTTAATCAATATTTTTGCTAATAATTATACGTGGAGTAAAAGGTGCAACTGTTTCTCATGCAGTTGTTTTTTTATTTATCTGCCATTGTTTTTAATTGAATAACTTTTGCATATTAGTCAATTATATAATTGCTTAACTGTAATCATTGCAATATTAATCAAATTCAAAGAGGTCAGTAAATTATGCTTCAATGAAGTAGTCGTTTTCCGTATGCGATTAAAATAATTGCATTGTTTGTAAATTTGGGGATAACTTATAAAAGGCAGTTAATCCCCCTTTTTATATTCTTTACTTTGCCATGGTTACTGTTTTGTTGCCAATAAAAATTCGTAATTATGTTTCAGTCAATCTTACTTTTCTTCAATTTTCAACGGATCTTCTAAAGATCCTCATTAGATTTTAATATGATGGCGATTCCGAAATGTTCCAGTTTTTTTATTCTTATTTATTTATTTATTTTTTTTATTAATTTTTTATTTGTATTTTAAAGCTTTTATTTTGTGCTAGTGGGTGGATTTGGATCACTTTTAAAATCTCCAGTAAGGGAAGTTCATTTTTCTGTTCCTTTTACTTCCAACAACAACCGAAACTTCCTATACTGTACTTTGCAGAGTTGCAACCCTCCTCTCCCAGGCGCCTCCCTCCCCCCTGCCGTACGGAAGGACCGACCGGAGGACGGCCTCCATTCTGATCGACTGGGGGGTGATCAGAGGAAAGAGAAGCAGTTGCTAGGGTCGCCGCCCCTCTTCGTGGTTTTCTCAGCTCTGCTGCATCCGCATTTACCACTGCTGCACACAGAGAGTGAGTGGAATATGAAATTAAGAATAGCATTGTTCTCTGGCTTGTACTTCAGTTGGAGGATAATCTTCTGACCAGATACTTCTGCCTGATAAAAAAAAATTGTGTACATTTATGCTGCTGATGAGAACGATTTTAATGCATTGTTTGAGTGAATAAGGATTCTTTTTTCTTAATCATAAAATAAATTTATCTTACAGCAATAAACTATTTTTGTTCCTGTTTTAAGTCATCTGTTTCATAATTAAGTACAGTTAAAAAGTAAATTATCAATCAAATGCTTGTTAAGATGTTAAGGATATAAGAGAAGAATTGATGTGCACCATATTTATTTTGGAAGTTTCCATATTATATAACGTGAAAAATGTCACTCTGATAAAAAAAAAATCGTTTTTTTATACAGTAATCTTATGTCTCTATTTTAAATAGCATTTTGTTAATAGTTATATAAAGATTAAGGTTATAAGAAAAAAAAATCGGTGTATTATTTCTTATGAATTTAAGACAAATTATTTTGCTTTTTATGAAATAAATTTTTCAGAACTAGTAAATAAAGATGCTTATTGAATTTACATTTCAGTCAAGTGATATGTTTTGTAAATTATCAAATGTATTTATTTATTTTTTTAAAAAAATTTTCATGGAAAATTTTAATTTTCTAAGCTGAGGGTGATATTTCTCTTTTCATTTCTAAAGTTGTAATGATAAATTTCCTGAAGGGTTTTGGAATAGAATTTTCTTTCTTATGATGGGAAATTGTTACTCAGTGATTGAAAAGAAAGAAATGCTATAAGTTATATTCATAGTTTATAGTTTGTAATTATAAGTAACCACTGATCCTTTAAATACTATTGCATAACCGAATGTAATTATCAATTTTTGCATGAAAATATTTTCATGCAAAAATTGATAATTACATTGTTCTTAAAATTACAAAATTGTTCTTAAAATTACAAATATTATATGTAGATGACATTTAAATAATATAGATATAAATATGTTCTTTGTTTTAAAATGAGTTTTTTCCCCTGAAATTATTTTTTGTACTCTGATTAATTACATTTAATTTTTATGGTATCCCTGTTGTAATTGTTTCTTAGCGAGGTTAAACATTTAACTATATTTACGCAATGCGAACTGATTCAGGATGTACAAAATAAATTATTTCGTGATGTGTAAGTTAAAAACGCATCTAATATAAAAGTGTATTGAAACTGAAGGAGGAAAAATATTGTTGCTCACGTATTGTTTTCCATGCGATCGGAAATTCCCGCATTGTTTTCGGGACAACATTGTGTTGGGAATGCCGGTCGGGAAAGATGACTCGCCGTGAAGAATACTTTTCTGGAGGTTGCGAATATCAGCTTGGCTCTATTATTGGAGCTAACGGTGATATGAAATGTGGGTCAACCTTATTTATTGCCAGATCCGAGCTCTTTTTCTTGATACCGGATTGCGTTGGGGGAGTGTTTTTAATGCCCGAACTATTGACTTGTCGAAATGGTTTATTATGCACAGTAAACTACGATATGTATACACTTTATGTACTTTCAAATGCTATCAGTTTTTTTTTTTACCTATTTGTAAAGGATGTAAAATGCTTTTTATTTATGTGTTGTGAATAATTACATCCTTTTTTATCAAAAAATTATATCACGTTGTGTCAGTGAATGTACAAAATACAATTATTTGAAATAAGTGCGTTCATGGGAGGGAAAAAAAAAAAAAAAAAACTCAAAATAATTTATAAGTAACTTTATTTAAAGCAATAATTAAATCTATATGTATTTTCTTGTAATTGTTATTCATAATGAATCGTTAAGAATGATTTTCTCAGTAGTTTGATGAAATAAAATATTTTTTAAAAGCGCGTTTATTTAATGAAGCTTTCATTTGACTTGATTTAGTTTGAGGATGCTATTTTCACTTGAGATATAACATGAAATGGGCCGTAAAAATAATTGTCATGTCTATAGCTTCTAAGTGTGTTTTACTACATTTTATTTTTAAAATTAAAAAGCACAATTTTTAATAAAAATTGAGACTATTTGCGTCCTTTTGTTGAACCAGCATTTACCTATACCCCTTCCTTATACCTTGCCCGGAGTTGGGTTCTACCATTTAGATAGAAGCAGCCTGGTGGAATATTCGTGATTTTAAAAATCAGAAGACCCCTAATACTTCGCCTGCGACCCCAAGAGGTATCATTTCACTTGGAAGACACTGCGACCAAGCCCAACTTTAACGTGCCCCAACCGCTATTAGTGAACACGATGGATCATCAATTAGGGCCGGGATTCAAATTCACTATCTTCGGATAATGAGAATCACGCTTTAACTAACTAACCCACCAGGCCACCGCAGCCCCCCATATACGTCCCGTAATTTTATTTGAGATCGTATAATAACAGTTTAAGTTTCTAAATATAAACCTCGTGTAATTGAGTTTTCCGGATGAATTTTTCAGCAAGTCATATTCACGTGTCACAAAACCCAGAAAACTTTTAATATTCCTGTTTTGACTGATGCGTTTGCGGAAAGAAACAGTGGAACACTGTATCCCGTTATGACTTAGTGGTTGGAATCAACCTTGATATTTTCTACTTTAAAAGATTATTGAGCGCTGTGTATACGTCAATTGAATGATGGGACGAGATTATGGTCTTTTGACTGAAGTTTATAAAATTATTTGGAAAAAAATTCAGTGTCTTTTAACCGTTTAAATGTATGTATCTGATTTTTTCATTGCTAAATGTTTACTTTCAGAAAAACCCTAATCTAAAGCAGGAAAAATAAAGTAAATTTCTCGATTTTAAATGCATTTAAGTAAATGTCTTGAATAGCCTTAAATTTGAACATTATGCTACATTGAAGCCATTAATTTAATTACGTACGCAATCTTTTTATCGCTGTTGAATTGAAAATAATTCTAATTCAGTTTGCGGTTATGAATGTTTCATATTTAAGACGTTACGATTCAGTTTATTGGTTTAATGAAGTTTGACGTTAGGAATCATGTAATTATATTATAGATAAATGTTTGTGTGAAATATATTAATATTTCTTTTATTTTTTACTTATTATATATTTCTAAAAATCGCCTTGTTAAAACAGTGCAGTCTAGGAAAACCAAATGAAATTGTTCTTTTGGAAAAAAAAGAACAATTTCAAGCAAAAAAAAAAAAAAAAAAAAAAAAAAAAGATTCTACTTCAGTTTATATATTATATTTTCGTGATTATATAAATATTTATTGTAAAATATTTTCTTAAAATCAAGTAATTATAGAAAAATAATTTTATTTCCGAACTCTCGTTACTTTTAAAGTCTACAAAAGGGGGTTTTTCTTTTCAATACTATTTCATTTTAGCTTATTTATATGTGTTTGCGTGTTATATAAATTTCTTTTTAGAAAAATTTTGAAGCATTGTTTTTGTGTTGTTTTAAGCGAAAAGCTTTTTTAACAAGTTGCTTCTAATCAGTCTTTTAGTTTCTAAAACTGTAAAATCGCCGTGGCGTTATTTAATGAGAAAATAAATGAAAATTGTATCAAATTCCAAGTGATACAGGGAAGTGTTCATTCTTTGAAAGGGGACAGTTGATGGACAACTCACTTGACCAATACTTGTTCGTTTCTCCGAGACAAAAAGATTACTCCACCCATTCTGATAAGACCTTTAGAAATCTTGAAGAACTTCTATTTGATTTTAGGCTCCAAAGGTAATCCAAAATAATACAATGTCGTGTAACGCAATCTTTGATGGAAATAAAAGATGTGATAGCAGTGTCACCTCAGATAAAATCAAAATATCTTATGTATTTGTTTTCTTTAAGTAAAAGTGTGGTCAAGATAGAGTAGCCATTCTTTTATAAGTTCGCTAATGTTTTCAGTCCTTTCCGAAGTTAAAATAAATAAGTAAATAAATTATATAATAAATTTTTTCTTCCTGCAATATTGTTACCAGGAGCTTTCCTCTTTCATTTTTATTTATATTAATCAGTGGTAACTCGTCATGGTTTATACTGGTAATTTTGTATAAAGTGAGTCATAAACATAAGATTGTTTTCAGTTAACAGCTTTATTGTATTGTTGTATTGGGTAACGAGAATATTTTATCTAACTTTGAATAACAACAAGACAATTCTGAATTCAATCCTATGCGTGTTTTATCCTTTTGCATAATTTTGTGAAAAAGTAAAAAAAAAATATTTTGTTTATTTCATATTATTGAGATTATTGTAATAAATGGTTATCAGAGAAAGTTGTTTTCAATCCAAAAACGGTTGCAAAAATTTTACATTAGGATAAAACACATTAACTAACATTAAATTCGGAAACGACATTTTAGCGCCTCATTTCATAGAAGTTGTTTTTCCATTTTTTTTTTTTTTTTAATTTCCTGCCACCTAAAGTTTGTAATATTGCGTAACAAATGTTACAAATGCCCTGACATATTTCTTATTTTTTACGTGTTTCAAAACAATATTTATTGACAAAATTTTAACGTGCAATGTTGTCCAAAATAGCAATATACACTGTAATTTTACATTGATTGATTGTTTTAGTGACGCAATGTCCAGAAGAAGACAAGTAGTAGCAAAATAATCCTTAATTCCTTAATATAATTTTGAACCACATTTCCTTTATTTTGAAGTGTTAAGAATTCCTAAAAGTAACATTTCTTGGTCAATTCCTATCATGTACGGAAGATTGTACTGATATTGAGTAGTATTTTTAGCAGAATTTTGTGCAAAAGTTATTTATATTTTTTCCTCCTGAAAATAAAATTAAAAAATAAAATGTTCTCGTGTGTGAACCAGATTCTTTCCTGGAGAAACCATGAAATAAAAGAAGAGAATAAATTACAAATTGGATGGATTCGGCGGTATGGAAGTCAACGAAGCGTATTAAAAGTGAAGAACCTTTCTTACCAATTATATCGCAGCTCCCGTCGGGGAATATCGGTTAAAATTTCCATTCCTACTCTAATGGTTTTTGGGAGTTCGTTTTCAGAAGTTCTTTTTTTCTTAATACTCTTTTATTCGTTTCCGATATCGGAAATTCGCCCGCTTTTGTTCTGGGCTATCAGGGATCTTATCCAATGCCGGATTTCTTCCCGCGGTCAATGGGGTCATTCCCATCAGGCTGGAGGAGGAATCTACCCCGTGCACTTCCGGGATTGTCTTCGGGATGCGAGAGATTATTAATTGGGCAGAAAGAAGAGAAGTTTATTTGGGGATTATGCGACATGCCGTTTCATTTCTTCTTCTTAAGTGTAGTCATCAATTCTCAGTGCTGAATTTCCTAGGCTGGTCTGAATAGATGAAGATGAATATCTCGCTCATGTGATTGCCACAGGACCACTTAAATGGAAACTCTATGGTTATTTTAGTTTAAATACAACTTTTTTTTTTTTTGTAATTAGTTTTCAATTTTACTTATGTTCAGGATGAAAATATTTGTCCATATTGGTTACCTTTTATCTCTGGTGCCACATGGACATCATTTAATTACATTTAAATTAAAAATTTCTCTCTTTATTTAATGATACGCAAAATTGGCAAATTGTATTTTAGTTTCTTGTGCTAAATTCCTTCTGAGCAAACTAGACTTAATTCAATCGGACACAATGCCGATATGGCAACTGAATGGTTATCATTCTATTTTTTTCTTTTTGTTTAATATGGTTCAATATGATGTGATTGAATTCAGTGGGTTCGATTTCCTTTTTTCGGGTTTGGACGTTTGCTGTGGTATGAAGTTCACTTTAAACTGTAGTACACGTCCCAATGTGGCCTCATGCGTTGTGGAGCATCAACCAAACCAATTGGAATACAATCGTTAGAATCTTCCACACCTGGGATGTGAAGTAAGTTGAGTAGTGAGTCCTCTATGGAAATGAAACGTTGCTAATACGTGTATGCAGTTTTAATGCGAAACCAAGTTGAACTTCTTAGTTGAGCGGCTGAACATCAAAGCTATTGTATTTTAAAATCAATTAGGATAAGTTATTGTTTTGATACTTGCCAATTGTATTTTATAAAGACATGCATTAAAATTATGGGATGATGTATTTTGTGTATAACATGCCTTCTTCACACGAAAAGCTTCTAGTTTAAGATTTCATTACCCGTATTTACTTTCTTTTCAGTTTATCTAAAACACATTTCATTCGCCAACTCGGACTATGTTTCACTCTGCGGAGTGAAAGATTTCGGATTCGATTCCAATTAGTTTTGAACAAAAGATTCCACTTACAAACTGTCTGAGTATATGCATGGGAGATTTCCGAGTTTCTTCTTATGCGATGCTGGATTAAAGCTCCCGGTAATAAGAAAGTCTTTTATTAGGTTACTTTAAAGGTCTCAGAAGTAAGAGAACGCTATTAATGGTAAAAAAGAGAAAGAATCATGTGACAAAATGCCATTGTTTTGAATCTTAATCAAGTCGAAAGAGGTCATGCAGTTAATGCAAGAACATGCATTCCCTGCTTTTCGATGTCAAATAGACCGAATCTGATTATCTGCAAAGGGATGAGGGGTGTCGAATTTTGTTTTTGCTTCTGTGCAGCCGAGTGGAAACAGATTCAGGACTCAGTGAACCTTGTTATCGTCTGGGAAAGAAAGTTTTCTCCTCACCAAAAGATTTCTGCCTTGTGTTTCCTGTACTCAAACCAACAAGTGCTGAAACTTTTTTTTCCTTTTTCATGTTGTAATGTCTATTTTAGTGAATATTCGACTTAAAAAATACCCGAAAAAAGTTTTTTTTCCCGTAAAATCTTATGAAGATTTAATTTAAAAAAAAAAAAAAAAAATGCGAGCTGTTGCTTGAGCTTGTGTAGCTTTTTTTTAATTTTGAAAATGAAATACTTTGTAAAAAGTTCACCACACACACAGAATTCCTAATTGTAAAATTTTTTATTTCTGTAGAAATTTTCTAACATTTTATGGTTGATCTGGTGATTGTAATGATGTGCGGAAATTTGTGTGTGGAAGAATTGCTTAGAAATTGTCAGTATATACATTTACGGGAGAATAATTTTTCCTGCAATTTAAATGCGAAAAGTACTGTTTGTTGCTGTTACACACATAATTATGTGTTTATGGCTTTGACCTATTGTTTAACAGTTCATTTCAAATGAAAAGTTAATTTTTTGCTTTTGGTATGGATAATTTGTAGTAGTTCGGAATCCACTTAGAGCTCAAGTACTGGTCTAAGGAGAACTCTTGTACAAAAGAAAGACCTGTTGAGTCACAAACGAAACCCCCGTATATTTCATGTCGTGTATGTTTTTTCAAATAGAAATTTTGTGACCCGTAATCGCTCTGCGTCATTGTTATAAAGTAAGCGTTTTGCAAAGAGCGTGACGATTACAATTCATTTTTCTCTACGTAATGGGAAAATAAAGGATATTCTGTGCGCGATTCTTTGGTTGTACTTTATGTTTATTGTAGGAAATGATTCGGGTGGCATTCATCCTTGTGGTGGCATTCGGGTGGCATTTATGTCATAATTTTGTGTTATTGCGCATGAAGAAAAGGGGATGTTGAGAGTATTCACGACAATTATAAGGGTCCAAAGTGGAGTCATTTTCGCCACAACTGTACCGCAATTCATTGCGTTTTTCAAAACTACTCCTGTGCTGGTATCGGGAAAGACTTTCACCTTTAAGAAGTGCGATTCGCTGGCTTCACTCCAGTTGCAAGCAAGTCCTGGTTGAGAAGTGCAGACAGGCATGTGTCACTAGTTTATTTCCGCAATCGCATGTCTTCCATTTTGACACTTTCAATTCGAAAGTTTGTTTGTTTGTCGCTCAACGGTCATTTTTTGCACACGAGGGCTAATTAGACCGGGACCTACGGCTTAAAGTGGATTCCGAACCACTACAAACATCCATACCCAAGGTGGGATTCAAACCCACGAACTTTCAATTCGAAAGAGAAAGACCTCTGTGAGTTTTGAAAGTAGTGAAACTGGGATACTGTAGCAGTCAATCATTTTATATGAGTCTCTCATTTACAAATACACGATTTTAAGAGAACTCTTGACTGGTCAGTTCCTAATAAGATTCTATGGGCTCCATGATAACTTTTGTTCGTGCTTACGTACTGAAGTGTCGAAACCTCCCTTTTCTTGCACAAAAGCATTTTTTCGCATCTTTTTTTTTTTTTTTTTTTTTTTTTTTTTTAAGTTTAGTTTTTATCTGAATGTTTTTCAATTATATTTATTTTATAATTGAGGAACTTGGATCGACGGATCACTAACAGCTCTTGTGGATGTTGATATTCCGGATTTTGTTAAAGCGGTTCTTGTGGGGAATTCCGCCCTCATTTCACTAGCCAGAATTATAATCAATAGTTTCAAGTGCAAGAGGTACTTTTGCAAATTATAATCTTATGAAATGAACGTTTGAACCGCGGTTCACTTGACAATTTATGCTTGGAATGACGTTGGAGGAAAAACGATATCTATTTCATTTGGACTTGCTACTCTTCATTAAAAGTATGGTAACTGTATGTGTAAACGAAGTGACGATCTGGCGTCTTGAGCTTAGACGAATTTATGCATCCTAAAACTTCGACAAAGGAACCCACCATTTTCGGAAACTTCTTTTCAGCAATTTTTGAGCGGGGAACGTAATTTGTACGTAAGAAGTATGGGATGCAAAAGTGAATGAGGGAACGAACGTATTGACTGAGAATAAAAAAGATCTTTCACAATAACAAAAAGACGATTTTTGTACTGTGACTGCAAAACAGGATGCGATGAATGGCTGAAAAGGTGAAATGCCTCTCTCTTACATTAAAACATTTTTTTAAGACTATAGTCTTGAAACTGGGGGAAAAAAAGATTATTTACCTGATTTTTTTATTAGTAAATTAAAAATAAAAATTGTATTTTAAGTTTGAATTTCATTTTGCATATGCTTTTCTCATACAGTGTATACCAAATAATTTTTTCTAATATTATTCCATTTATGGGAAAACAATAATTTATTAGCTCTTACATAATTGTTTGCTGGAAAGTCTTCAGAATTAACGGAAAGAACCAGAAATTCTTTCAGAGTTATGTTTTGGGCATCCTCTTTAGTATTTTGGATTCAATTTTCGTGCAACAAGTATTACTTTAAAACCTGAACTGGATAGCGTAACACAAGAGTTGGTAACAGTGCAGCTACGGTTTGGCAAATTAACATACCTACGATTCATGATGAAGCACGAACTGAGATGTTTAAAATAATTTAAGGGTGCGGCGATGCACACAGAGTTATAGTCAATCATACAGGTTAAGAGCTTTATTTATACTATTATTTCTTCATCGTTTAAAAGTAATTATGCTTTATTAAAAGTATTTAATTCTGCGTAGAAAGTGCCATTTTAAAATCTCATTATTCACGTTAAGATACTAAAGTTCGCTGGTTAAGATATTAAAGTTGCTAATTATGAATGAGTGTGGATTATAAAACAAATAATACATCCCCAAAATAATATGTGAATGTTGAAAGTTCAAATGTGTGCAACATCCATCTTCTCTTGCTCCATTTGAATCGAACTTCTGACCTTTTCTTCTGGAAAACGAGGTCATACAGCGATAAAAAAAGCATAAATTAATTTGTGATTACAAAATGTAATAAAGTTTTCCATTAATGTAAGTTATAATCGCTATTTTGAAAATATTTCTTCTATCAATCAACAATACTGTTGCAATTCTCTCTTTGCGCTTATGTATTTTGCATAATTAATTGTTATATTTCCAACTTTACTTCTGATAGTATGACAAGTATTAAATTGTCTTCAGAACTCGGTAGGATCCATGGTTCTGATCTAGCAGCCTCGGAAGGATTGGAAACAAAAACAATTTTAAAGGATCGAAAAATCGGTAGTTTAATTTTTTTAAATTAAATTAACGTCATATTAAAAGTGCAAATAAAGTCTTTTTATTAAATGTAACTTAAAATTATTTTTGTCGATCATCATTGTTATATCGTAATCACAAATGTTTTAAAACAACTGCCTTTAAAATTTCAAATATAATCATTGAAAACGTTTTGCAGGCAGTTATTTTCAGTGTATAGCAATTGAATTGCTTTACTCAGAATTAATCATAATGGTTATTTGATTTAATCGTTATTGAGATATTTTAATGTAATCTGTTACCTTAAGTACTCGTGATTCTAAATTTGCGTTTTTCTATCGAGGACATTTGTGTTTAAAACTTGTCTTCAAATATATCACTGTTATTTTTAAAACATATTTCTTTGTGTGGTCATTAAACTTGTCAGCGAATCCTCGTTTCTTTACTTCGTTAACCGATATCTACGTTTGGAGAATTGATTTTTCGTCGTTTTTCTCTCTCTCTCTCTCCCCCCCCCCTACTATTTCTCTTTTGCTGGCAACTCGCCAAGATCGCAACACTGAAAAAACTTTTAAAATCTATGAAATGGAGGTTCATTACTGAACACTGCTAGCATATTTGAATTTGATTAATGTATTTGGGAGCGAAGATAATTCATAATGTGACTGGTGTATATTTTTTTAATGTTGGAAGCGGCAAGATGTACCTATAATGACTCTTAGTTACATTGAAGTATTTAAGGAAAATTTATGAACACACACATTTCGACCGATGTAGTTACAGAAAGTATATTTTCAAAATTTCGTAGTGACTTATTTAGGATAACACGCTCTTCAGGGGAAAAAAAAAAAAAAAAAAGGTACCAGGTTCTCTTCAAGACCATTGTTAAATAATGAGTGAAGTTGCACTCTATCATGCACGTCAGCCGGGTTGAGAGATTCAAAAAGTTTTCTGAGTCTCCCCCCCCCTACTTTGGAGCATGTAAATACTCACTTCTATCTTTGGGAAGTTTTGATAGCAGACAATAATACGCTACTCATTTTGACAGAATCTTCAATATTCAGTTATTTGACTCATGTTTTCCTCTGCGTATCTTGATTACGTTACATTCTCCTGTTCAATAAATAAGCATGTATTCCTGTTTATTATGGAATATTTTCGTGCATAAATATTTGATAAAATAAAAATGTGCCCGCTTTTTATTTATTTCATCTACGAAAAGATTTAAAAAAAAAAGTATGCTTTATTCGTGATTTGAAATTGGTTGTTAGTTTTAGTTTCCCTTGAAAATGATTGGAAGGCGGTGACTGAACGGTGAATGATCAAAAGTACTTAGGTTTGATTCCCATTTCGGCCTTCGATATTTGTAGTGGTGCAGAGAGATAATAATAAGCCTTTCTGGAATTGCTTTTCATTGCAAAAAGTGACTCTAATCCAGGAACCAACCTACTCTACGGAAACAGTTCATTCTGAAACCCAGTCACTAGTGTGAGAGATTTTATAAATGTTAACAACCCCTTGAGAATGTCAAAAGCCACTTTTTTTATTATGTGTAAGCAACGGATTCATGCTTGACATTATTTGAAATTTTGTATGTCTTTGGTTACTTTTGTGTGGCCATCTAAAGTATATATTTGTGAGTTTCCAAAAAGAAAAAAAAAATTGTTTCTTTTAAATATGTTTAAAGGGGGAGGAGAACAATCTCATTTTTTGCTTCACCTCTTGAACCCGTGAGAGCGTGGGAGAGTCGGTCAGGTTTCAGAAATCCACTTTTCTAGTTGGGGGGGGGGGGGAAGAAAGGCCTGGGGTCGAACCAATTTTCCAATTGTTGAACTGACCGTGGCGGAAGATCGACTTCCACTGCGGCACGTGCCTCCACTTCCACCCCAACTCGAGTTTGCAGGGGTGTTCGGCCCCACCTTTCTTTCCGGCGGGGAGTGGAGAGCGCTCTCCCCCCTTTCGCTGTTTGCCGGCCTCTCCAGTGCTCCTTCGCGCAGATGAATAAGGGGCCTTTCTGTGACAGCTGTTCGATATGCTTCTTGAGCTGCGCGCTTAAAAGCTCTTTTCAAGTGCGTGTTTGGTAAACACCAAGTTTGAAACAAAAGTGATCGTTTTCATTATTTTAAAAAATTTTTTATATATGAATAGTTTTTCTCAATTTTATTATAAATATGACCTTGAGAGATTTATTAATTTTACCAATACACGCATACATCCGAGTACTTGTATGTGTGTATATATATATACACACACACACATACCATATTTACAGAAAATAATGAGATTAAATTATTGTAGGGCACTTATATCAAATCGTTTTATTTTCATCACAAACTATAGTAAAATCATTTATGTGAATTATCTGACTACATATAATGTGCATATATTTATTTGATTATTATTTTAATTTATTAATTTAAAATTTCCTCATTGTTTTGAAAACTTTGAAACCACGTAAATCCATGTGAAAGAGTTGCATATATTTTCAATCATTTTTTCAAAAGATATTTTGGAAATTAATCTGTCTATTTATAACGCTAGAATTTCCTTGTTAGACTAAGTCATCACCCATTTGTTATCGATAGAAATGGTGAGAGGCGTGCTGTTACGAAGGTAACCGTGTTTCTTGAATAAATATTCATCCATAAGATAAAAACCCTTCTTCTTATTTTTATTTTGATGTATACTATTGCAAACTAAATTTCTTTAGAGCTCAAATTGAATACATCAAACATATTCCCAAGCTCAGTTTCATTTGACACAATTTTCGTGTTCAAAATTTCTATTTACTATATAGAGTCTTTTAGTGACTAAATATAAACTACTTCTGTTTGTAAATTCCCAAGTATTTGAACAAATGTCTTTTACTAAGAATTTTATTGATGCGAAAAATTAAGCAAATTATATTATCAAGCATATAAATATAAAATTTCTTTAAATGAATTTTTTCTTGTCATTCTACAGCATCATAGTCGGGGTACTAATTGTCACGTCTTACTTTTTGTCACGTTTTTTATTATTTTTATAATTTATTTCACTGCAGACAATATTTTTATTTTATTGTTGGATTATATTTGTGATAGAAACAGCAGGCATTTAGTCAAAATACTTTTTTTATATGTGCAGCTTTTTATAATTAAAGAAATACCAGTAGTCAATTTCTGCAGACAATATTTGCTAGTATATAATAATAAATAATTTCAGATATTGTCATTGTTCTTGAAGGATTAACTTCAGATTAATTTCATGGAGGATTATGTTCTTGCTTGTTATCTTTTATTGTGTTCCTCTCAATGTATATCCATTCAACTCGAAATAAGTTATGGGATTTTAATGTCAAAGTAAACAAGTTTGAACACAATTATCAATAAGCAGATGTTATTAATTTTTAGTTTTAGATTTAATATAGTTATTAGAGTTTCAAGATAATAGTTTTACACTTATTCTAAGAAAACATTATATTTCCTTCAGATATTACAAATTTTTTTTATTCAAATAATATGTTAATTTCACTTAAAATCATGAACTATTTTCAATTTGTAAAATTTGTGTATTTTCAGTTCGTATATTTTCTATTTATAGAGTTGTTTCCCATTTGTATTTTCGTTTGGGTATTTATTATTTTAGTAGAGAGTTGTGTATTTTGATTTTTTCCACTTTTGTCTGTATTTTCCATCGTTTATTTCTTATTTGTAGCGTTGTATTTTTTCAATTAACAAAAAATTGCATATTGTGACTGGTTCCCATGTTTGTTAAAAAACTATCGACAAATCTCTCAAACTAAAGTGAAATTTTTAAAAATTTACATACTAGTTCAACATGAATTTCTGTCATTTAAAATAAATTAAATGTTTGAGAATTATTCGTTCGTTTTCCATGATTTCAATAAACAATCACTTACACTAAATTTATACTTAAAAAATCACTTGAAATAATTTTTTTAAAAAATGAGTACTTTTTGTTTTTAAGATATGTGTTTTTTTTATAATTTTCTTTATGGAGCATAAAAAAAGAGGATCTTACTTTTTTTAACTCGTATTTTAAAGATGCCGTGATTTCTCACCTGGCGTGATCAACTGAATTGACCCACTTCCGCTTAAAAGGGAATCTTTCGTACACATTTTTATTATTATTTCTACATCGCCCTACCTCTGTTTTTTTTTTTTTTTTTTTTAAAAAAAGTATTACCAGGTAGCACAGAAGGAGTCTCGAAGATGGTGACCTTTAGTTCCAGGAGAGAAGGTTAACCTACTTTTTTCGCCATTGTTTGGCGACGCCGCTCCATCCAGAGATTTTTTTCTTCTTCATGCAAGGTCGGGGAAAGAATTTTGCCTTTGTTTGCGGATGGTTGAGCCTTTGTTTACCCATGATGCACGCTGTTTGTTTTCGTCCAAATGGACGCGTATCTGTCGTCTTGTTTGCTGTACTCCTTGCGAGAATTGTATCAACCGGTGGAATTGTTTGGAAAATTAATATTTCGATCCGATTGTGTTTTCCTTGTGGCACGATGGTCAAAAAATACTTCCTTTTCCGTTCTGAAAATGCTTTTTATGTTTGTCTGTTTGGAGACGATAGAGGGTTTCTATGAAACAATAATGCTCTTGAGTTAGATATATTGCGATTTATTTCCGATTGCACTGTCTACCCATGCCGCTGAACGCAGAAAATGTGACATTATGAGCCGCGGCTCTGGTAAATGTTAGATTACAAACAAACCATGATTGCTTTCACAACATCTAAATGAAATTGGCATTTTTTCTATCTGGCTTATGAACATTTTTGTAAGCCCAAAATTGAATAAGGATTCTCAAAATCGGTATGAGGTAAACAAAGGGTATTGGAGCGTCCGAACTTTTATGAGCTCATTTTAAAAATTGCACATCTTGTGCTCTTTTCCTTGTTATTTTAAATGCTTCTTCTAGTACAATTATTTGATTTGATTGATATTTTATTTGAGATTTTGGATTGATTTATTTGAGATTTTGGATTCCAATAAAGCCGTTTGTAACAACACTTTGAAGCCTTACTGAAACGACGAGGACGGTGCTCTTGACATCGCAGCTCATCAGCGGAAGGCCGTTTTACCCTCTGGAATTGTGTGCATAGGTTGTCTCTAAACAGTCTGGACAGGTATCGAAGGGAGGGTTGAGGCAGCCAATTTAAGTTGAAATAGGTAACGGTTAGATATGAGGCATCTGTAATGATGTCTTCATGCAGTGTTTTGTTTTTATAAAAAACGTTTTTAAGAAATCGATGCCTCGTTAATCCTCATCAGTTACTACCTTCCCAGAATTCTTCATCAGGGGGATAGTAGTACAGCATCGCATCCCGAGTTTTGAATTGCTGCTGAGAAGATCACAAAAAGCTACGTTGTCTTACCTCGTTACAAGTGTACCATTTGAATAATATTTTTGAGATGAAAAAGAAAATGCATGAAAATTTGATGAACTTTCGTATAAGAATGTGTGCATTATAAGAATAGAATCCTCATTATTGCTGAAATGATGTGCATTTCTACTAATTATTATCGCCTAGTGGAGAGTCTGGAAGATGCAAATATTTTGTAACACCTACGCATTTATATTTGTGTGGACTTATAATTGAAAGTCAGCCGCGTATTCACACCTGACGCGATGATGTCCAAAAAATTATGAACCACTCACCACATCATCTACTTGTTCAGCAATAACTACAGCCGACTTCTAGTCTGTATGCGAGCTATAAAGTAAAACGAACAGTGATGTGCGATCACGTCGTCGTAAGGGTTTTTCATAATATATGTTGCTATTTGGGAAACATCACTTTCCGTTGTGGTGTCTGGATGGTTCAGCGTCTCGGTCTCCAGTTCATGTGTTCCATTTCCTTCTCTGACATGGATTTTGTGCCTCAGGTTCTAGTGGAATCAGACCGATATGAAAGATGAAGGGTTAACTTTCTGGCCCTCAGTTCAACTATTCTTAGGTTCGATGATATCCCCCTGCCTTCGGCATGGGTATTTGTAGTGGTTCGGTAGTTGCACTAAATTGTAAATACCGATGCTTCTAGTTCTTATTGCACATTGAAACTTATTTTTGTAATATTTTCATGTAAGTTGATTATTAAAATATGTGAGATATTTCGTTATTTATGCAGGTGGTGCTCTGCTGTAGTAGTGATTTTTCCCAAAAAATGGCGATATTACATTTTAAGAGGGAAGTACTAAAACATTACATGAGATGATTTTCAGAAAACTCTATTATGTTATTTTAAACCTCGATGCTGAAAGTTTTTTTAAATCTAATTCTCGGATAAAATTGTATTACTATGTTGCTAACAGTTTAGTAACATTGGAACACCCACCCTCTTCAATTAACCCTCAAAGAACAGGAAGCAGAAAAAAAAAAAGAAACATTTACACTTTTCTAAACCGTTTTGCTGTATGTCGTATTTATCTTTGTACTACTCTTGGCATTAGGGAAAAAGGTACTTACACATGTGCATGCATTCTTTTCCTGTACAGTTTGGGAAAGACATTAATTGCATGAGGGGAAAAAATGAACTCATCTAGAGCACCTTGCAATGTTCAAATAATGAATATTCACTTTTTTTAATGGGAAAAGTGTTTTAAAACTCCTGTATGCCTAAACGTCCAAATCAGCGTACAACTAAAATTGAACAGCCAATTAATTAAACAGAATTCAAGTATCATTTTTCAAATGCCATATTATTGTATTCAAGTTTAACACAAATTCTAATAAAGAAATTTTATATGTGCACTAAGTTACACTCAGTTGAAAAATAAAATTGTGCTTTCATGTTTTAAAAAGAGCTCAAAACATTTTAATAAAAGTTGTTATTTTTTTGTCTTATACGATATAAATGAAAAGCAAGTTTCTAAAATTAAAATCCTTGTTGAAAAATTCGGAGGAGTTACGTTGTAGTTTTATTCAAGTTTTTATATTTTGTAAATAGTTTATTTCGTGTAATTAAGTAATCTCGGAAAATGCAATATTTAAGTCACACACACAAGTTTATTATTTATTAATTTAGTGATTTTATTCATATCCTTTCTAATCGGCGATTAATTTAAAAATACTTTTTACTTTTCTTAATATAATAATAAATTAAAAATAATTTTTACTACTGAATCTGAAGTTAGTAACTTAAACGAAAAATAAAATGTATCTCCTTAAACGTGTATTATGCTCCAATAAAACCTTTCTCTTTCCATACAGTTTTTAGGAAAAATTAAACAATGAATGCTGTTTATGTATAAATATGGCCATGCAAATTTTTGAATATTGATAACCATTTTGAATAACATAGAAAATATTGATTGCCAATTATATAAAATTATTTGAGATAAAATTTATTCATTGAAATTTCACAATTCACTTATTTATTGGGGAACGAATTTGGGATTTCGTGTCTAACGATATCATCATATATTAGAAAGTTTGTGTAAGTTCTCCGACATGTGTGTAGAAGGGAGGTATTGCGTATTTGGAATTCAGTTAAGAATCGTCTGCCTCTCGGTGTAGAGGAAAAGAGAAAGCAAGCGTTTCTGACGTCATTAACATAGAATGGCAGTGGAGTGGATTATGTCAACGAACGGTTCTTTTTATCGTTTGGCAGTTACGACACGTGATAATGAAGTCGCTCGACTTGTTTCCAGGGGAATCTTCTCAAATTGCAGCAAAGTACCCGGTAATTTCTTTGTTAATCACGGAACTGTTATGGGCGGTTGATTTTTTTGTGCTTCATTAACAGGGGTTTGTTTCTTTAAATGGTAGTGTTTTTTTTTTTTTTTTTTTTTTTTTTTTTAGAAATAATTAATTTAGTTTATTTTTTCTGTTACCAATTAAAATGATGAAAATAATTACGTTTTGTTTGTGTTTTTGATATTTTATAGAATATTGAAAAATTTAGTTTTAGTAGTGTAGATAGTTAAATTGCATGGATATATTTTAAACAGTTTCCAGATGTATTTAAAACAGTTTGGATATATTTTTAGCTGTTAATTTGCTTTGTGGTTTGCATCTGGTTTTCATTCTTTTATCACTTTTTGTACGTGGACTTCATGTTTACAAGTGGTACATTCCTTGAAATTAATAAATTGAAGTCATATCACTCATTCATTTACCATCAAAGAGTTTAAAATTAATGGTTATTTCTCCATAATTTCCAACTTTCTTCTTATGTATTTTTTGTTGTTAGTTTTCATTTTAGCAACTGGTCTTTATTTGCAATTCTACGGATTTTTGAATTAATATTAGTATTTGGCATAATTTCTGGTTTGTAAAGTTATTAAATAATTTTTTACTCCTATTATTGCGTATTTAAAAGTTAAAATGCCTTTAATTAAAGTATAAAAATGTACCGTAGTTGCGTGGTATATTCTTTGAAATATAGTTATCTAATGTTTACATTTTCGAAACTTGTCTTTAACAATAACTCATTCTTTTGCATACTTAAAAATTGAAATTATTTTAAAGTGTCAAAAAGTGCCACATTTATATATTTCTGCTTGATAGGCTAGTTTTACCTTTTTTTATTTGTTTTATGGTTTCTTAAATCAATTTTGAAAATATGGCGGGGGGGGGGGTAGGTGAATGGTAAGCCTAATTGCATATGTAAAATGAATGCCAATTTGTCCTTACACATTACTAATGGTAGAATTATGAAAAACTTAATTTTGAAAATTTTTTAAATTGTATTGCTTAAATATTCAGAAGATACTGTTCCATTATTACTGTACACATATTTGCCTTTTCACCAATTTTTTTATGAAACAGATTTCATATTTTCAAAGTAACGTTTTATTGAATAAAAATTTCTTTTAAATTCTGTTCGAAATATGTCATCAATTTATTTAACGGTCTGTTGTCGTCCTCCTCCATAATCCTATATTATGTATGTCATATGTAGCCAAATCACCTTTATTTAGGGAAATTTCGGGTTTAAAAATTAACAAAATATGGGTGACAGTGAAAAAAATTCAAATAAATGGTAACAAATATTTTTGCAATTAAAAAATTTCAATAAAAATTTAATAATTAAGAAACGAAGAAAACAAATTTTCTTGCCAAATCCATATATAGTATAATATTAACTAAAGTTTTCATATCAGTAGTTAAAAAGAAAATAAATAAAGTAGATAAATGTGTGGAAAGAATAGCTCTAAATAACTTATTCTAAATATTACTTAAAAGAGAAAATTTGCTTTCGCTAAAATCGCCCAGATTTTTATTTAAACATTGGCGACAAATCTTTTCTCGATGAGAGAAAAATACCTAAAAGGTCTTTTCAAAGGATGCGAATAAATGTCCTAAGTCATCAACAGTTCCTGAATAGAGTTTAATACAAATCGATCCATTCGTGTCAGTTGGAAGAAACGTCGTTTTTGAATAGATGTCGTTTTCATCACCTCAAATGGAACGACTGCCGCCGAAAAATTCCCAGCGCCCTCTATCCTTCGCTGTCACCACCGTGACTGAAACGGAAAGGGAGATATAATTAGAATCCGGAGTTTTCAGATAGGAGCAATTTAACACTCGAATGCCTCCTCCGACGGTGACCCCTTGATCGATGAGACATCAGTCCCGATTCTTTAATCCGGGAAATGTCATTTTAACCTTTAAAGGAAAATTTTTCCGAACAAAATAATAATAAAAATTTTTTTTTTTTTTTTTAATCTTGTGTCACGTACCATATTTACCTGTGACATAGTTCATCGTTGTAGACGCATCGAATTCTTCGGGGAAAAAAAGCTGAAATGATATTTGAATGATTACCGCTGTGTTCTTTTATTCAGAGCTCTTTGGTTCGATTCCGTTACTGCAAAAAAGTGACAGTAGTTACATACGTATAACGCAAATTTTAAAACCTAAGGTGGTCGTTTCAAATCTTGCCACAAATGAACAAGGGGTGGTTATTTGACAGCTCTCTGGCTCAGCAAGTGGACTTCCTAACGGTTGAAAGCATTTTAATGCCTATCGCGCAATTTACTTCCTTGTGGATTTTTCGTGCATATCAGGTGCACTCACATATCGCGAGGGTGGAAACACTCATGTCGTGCTGCATGCAGAAGCGCAACATCCGTCTTCCTTTACTCAGTAGTGGCTGGGATCAAATGCGGGATCTTCCAGTCTGTAGAGCGGCATCTCACCATTAAGCCACGTGAGCGCACTCCAGCAGCCGAAGGTTATACTTGGGGCATTTGAGTAGTACTTTCCAGAAATACTTCTCGTAAAAGGTTTTATCCTTGCTAAAAGAAACCTGTAATATTCCCAAATACTTGGCTTGATAGACGTGGTTCAACGCTTATGTTGTTTTGTACAGTTTCTAGAATTTAAGACCTTTCACATCAATATCGTAGTACAAGTGAGTCTGATTGAGTGCTTTGAAATATTCCAATTATCCATCCCAAAGGACACAGTGGATGTTTCAGTATTTCACAAAATAATATCATTAAAAGGAAATTAATATAAACCCTAAATGTGTGTGTGAAACTAACATAATTTTTTGAATGTTATTATTAAAAACTATTGTTTCTTTTTCATTTACGCTTTTTAAAGTTACTGTTGCGTAAAAATTCGCTTATGATGATATGATGGGAGCGAACAAAATAGATATTGTGAACTAACTATTCATGCGTTTTCTCATTTTTATGAAATTAAAAATGAAGGGGAAATAAAATATTATTTAAAATTATTAAATGTTATTTAATTTTTATTCTGCCTCATGAAATTCATTTGTAAACATAGTGCTTCATTTTGAAAAAAGCGTCATTGAATTTTTTGTAGCATAAATGATGCATTAAATGCTGGTGATATAATGCATGTAAATTTATGTTATTGAATGAAATCGATGTACTGGGGTTAAAAATAATTTAATTTCAATTTAATCACTTTAATATTTTAATTACTTGTTATATTAATATATCATTTCTCATTAAAGTTATTTTTATAAATTGCGAAATTAGAATTTACCTATTTGTATGTGTTTTCAATTTTGTTTTTAAGCGATGCAATATTTTGATGCATGGACTGCATTTAATAATAATCACTTCGATCTTATTTGAACTATTCAGAAAAGCGCACCCGCTTATATATATATATTAAAAATTATAGATATTTTAAAAAAATGCCATTATGTTTGAGCAGTAGAAAAGTTGCTTGTGAAATTGCAATTGCTAACACAAGGGCGAATGAGCTGGTTCATCATTTCGATTTTGAAATAAGAGGATTATAACTACAATTACGCAAAGAAATCGAGTGTTGCGATTACATCGCGAAATGAGAAATAAAATGAAATCATAATTCCCACATTCGTCGATATTAATTTGCATATTGTAGAAATAACAAATTCACAATTTAGAAAATCGAGTTCTTTCGATTGTGCGATTAAAAATAAATTTATGTTGTCTATTTTGTATTGCAAATTTTTTATTTATATTATAGTTATCTAAATATAATTGACAGTGTGTATGGTATTTACTAAGTTGAAAAATAATTTCTGGGTATGTGTTAGGAAATTAGAGATTTCTTACTTATTAACCATAAAGTTTGATTTTCTTTCGTTCCAGTTGAGATCACGATTACGCCATTTTTTTACAATTCTTATTGGTATAAAATATTCGTGATATCAGATAAAACGTTTCATCTACATCACATCGTTTTGATACGGGGATGTAAATCCGACTTATCCACGAATTTGCTGTCTACTTCAAATCAGATTATTCGAGCGGCAGCAAACGAGGCGAAATTCACCATGCATGAATGTCGTCGGTGATTAGAAAAAATCCATTCATGACTTTTAATAGTAATGAAGTATTTTTTAATTATAATTTTTTCCCTTTGTAAAAGTTTCCAAATACATGACCGTTGTTCTAAGTAAATAGTTTTCAAATCTTATGCGATATTGTTTCCAAAATTAAACATATTTGAAAATAGAACAAAAGTAAAAGCAAAATAAAAAAGACAAAATATACAATTTATGGTTAGTTTAAATCGTCAAGAACGATTTTAATTTTTACTTTTTTTAGATATCAACATTGTAATTGTATTCTATTACTAAGTAGAATAACAAAGGAAAGATTCAGATATTTTCAATTGAAATTACTTTAAATGTATAATCAGTTTAAATGATGGTTTATCGCGATACTTATTTAATCGGTTAAGTTTACTGACGTTTATACAATCTTGCTAATAATTCAATTCTGGTATAAATTATATAATTGTGAGTTTGGGAAATATACTGATATGAATTTGTGTGGGTGGATTATATTATGTGTGGTGTTTTAATTGAGATCTTAAAAAGGTTATATATATATATATATATATATATATATATATATATATATATATATATATATATATATAATGTAAAAAGAAATTGCAAATAGCCGTGGATAAATTTTACTTCGTTTTCATTCATGTTTGAAAATACCATACAACGTTTTTTATTTATTATTTTTTTCATTTAAATATTTCCAAACATTTAATTTAAGTTTCTATCCAAAAACACAGTTTTCGAATGTTGTAAAAAATTGTTTCAAGTTATTCATTACCTTTTAGTTTTTTACGCATCATTTCTTGTTTTAATGTTTAGTTTTTATCATGTACTTTTGATGACGCCAACAGGGATATTAGCATAATATAAATATAGAAGAATCATACTAAAAGTACTTTTATTCGTTTTATTCTGTAAATGGTATATTTTGATTGTATTCTGATACACTGCAATAATTATTGTGTAAAATTCTGCAGAGTTTTTGTACTTACTCAAGTTTTGAAGAAATGGGCGAGTATTTTTATTATATTTTTATTTTTGGAAAAGTTTTATTTTAGGATTATTATAGGCAAAACTTTTATCGTGTGCTTTTTCTCCTTTCCATTTAGGTTAGGGAAGGGGTAGGGAAAAGTCGGAAGTTCCTCTCAGTAATATTTATAATTTATACATTTTTGAAAAATATTTTTAAAGATTTGAAACATTTTTATTTCATCATCTTAAAGTTTGCTGTTTTTAATCGTAAATAAAACACGCTTATTGGTAAAGATCTAATGTGTAGGAAAATATCAAGGTACCATATCATTATATGTGTGGTACTTTCACGCATTTAAGACCTTAGTAATAACTGAAGAACGGAATAAAAATACCACGCTCATAAAAGAAAACATTACAACCAAATTGCTATTAATTTTACTTATCCAATGAAATTTAGTAATTGTTTTGCAATTTTGTTGAAATTAATTGCAATTATATATTTTTGAACCTAATTAAAAATTATATTATTTTTTTACAGGTGAGTTTTTCTTTTTTTTCCGGTACAATAATTGAGGTGATTGGTTTGAGTAAGTGTCTACTTTTCTGTAAGAGGTTTAGTTGTGATTCACGTATATTTTCACACGCGCTTTCAAATTAAACTTGTTTTTCTCTCTATGAAGTTTTATAAAATTTACAGGGTATAATTCGCTGTAGTAATCATTACGGGCTTAAGTTTTTAAAAATAGTAATCATTTTTTCCTTTTAACTGTTGTGTTCGCTATTTACAAAAATATATCTATGTCACATTTGCCAATTCTAGAAATTTATCTTTTAGTTTGAATTTTTTAATAATATTTTTTTATGAATTTTAAAATAAAAATACGTTGAAATATGTCAAACAATTCAGAAGACAATTTATTACATATATATTTTTTGTTTTAAATAAAAAAAAATGGTTTTGATTCAGGATATAATAAAATTGTTAATGTGTGGGTTAAAATGAAAAATAACAGGATTTCTTTTTTTCTCTTTTCTAAAATTATTATTATTTTATCGTATTATGCGGTGAAGTCTTATTTGTTTTTTAAAATAACTGTTCCTCACATTTCCCCTCCCCACGAAATTTTTTTTGACGTTTTTTTTTATAATTTCTCGCTGTTTTTTCCGCTCCGATATCTTTTATCGAAATTGAGAAAATATTTATATTATGTGAGATAAAATTAAACTTTTCTCTTCCTTAATACTGGCGTTACTTTTTTGTTTAAATGTCGATTTATATTTTCACCCATTTTATAAGATAGTCACCAGTTTTAGATACAATAGAAATGCTTCTAATGAAAATCCAATTTGTTTTGGTTGAATAATAAATAAAAGCCTAGAATACTGCGATGGCGTGCGTTGCAGTGAATGTGTGCATGGAGAGGAGACAAAAAAGGACCTCGAGCGAGCGACCTACAGCAAGGTCACCCACCTCGCTTTTTCTCAGTAGGAATTTTTTTCGTCTTCCTTCGCTTTTTTGTAGAATGAGTTACGATTACAGACGTAAAGAAAAAAGTAGCTGCTCTTCTGCTTTTTCTATGCATTGTTATTTAAAAAATTACTTTTAAAGAATATTCAGGATTTGCTTTGATTCTGATTATTATGAGGAGGATGAAATACTTAAAATGTGATTAAAGATTTAATTTGTGGGGAAAAAAAATTTATCGAGTAAAAGCAGTACATTTAACTGAATCTGATTGCTTTTTGTTATTGGGAGAAAACTGGACGTTAAATGTTTTATTAAAAATCGCCCAGAAGTTCATGAGAAGTCCCTGTAGAGTAAATTTTATTAAGTTAATTTTCACCTCAATTTTTATCATGTATATGAAAATAGTAAATATTTTGGCGATACTTTTATGTTTCACATGCCTCCACCCCCCCCACCCCCCATGGTGATATCTAATTTCGATCCCTATAATAGAAAAATAACAAAACTTATGAATGCGGTTTTTCCCCTTAGTTATCCAATAATACTGAATTTTAAAAATCTAATCTTTCTATTAAAATCGTAAGGCAAACTGATTTTTTTTTTTTAAATATTTGCTTTAAATCATATATTTCTAGATAATCTAAACTGATGACGCCATATACAGTATGCTATAAAATTATATATGAAATATCGCTATTATAATTTTATATTTTCTTTATAATTTCCTATGAACGAGGATCAAAAGAGATTCATTTATTAATGGTTTACATATCTCACGTATAATTTGTAAATACCATGCATATTTTAGCTTTATAAAATAACTTTTTACTTTTAACATTTCCGACAAATGTTTGTTTCATTATACATCATTCAAAATTTTCGTAGTATGGTTATCGTGTTTTATTTCCTGCCATGTTTCTCAATTTTCATGTGTCTTGGTTGCATTTAAATGTAATTAGTTTATGAATATAGGTCAGTTTTAATCCGATTGAAATAATGCGATTATTTTTGAAGATTATTGTTAACTGCCTCAAAAATACCACTTAATTCTAAATTATGTTGGGGGTCGCAAGTAAATTATTTAAGAAGTCTTTTCCTTTATTTTTTATGTATTGTGCTACATAGTATTTACATTTGATATTGATGCAGATATATACTCTTGTATTTAGGTTAAAATGGAAGCGTTTTTTTTTTCCCCCATTCTTTATTTCACTTACTATATTACCGAATTTGTAGATTATAGGAATCTGGAAAAATGGAAAATTTCGATTAAAATGTTGGTTAATATGCTCAGGTTGTAATGAAACAAACAAATTATTAAGGCGAACCAAATACAGCCAATAATTCATTAATAATCATGAAATAAAATACATTTCGAATAAATTATAAAAAAAGTGTGTGAATAATATTTTAAAACCGAATTGGCAGCTCATTCGATATTGTGGCTCTGGTCTTCCATTTAATATTCCGTGGGTTCAATTCCCAATGGATATCAGTCGTGGTTCGGCGTTCACTTTAAGTGGTGTCTGATCTAATTAGCTCTCGTGAAAAGTGACAATCAAGCCAAATGAAACCAAACCTTTTGAAATAATTTCTCGAAAACGTGTGGAGGATGATAAATAAAATCATCGACTAAAGAAATAAACAGTCGCCTTCGCCGATATTTCATTTGGAAGAATTTGTGTCATTTGACTCATTTTCTGTATATATATTATAGTATGTATATCAGTAATTCTATATATATATCAATAATTCTTTATTCTATTTTTTAATTAACAATAATGGTTTTTAAAAAGAAATGTCTTTTTGACACGTTTGACCAATGTATGTCAAACGTATTTTTCGCCAAAGACGATTTTCAAATGATATCCTTTGCCAATTGGTGTGCATTTTCTTTTCTTTGTTCTATCGGTGGGTTTTTTAAAAAACATAATCTGCCTGTTAATATCTTGCTGTTAGATAAGTGAAAATTAAGCCTTTATCATCAAATTCTTAAGCACATTCAGATGAACACCTTTACTTTTTTTTTTTTTTTATCCTCATCGGCAGTGTGCTCAGATTGCAGAACAAAAAGCGGACATGACTGTCGACTACGAACAAGGATGATCTCTCATTGTAATGAGAGAGTGGGGAGGGGGCGACATTCCGGGGTGGAGTTAATGAAATTCGGAGAGGTTGTTCGGAAATCCGCTCGCGAGGAAAATTGCGTTAATGGAAAAATGTGGAAGTTCCATTCTCTCGGAAGGAGCCTCCTAACTGGCCATTTGGCTGAGGCCAGTAATGATCTTTTAATTATATTAAGAGATGAGATGTTCCTGCTCCTATCTTTTTCGAGACCCGATTAAAAATGATTTCCAGGATGATTGTTAGATCATCTTTACGGAAGAGCTTATTTTCTGGATTCATTCCGACTCTGGTTAATTAGTTTCTTCGGGGAAAAAAAATGACTTTCGCGAAAAAGGCATTTTTTACCCTTCTAGTCTGGAAATCATTCTATTGAATCGTGTTGGAGAAAAGTTTCAGAATGAGTAAATGTATAAGAGTTTTTAAATATAAAACTGCCTTTTATTATATTAACTTTTGAGAATTAAATACCGAGGGAAAGGAACGAAAGAGTTTTAATTTGGATTATCTAAGAATCATAATGGAATAAATTGCTACTCAACCAGCATAATCTCTCTAATTGGATTATTTCAGAAGATTGATGTTTGAAAACCAATGGCTTTTTATCGCTGTTGTCCGTAATAAGTGGCGTCGTTATTGACACTAAATTATGCTTATTGTATTAAGTATATATATATAATTATGTCAACTCATTTTTTATGGCAACGTAATTTTTAATTTCAAATTAATGCCAAAATTATGATTTCTATCATTTGTTCTTTATCAGTAATTCATATGGTCAAATACCAATAATTACACAAATATTTCCCAATAATACTTTGAAAATATTTATTAAATGCCATTTTGAGAACACTATTACAAATATGTACATAATATTTTGATACAACTTCTAGTTTATCAAAAATTCTTTTTATATTAACGTTATCTCACATATCAAATTTCAAAGTTTAGCTTTCTAAAATTGTAACGATACAATAAAGAAATTCTTACACTTACATATATATATATATATATATATATATATATATATATATATATATATATATATATATATATATATATTAATAAAATAGTTTTGCTGGTTTTTTGAAATATTAGTGTTTTGTTTAACATGGCTTCTATCCTCTCACATTGGTTTTTGGATATATGTTGTATTTCGAAACCTTGCAGATTTTAGTCGAAAGAGATATCGTGTGAAAAAGTGACTGGACAGCTTAATCCAACCTTTGAAATCAAAAATGAATTGTTATTATACTTGTTATAGAAATTAGACAAAAAACATAACTTTAGCTGATAATTCAGTAAGTGCAACTATCAAAACGTTTCTTTTTGTTACATTTCTAATTTGATTTATATTTCCTAAAAAGGATTTAAAAGAAATTAAAAAAAGATGTATTGCTTTTATGGGCATCACAAATCATTGTCTTCATAAAAGATACTGCTTGTTAGCTTCCATTGTCACTTGTCCATTTAACTACATATTTTTATTTTATTATCATTTCTCTCGTTGTATTAAATGGGGTCTTTACTGTTTGCCTTTCATTCAGTTTTTTTGAGACGTTGAGATTAAAAGAACTGTCTAGGGACGAAATGATCTGAATTTAGAAACTCTTGTGGGAATATAAATTAAATGAATTTTACCCTCTTTTAAATGAGAGCTTTGAGAAAGTTGTTCGAGTTTAAGATCGGTGAGTTTTCTGTTAGAACTGAAATGAATCCTTAAATTTCAATTTCTATTATGATATAAAGTCTCATTAACCAGTGCCATATTGTAGAAAAGTAGTGTAGAAGTCATACAAAATGCAAATATTGAACTCTAGGAATGAAAGTAAGAAGATATGCATCAATTGAATATTATAATGAGCTTCATCCATAGGCTTTGACAGTGGTAGCACAATTATATGGTGTATCTGCTATGGCAAAAGAACCAGTTGTTCCATTACACCTTAAAAGCTAACAGAGAGAGACAATAAATAAACGCGAGGAGAAGTAAAAACAAACAAACAAACAAACACACACACACACACACACACACACACACACACACACACACACACACACACACACACACACACATATATATATATATATATATATATATATATATATATATATATATATATATATATATATATATATATATATATATAAATGGGATTGCCAGAAATGAAATGATCGCAAACAGGATTGTAGCCGTCGAATAAAAGTTTGTCGCTCAACGGTCATTGTTTTACACACGAGAGCTAATTAGACCGGGATCGTCGGTTTAAAGTGGATTCCGAACCACTACAGTCATCCAAACCCATAGTAGGATTCCAACCAACTAATTGTTGAACCGATGGCAAAAGCGTTCACGATTCGGCTGAATAAAAACCAAATCTAAATTAAGTAATTAGCATTTGAATTAAAATTTAAGTTGTTATTGAATTATCTAAGTAAATTTATATATTAAAAATATATCCAAAATAGAGAGGTAGAATTAATGTAATTTAACAGACTTAGTGCACACGCAAGGTAACCTTTTCAAATTTATAAATAATTGAAAGTTTGAAGTGTATTGTTCGGTAACTACATCTTATATATATATTCCATTTTCAAAAGTACTACCTCATACGTTAATAATGTTTAATATGTAATCTATTTATTAAACATTAAGCATTATTATATGTTATTTCTTAATTTGAATTTAAAGTGTGTGTGTTTGTCTACTTTTGGTGCGAATATTTTTTTAAACGTTTTTATGGAATTTGCTTAGTAATCCTCAAACTTATTACACGAGACTTTATGTATTAATTCCTGAAAGTATGAGAATGTTCAGTGTTCAAAAATAGAGAAAAGTTAAGAAAAATTATTAGAACCGGAAAAATTATATATATATATATATATATATATATATATTATATATATATATATTTAAACCTTACCTTGAATCATTATGTATACATAACATTTGATAGATTTTGAGGTTAACGAGGCGAGTTGAAGTGTTTCCTGGTCAGGCGTTGATTGAGTTGTATGAAGGCTGATTCATTTTCTTATCTGTTAAAGTTTTCATTTTATCAGCTTCTTCCTTGCTTATGTATTTCATTGTTTGTTCTGTTAAGTATTTCGCAGTTATGATGGAAATTCAACAGGTTGTTCTTCATTATTCACGTCCGAGTGTAGCTCATCAGGTTAACCATTTATCTTTGTTAATCTCCGGTGTTGTGAAACTGTGAATATCTTTATTTTATTTGTAGTTCGCAATAACGCGGACTCATTATTGGGAAACACCAATTTCGGACGGTGTATAGTGACGTTGAAGATAAAACTTTCACATTGTGTAATGCATGAGTGTTCTGCATGAAAGCTCATTTTTTTTTATTACCGACTAAGATAATTTAAAAGTTGATTTTTGAAAAAATGTGTGAAACTCGAAGACCAACTCTACTTTGAAAAACCTGTTGATTTAAAATGTTTATACTAAAAACGTTTTAGTTAGATAATATATCTAAAAGTAGTTAATAATAATGTTATTTACCTATGTGTATATGACACATGTTTTGTTTATTTGTTTTCTTTAGTTATATTTGCCACGGCGTAATGAATAACATAACCGCAGAAGGCTATTGTGCGACTTTTTCAAATCCACCGCATATCATTGCCTTCCTAGAAATGCGTAGATACATTGATACATTTCTGCACCGCGCTAGCACACCAGTAGTGAAGGCTCTAACCTTCGATTCAGCAGTTTATGAGTTCGAATCTCACCCCAAGTATGGATGATTTAAGGGTTCAAAATCCAATTAGTAATGGTTGCGCAGTCCAATGAGCTCTTGTATTTTTAAATGACCTTTGAGCGACCAACCAAACTTATAAACATTCAAACGTGTTTAATGCATAATAAAAACAAAAAAGGCAAAAATAAATAAGTAAAAATACTTTACATAATGAAAGAAAGAATATTTGTTCTCCCCTGGAAAGAAGTAAAATAAAACGCAAACTTTGTATTGCAATAAGGTTGTCACACATAGAAAAGAATGATGCCGGCGGCTGTGTTTTGACAACTTAAACCCCTTTGGGAAATTTGCAAAATGTACTCGGAATGTCTCTATTGTTGCCTGCAAAAACATGAAAAAAGTGCGCGTGTGTGCCTTCTTTCGGCGATGTTAAAAACAAATTTAATTTCGTCCATCGCCTGGAGAGTCGTTCCAAAAATGAAGAGTAAAAACCAGACTTCCTAGAGACTTGGCGAAATGTCTCGCGCCGGACAGATAAATAAAAAGTCTAGACTTTCGGAAAGTTCTGTTGTTCGTTCCTGTTGCTTTGAATTTGTTAATTTCGAGAGATATTAATAATTTTTGTTATTTTTATGGAAATGCGTTCGCCGGAGGAAGCTGTTAGGGTTTTATGTGAATTACAAATGCGCTAAGATATCGCACGACAATTGGCTGGCTGGGAAGCTAATTGTCACTTCATTTTCCATTTGGATAAGTGGAATATAGCATTGCGTAATGCCCCAATAGTTTGTATTTTCGTTAACATTCCTCGTAGGTAGTTGAAGAATTTATTCTTTTAAGTGGGATAATGTGTAGATGAATGACTTTTATTAATAAAGAATTGAATTCAAGAGAGAGAAAGACTGTTAATTTATAGAATTCAGTAAAAAAGACCTTATTGAAAAGAGAAGTTTAGTATTATACGAGACAGAATTATAAGACAAACGGTGCATCTATGTATAAAGGATATAAAATGCAAATATCAATATAATAAAGTTTGTTTAGTAGGCAGTAAAAATAATATATGTAATTTTTGTGCAAATTTAAACATACAGATATTCGTTATATAAGGGAAGATAATCTATATTGTTTTACTAAAGCTAAGTAATTAAGAGTAATTTAACAAAACATTTTTCATTTTTTAAAAATATATAAATATTTACAGTAAAAGTAAAACGTTATTATAGAGTACTCTTTAATCATTAAAAAAAGGCAGTGAAAACACCGTTTAAATTTACGAAATGAATAAGTAATTGAAAAAATGTATTAAGCGGAAAATGGAACTACCTCGATTAAGCATCAAAATAGAAAACTAGAGTAAAAATTTACTTGTGTAATATTTCCAAAGAATAAACAATACAAAAATAAATCTTATATGTGTGTGTTGCAATAAAAAATATCTTTAAACGAAATTCAAGAATGAATGAAGTGATAAAATGAGAAGACTGTTACCAGAAGTTTAAAATAAAAATTACAGTATGAGGTGAAGTTACCATCAAAAGAATGGTGTAAATACAAAGGAAAAAGAATCGAAATAAAAGAATTAAAATTATTAGACTAGTGAATAAATTTTTATAAGAATAAAAAGTGCCTATAAATGCTATTACTTTTTTTTTTTTCATCGGATAATAGATTGAGGATATTATATTTATGTTAAGCTTTATTGACTCTCTTTATATTTGATTCACTCTTCACATACAATATTTCACAACAAATACTGAAAAGCTATCTGCGGCGAACACGTAACTGAAACATGATTTTTATTTACGAAACTATTGATTACAAAATTTTCGTATCTTGTATGCATCGAGCTAAACTTTTATTGTATGTATTTAATAAATTTTGTTATTCTATGTAATAAATCAAATAGCTGGGTACAATTTTTTTAAAATTATATGTAATTATTAACGATAATATTTAAGATCATTATCATTAATAGAATACTTTTCTCATTTCTGAAACAATCAAATCTTTTAAGATATTCTTTACCGCAGATAGATAAACAATATAATCTTTTAAAATCCTAAATAAAACTTTTCCTTTTGTGTAGGAAATGATTACCTGATTCATAAGAAAGCGAGTTTATTAAACATATTAGATTTTTTGCAGTATTAGCATCATACGTATAACTACTGCACCACATGATTTTAACAGCCAGAGAACGGAAGGCCATTGTTTAAGCATTTAGACATACACCCCATAAATTGCGTTAGGGTAATTTTTTCATCGAGAGCAGACCCTATATGCAAGTAGGGGAAACGCGGAAGACCCTCAAGCGCCCTGTTCGACAAATTTGCAATCAGAAAGCAAAAGCAATCTCCCATTGTTTGAAGGAATCGAACCTGAGACTTTTCTTGCGGAAGAGCTGGGCCCCACCAGTACGTATCAATAAGTTTAGATCACGTGACTTCCGATGTCTCGATGGGATTCCTCAGTGAATTCTGTCCTCAGGTACTTTCTATCGCCCATCTTGCGTAGGGGGAGAAACTGACACCATCTCCCTGGATAGAGTCGGGGGAATCATGAATAATTGATGAGTAAGAGCTCCCGATTTTTCCTCAATCCCCACCCGTGGCCTCTTATTATTTCCCCCTGCAGACTCCCATTCTTTGCATTCTTTCCGGGCGCACCTGCCTCTTCTCTCCTAATGGCTTATTGACTTCCCAGGGTTGTTGATTTCTCCGTTTTATCTCGCATCTTTCCTGGAGTGACTGCCGATGGCTAATTATTTTGTATCCGAGTTTTATTTGATGGGTGCATGGGTTGACTGTTGTATTTATTATTACTGCTTAAAAAATATAGCCTAGTAAATGGTTCGTCTGGATTTTAATGCAACAGTTCGTAAGTTCGATTCCCGTCTCTGTTGTAGATTTGGGTTCAGGTTTACTTTGTCGTACTTTTCAGGCGAATCGGCTTAGCAGGCTGCTGGATTGTTTAGCTTACGTATTTTAACGGTCCATATGTTCGATTCTTGTTTCAAACGAGTTTCCTTAAAAGTTCCATTGAATGATATGGCAATCGCTTAAATCATAAAATACTTTGTATGATTGTTTTGATGTTGGAATACATTCAATAAATGATTAACAGGCAATTCTGATTATTCAGTGCATAAAATCATCAGTGATTCATGATAAGAATCAAATATACCTCCTAATATTAAAGAAAACTTATAAACAACAAAGCTGTTATGTAAACATCCTAATTACACAATAAAAGTTCATAATGTTATGTTGACATTACATGCGTTGTGAATTAAATAACAAAGCCACAAAAATGTTATTTATTTACATATATCAAAAGTGGTTAGTCGCGGTGAGAGTAGACAATATAAATTCAAGTTATTAAAAAGAAAATTAAAACAACACCATGAATAACTCCAAGAATCGCTTTTGTATTGAATAAACCGGAGTTATTTTGAAGGGAGTTCGCCAAAATGCATGTGTTGTCTGCGTGACGTAGAGGTGTAGTCTCGGGTGGGTGTGTCTCTGACGTCACAAGGCGAGTGTAAGAGTAGGTGAATGCCTAACAAGCGTTAATTGCAGTTCTGCTACTGATTTAAAACTCCATTCTGTTATCTGTTTCGTTTAATGCAGTAAAATTTTTCTTCTCACCACCTTTTTTATTTTTTTTATCGTTCTGTATTTGTATTGGGTGTCAAGTTACAGCAATAGTTGCTACACTGTAGAAAAAGTTAACTGTACGACGCAGTTATTTAAAAGTCGCCGCATTGTTTTATTTTCTACATCTCACTTCTGTATTTCGAGCCCCCACTTAACGTTTTTTTAAATTTATTACTTCTATATTTATGAAGCAAAAAACAGAATTTCATTCAATCCTGTTATACGTTTAATTCTTTCAATGTTACTACATTGATATACAATAAATTACTTTGATTCGTAACGTAGTTTTTGCTAAAGATGTCACACGAAATGTATTATATATTGTATTAATATTAAATGTGTTTTAATGAATTGGAATAAAGTCATCGTGCTTTTAAAATTTTGTATTTACTATGTCCTAGAACTACACAGTGAGCCATTGGTTTAAGCTATACATCCTAATTTTCGTTTTAAAAATTTTATTTTAAATAGGAATGGAGTTATAGGAGATTTGTGTGTGTCGTAAATTTTCTTACGAATTATTCAAACATGGTTGCTGAAATAGAGTATCGCTAATAATATATTCCCTTTTATTCTCTTTGTCGTGGCATCTCTGAAATTCTTCAATATCTTAATGCGGAATATGTGACAAACGAATGAGTTTTTCATTTTCCAAGTCTTGTTATCTCATTCTAAAATTTTGTTTTTTAACTAACTTTCCTTTTTGTATAATATATCTCTGGTTATATATAATATTTAAAATTAAATATTGTATATATATATATATATATAAGTATTTATAACTTTAGTTGATTTCAATTCTATGATTTTTTTATTTTAAGCTTTTTATTTTTTACATAGTTCTTTTTTTTTTATACATATCAGTTATATTTATATCAGTTATTGCACCTATTTATGTATAACTTATATGACTTTTACTTCGGTAAGACAACATTTTTAATAAATAAAATGAATTGAATCGTTGTTCGTGAATGTTTTACAATGTTAGGTAATATGAATTTTCGGGAATCTATATTTAAAATTTTGTGAATTAAGAATTTCAATTTGATTTTTATTTTAAATATAGATTTTCTTTAATTCATACCAAACTCTCGATAATTTACATATCATGTTGCCTTCTGAATGCTGATCAATTTTTCTTTAAAGAAGCAGTTTAAAGAAAGAAATAAAATTGTGTCTGTTATTTCTCTATCGTCTATATTTTCGTCTTCAAAAAAAGAGTCCTCTTTTAGAAATTTTACGGCCACACCTTGCACATTTGGTGATCACCTGGGGATTAAGCAGTTTTTTTATGGGAAGTTTGGGAGAAAATGATGGGTTTTTTTTATGTGGTTTAGGCTTGGATGATTGGATTTTACTCATTTCTCATCGCTTTTATCATTAATTAATTAATGGGAGTTAACTGTTAGTTCAACGTGAAGCTCCGGGCGAATACTTCTTGTATGTACGGTGTTTTAAGCGAAAGTAAAAAAGATCAAGGTTTGATCTTGATTTTTTGTTTGCCGCTGCATTTATTTATTTAAATGTTTTCCTATACACCGATTTTTAATATGCTAAAAGATGCGCAGAATTAAAGTAGTTTAACCAGTTTTCTAGGTAGAAGTCATTATTGTTTTATATTAAATCTTTTGTAGTAGTGTTAATTAAAATTTTTAATTTATAATATGTTGATATTGACCTAAAAGCTGTCAAGTGAAGTAAATGATGTTGAAAATTAAAAAAAGAATTTGAACAAAGCATCAAAAAAGGAATACAATGAAAGCCCCTGATGAATATTTGTCTTTTACCAATGGAATAAGCAAACCATAAACTATTCTTAACATCGTAGACCAAACGAAAACAAAAATTAAAACGTAAGAAAAAGAAAAGCAAACGATAAAGCTAAATTCCAATAGTAAGGATGATGAAAAATAAAATAAAAAAAATCTGTAATACCACATATTCGTGTGTTATATTTGGGGGGTAGGGGGACATAATCTATATATGTTATCAGGGCTAAAATTGTTTTCATAGTTATTACTTTATTAAAAAATTATTAATTTCTTATGAAACCTTTGAATTTTTTTATGCATCGGAATTGGTGCTAAATTTTATGCAGCTATATTCAGAGTTAACTAATAAAAATAATATTTAAAATTTTTATTAGTCAACTCTGAATTTAGATGTTTCAGTTGAAAGGTAGTTAATTATGTACGCGATTGATTAAATATGCTGTTATTCTGTAATTAAATGCAAACAAGGTAGGGATCTATTTATTGAAAAGAAAAACTTTTAAAACGATCGTGTCAACTAAGAATTTTTATCAATTTTCAATTAAATTCTATGACTAATACATAATTTTTTAAAGTAATTAACGTTATTTATTGAATGATTTGTAACTCTGATCTTCATCGAATTGTCTCTTGATGGCGATTTCAATATTGATACATTAATCGATATTGAATTTGTAGTGTGTGGTCAGAATGTCTAATAAAGCTGACTTATTGGCTTCAAAATGTCTTGGAAATAAAAATATTTCAATGTGAAATTTTTTTAAGGAAGGGGGAAAAATATATTCGGCTTGTGATGTACGTTCTTTTATTAGGAATGAGATATTCCTTGTGCTGGAAACCCACGCGCTTGCATGCGTGCTTTCTGCCTAGAAAATTGCTCTTTGCGAAAGGAGATACGGTTGTCTGAAATAACTGACACCGACCTCGTCCTCCAATCGATACATATATCAGGTTCTCTTGAGGGGGAAAGGAAATTGATGATCTCTGTGTTTGGGAAGATAAAAGAGGCTCTACCAAATGGAAAAGGGATGGCAGTTGGTATATTAGAAAATATTATCTTTCCGCCATTTTTGTGTTTTGTTTATTTTCTCTTGCATTTTCGTCATAGATTTTGGTGGCTGCACAACTTGAAATGTGAGGCGGACATTTTTTCTAATTTGATTCGTATTATATATGAATATAGCGCGATTCTCTTCGTATTGCTCTTATTTATATCCTTTAATTTATAGAAATGAAATCAAAGAGTTTGAAAGGTAAAAATTATATTCCAAAGATGTATAAAAAGTGTAATTTATGAAAAGACTGCGTGGTTGAATGCCGAATGGTTTGCGCTCGTGTCTTCTGCTCAGCAGTAAGTAGGTTTGAATCTCACGTTGGGCATGGATGTTTGTAGTGATCTCCTTTAAACCGTAGGTTCCGGTCTAATGATCTCTCTTGTGCAAAAAGTGACCGGTTGAATGACAAAGCACAATCGCCTAATTATATATACAGGTTATCGAAGAAACTCTGAAATTCTACGAAAAATGTTATTTTTATATTTTTAAATCATTATTTTTTCTCAATCAGCTTAATTTTAGAAGACCTTTAAGAAAGCTATTGTTAATCTTAAAGTGTTATCGCTCGTTTTTTTCAGTTCAATAATTTGTAAGTGCGAGTCCCACTTCTGGTGTGGTGGTTCTGAATAATGAGTAATCCATTCTTTGTTGAATAGAGTTTAAAATAATTTCGGGTCAATTTTATAAAATTCTTATCTATGATATTTTATTGATAAAGAATATATTAAAGGCAGTTTTGGCCAAATGCCTTAGTAATTTATATCATCTTCTATTCTATAGTGCTACGATGCCTGTATGTGATGTAATGAGTTAATCAACAAAAGAGAACTGTTTCTATAATTGTGGTTTTATACTATTTAAATGTTGTAGCTTCATATTTTAACCTAGTATTTCTATGTTATAACGTTATCGTAGCATTTTAAGAATTTGTTCAATATCATGTTTTTAAAATTATATTTTTATTAAAAATGGTGAATTCTTCGAAGCATTTTTCAAATTTTTAATGAGGATACAGAAAATTATGTTTTGGAAGAAAGAAATTATGAAGAAAACATTAGTGTTCATGTGTTTAAAATATTTTCTTTGCTTGGTTTTTATTCAACTAATCAGCGCTGTGAAATTTTAGATCCCTTTTGCATTTAAAAAATTACATTTTTAAGTCTTAACTTCTTAAATATTTTGTTTATTTTTATAAAATGATACATATTTCTGCGAAAATATGCAAATTGTTCAGTAAATACGAAAAATGAAATATCCAGAACCTGAATGATTTTAAGATAAATTGCTCTTCGAGTTTAAACGGATTACAATTTCCTTTAAAAATGCAATGTGTGGATGCCTTTTAAATTTATTTCATATAAAATATGCATGCAAAGTTGATAGTCGAATCTTGTCTTTCTCTCCACTGTTCGTGGGTTCTTCTCTAACCTTAGGATTGAATATTTGTGATGGTTCTGTCTAATTAGCCTACGTGTGTGACCGTCGAGTGAGAAACAAACCAAACCAACTGCGTCCTAATCATGTAATGCGGAAATCTTTTAATGATTTAAAATCGAGTTTAATTGTGTTATTTTAAATTCCATATATTCTCAAACTTCTTTTTAAATACAGTACGTATATAAATATTGCCACACATACAGCTAAGAAATATCTTTACAAACGTGTACTTTCAAAATATTTCACCATTAAATAAATGGAAACACTATATTGAAATAAATTAACAGCTTTTCCAATTTGCGAAAATAGCTTTGTATGTAAATATCCCGTATCTGCTTAACATGAAAATAACTCCAATATTTTTTCGAGCCATTAAAACGACAAATTGAGAATACATAGTGTGGTTCAGTTTCTAGATTTACTTCCTGGGGCAGTGCATCTGTAATATCGTTTTCCAGGAACCATATTCCACATGGGTCGGCGTCAGTAATGGGTTTTCGTCTACGTGATGGCTGTGAGATTGCGTCGCGGAAATCCCCCGCGAATCCAGGGAAGAGGATTCTTCGTAAATCAGATTTGTGGCAACTGCTGTCTGATGCCAACATGGGGTTTAATTCCTCACCCGATGTTTATCTGGTAAGGAACGTGTCGACCTGGTAAATCCACCAATTTATTGAGGTTCGTTTGGGAAAGGAATCACTGACCGGTCTGTCCAATTTGTTTGGCTTCGATAATTCATATTTTTTAATGCTTGAGCTTCTAATAGGTGCACTTTTTCTTCCTAAAATAAAAATGCTGATAGCCGAGGCATTGGCCTGACCTAATTGAAGATCATTGGACTCCATAAGCTATAGTATGACAGATTTATGTTTCAAGCAATAGATGCCGCCCAACTATCGAATTTGCGAACTGGGTGTAGTTCAAATATAGTTTGCAGTATTTAGCCTTTAGAAGGACGGACCAAGCAGAAGACCGGCAGACTTTACCTGCCACCCCCAGAGGTATCATTTCACACGCACGACATTACGATAACGTCATATTTAACATGCCCCAGTCTTCATGAGCGATTACATCGTATCTTAGATTGGGTCGGAATTCGAATTCACTACCTTCCCATCACGAGAAGGGACGCCCTAACCAATCAGGCCACCGCGGCCTCGAAGTCAGAAATAACCAGAAATTTATTGCAGTTGGTTTATAAGTTTGGTTTGCTTGTCCTTGGATGCTCACTTTTTGCAGTCAAGAGCCCTAATCGCAGTTTGAAGGGTTAGTTTTAGTTCAACAGTTCACGGGTGTTTACTTCGGAACTGTTGAACTAAAACTAAGTCGTCAGTAAAAGAATCGACTTTAAATCCCAAATTATAAATTATCTGTGGTGTACAAAGATGATCTCGAATTCGATAAACAAACCATTCTACATTGAGATTAGAACCTAATGTAGATTCTGGAAACACCTATCATCAGATTTGGAATCAAATCCACAGATAATTGAGCAGAAGGTCAGGCTTTTCGTCGTTCAACTAACATCGCTTTTGGTAAAAGTTGTCTAATTTGATACGATAACATTCCGTATTATTTCTGGAATGGATACTCCTTATTGTTAATAAAACTTAATTGTCTGGATAAGAACAAACTGAATGCATTCTTTGATGTGTCTCCTCTGTCGAATTCAAAATAATATCCTCTTAAAAGTTATCTGTGTGATATTAATGAGTTATAAATCAAGAAATATATCATTGTTAATAATAAATAATTAAATTAATTAATTAAAAAATGCTTTAATTTAAAACCTTTTACCTATTTTAGTTCCTTCAGATAAAAGCTAAGATTTGTGTGAGTGTTTAAAATTATAAAACCTTAATGGAAATTTTTATTCAGTTATGCATTACATAGCAGATTTCAATTTTCAATCAATTTAGTTTTGAAGAATCGTTTGCGAGCTATAAATCATTAGGAACTCCTGAACATATCACTTATTGTTAAAGGATATATTTTTAGAATTCTGGTACATATGAAATAAAGTGCCGCTG
The DNA here is from genome assembly GCA_030067965.1 of Latrodectus elegans. NCBI lineage: Eukaryota > Metazoa > Arthropoda > Arachnida > Araneae > Theridiidae > Latrodectus > Latrodectus elegans. The sequence goes on from CM057814.1 coordinate 124,577,892, forward strand.
CTCATTATTGTGTAAAAAATTTACTTTCGACACCTGTATTTTCGGTATTTCCCTACCTTTTCTTGTCGATATTTTTAACTCTCCTCGCGCTTTTTGATTCAGAAAGTATTTTCTCTCCTGTCCCGGCATTCACCTGCGGAGCTTTCTTCCGGTTCCTAACAATGCTTCTCTCTCCCCCCCCCCCCCCAACCGTGCTTGTTTTGCGAAACGATTATTCGGATTCAGGGGAAAGTAGTTGACGCTGCGTAATCCAATATTCGTGCGAATACAGAAGTGTTGTCAGAGGATATGTTGTTGATAGTATATGTTTGTCTATCGTTGGAGTTTTCCTTCATTTTTTTTTAAAGTTTTGTGTATTACATATTTTGAAAAATTTATTAAATAGTGATACTTATACCTTAGTGGTAGTACTTATCGCTTCCAGCGCACGGGTCCGAGGTTCGAACCTCGCGCCGGGCAAGGTCCACTCAGCCTTTTATTCCATCAGTGGTTCAATGAACTGATCCACTGCTACATTTCGCACCCCTGGGCCCTCAATTAGGAAAACTGATCTGGGCATCATGGCCCACATATGAACTGTCATGTACTGGTTTAGTTTTAGGTATTTATGTTTGAGTTTTATATTTAAATAAAGTGTTAAAATATTTAATAAATCAATATATATATAAAAAGCCGGTTTTCAAGCATGCATTTAAGAATTCTTTCTTTTAATGTGTACTTTCCAAGCACACACACACAAAATAATAATAATAATTTCTACTTTTTGTCACAGTTTCATTTTTTTTTTCTTTCTGATTTACATACTGCTTTGGTTATTTGTTTCCATTTTTAATCGTTACCTTAATTAAAAATTCGAGAATAGGAACTGAAGTGTTGCACCAACCCATAATTTACTCTTTTATTTGTATTATTTCACATTAGTAATTGTTTTTTGTCCGAAATAATTTTTAATAGTGTATTCAAGATGCCTAAAGCGAAGAAAAATTATATATTGTATTTCTTCACTTAAACTAATTTGAATACTGTGCATATAATATTTATGCTTAAGTTATTCTCTCTTGAATCAAATACCCATGTGCAAATATAAGTAGATACTGCTTCCGTAATTCACTGACCATTTTTTTTTAATGTAATCATATAAATTTTAGTGTGTGCTGTGGAATACTTTATTGTACCTAGCTTTGTGTTGAGCCCCACCAGTTAGGTGGGTGTCTTCATCATTTAGAAGCAAGGATTAAGGAAAAATTCTCAAATACTTTGCCTACTACCCCCAGGCAATATCGTTTTATATGATGTATATTGCGACTGTAAAGTATTTAATCACTCCTACCGCTTTTAGTGAACTAGACAATCTGAAACTAAATCGGGATCCAATTTACTGTCTGGTAATACCCGAACGCGACAATCAGATAGTCGCACCAACCATTCCATCGGGGCCTCTAGTGTATATAAATAATTTAAAGTCAATTTGTTCCTAGTGGAAACAAATGTTATTCATTAAAAATATAACTATCCTTTAACTGTGTAAAGTATTCTGCTTCAAATTATCGATTATTAAGTTTTAGTATGATGTAATAACCTTATTAAAACTAAATTTGAAAAAAAAAAAGGTATTTTTCCTCTTATTTCATTTTAATAATTTTAATAAAAGGGAAAAATTTTTTTTTTTTAATTTGATTAACTTTTATGAATAAATTATTTTGATGTATCATGTTCATCTTCTGATTTTTTCATTTTTTAATCGGGAATAACGATTTTCTCGCGTATGTAATTACAGTCAAAAAGTTTTTGCTTGAAGCAATCATAATTTAATGTAACATAATTTCTTCATACAATATTTATCATAATTGCAACGATAATCTAATTTTTGATGCAATCGACCCGCGATCTGCATAACAGTGCATTACATCATCGCCCATTTCCTATTTTTGGGGAGGAAATCCGGTTCTGGCCACTTTTTTGCTGCAATTGCTCCAAAACATTGCGACTCACATCCATATTTTCATCTCGGGAAGCTATTTAAAGAAATATTTGTAAGGAAATATTTTATCAATGTATATAATAAAACAGACTGCGGTTTTATGAGACATCGTCGTGAGTTTGGACGATAGGAATAAACGGAAGGAAGGGAGAAAATTAAAAATAATGTTGGTTTAAGCAAACCATGAGTCTTAAGATTTAAAAGAGATTGTTTACTAACATTGTGCAATTCTGAAATTCTATTATTTAATGAAATATTTAAAAATTGAAATCGTCCTTGCCCATTTTAATTAACTGCGAAGAAGTTGTTTTGTCTTTTTCTGTTGTCCACGTGTTAATGACTTGAATCTCTGGGAAAGAAAGGCCGATTCTTTGCTCCTTATAATAAGAAATAGTTTTATTAACACTTCGACACTATTCTCAGATATTCGATGGTGAGCTTCACCATGTTTGCTGCCGCTCGAAGAATGCGATTTAGCAGCAAATTCTTCGACTAGTCGGATTTACGATGTGACGTGGATGACGTCATGGATATTTAAACTAATGAGAATTGTAATAAAGTGGCTTCATCACGATCTCCACTTAAACGAAAGAAACAAGCACTTTATGGTTAAAAATTTTTTTGATTAAAAATTGTATACAGTAATGACAATTCAGATCGGTTTCGACTTCTATAAGAAAGTTTTCTAAAACTGAAAGTCTTTAGATAGTTATTTTTGATACTTTTGTTTATGTATTGTGTCATAGTAAGTTATCCGTGTTGGAAATCTCAAGCATGTTCCGTAGTGAATATTTGAATGAAACAATAACAATGCAACGTTAATATATTGCTCACTACTGGCTAGAATCGATCCCCGGAACTTCCACTCCAAAGTGCATGAATTTACAACTGGGCAACAATTTATAAACCTTTGTTCCACGGCAGTTCCGGGAAATCTTCATTTCTATTGTATAACAGAGGTATCAACCAATTAATCATGCCCTTGCCTTCGGTTTTACAGTTAGTGTGTTCGAATCCTATCTTGGCTTGGTAATCCACTTTAAACTGTAGGTCTAACAAGCCTTCGTGTTCAAAAATGTTCTTAAATTATTTTTTTAAAAAAAAAAAAAAAAAAAAAAAAAACTACTTGCGCATTGCGTAATGGATAGTCTATCGGTAGATACAGTTAAGACAGTTACTGAAAACACCTCCTATCGATGACGTTTGGAAAGATTAGAAATAATTATTCCGAAACTATATTTCCTTATGATAAAATTAAAAAGCAATGTTCTAAAAAAATTCGATTATTTTTCCAAAAATAAATAAAATAATAATAATAATAACCACAGCATTTTTTGAGAATCCAGAGTAACTGATTTGTGATTCGGTTTTCCCACCCGCAGTTATCCACTCCCTCCTCCTTTAATTATAGAATCGCGGTCGCATTACCAGGGCGTAATAACTGTTATTCAGCCCCGCTCTGGATCCGTTCCGCATAACTGGTTGCCTCTGAGATTCCTTGGGAAAGAGGCCCCTTCGTCAACAAAAGAGGGAAACGTGTCTGGAATGAGAAAGGCCGCAACACCGGGCGGCACTCATAATGCAATTATTATTATCTGTCGTGACGCTTTCTTAAAAACTTTCTTTTTTCCTTCCCTTTTTTGCTCTTTTCTTCGAATTCGCTCGTCAGTAGCCCGCTTGTTTGCTCTGCCTAATTGAATGCGTTGACTTCAATCAATTGGATCGTTCGCTGAATGGAAACGTTCTGGTTGAGAACTGACTGCATCGGTCGCGTCTTTCTCGTGCATGTGCAAACGGCTGAATCGAATGGACTTTATAAATAGGATAGATTGTTGTAAAATACCTAACGAATTTCATTTACCGATATATTTTGAACGCTTAATTACTTTTTCATTTAACTTGCAATTATTTCAAATATTTTCAGGGCAGTGTAATTTAAAGGTATTACTTGAATTTTAAAATATAATACCCCACTTGTTCCCCCAGAAGTACTTTTATTTACTGATTTATTAATTTTTAATTATGAAGGGACTGTCATTTTATGCATTTCCCAAGAGTTGACTTAGCTTAATTGGGGCCCTAGATAAAAGCTTCTTTGCCCCGCCCCCTCTATGTTACGAAATCATTCTATTCCACTTGGTAAATGGTTGTATTCGATTGACAACTTAAAGTAAACTTTTTATTTAATTTACGAGCATCGGGACGACTGCGCCGCATACCCCTGCCTTAATCAGGCTCTGATACTATCCGCATTAGAAATAAATACGATGTGTTTTAAAAATACTCATTCAACTATATCGCAAATATTTAGCCTACAAAATCAATAAAAATGTATGTTAATTATAATTAAAAAAATACTAATTATAGTTTGGGAGGGGGAAATGAAGCAAATATATCGTGCTCGCAATGTACGCAAGTTTTTCAGTATACTTTTTTTTATCCATATTTTGAGAAATGCTTTTCAAAACGTTGCCTTTTCAGCACAAAAAATAAAGTAACTAATTAATGCTATTTAAGCTATCATAAAAAGAAAATTTAAAGTTCTTAATTTCAAAACAAGTGAATCTATATTGCAACCGTGAGTTAAAAAAAAAAAAAAAAAACGTAATTTTTGAAAAACACAGGTGTTTTAAGGTTCGTTTAATGTCATTGTTTTAGATCATTAATTCTTTCAAATTAACCTTTATCAATTTTTTTATAAATGTGAGGGAAAAAAACTTAGAGGTTAAGGTGTAACAGGTGCTTGGATTTATTCGAAGATACATTATTGTTGTGTAAAAATCTTAAGATCCAAAAAATCAATCGGTTTCTGCTGGTTCCGCTCCCTGAAGCTCTTAATCTCATCAATTTTCATAAAACGGTCAAATTTGAAAATTACCATTTATAAGTAAAATTCTCGTACTTAAATATACTATGACTGTTTTATGTACTTGAGTACCTCTTATACAATTAAAATTTCTGACTTAAGTCTCGCGTGCATGAAGAGGAATTCTTAATAAAAAAGAAATTTTATTTGAAATTGTAAGAATAATCAAATTTAATATGCAAAATAAAAACGTAAGTATGCCAATAACAAAGGTATACAAAATTCTGAAAAAAGTATGAAGTAATGCATCAAAAATAGTCATAGAAAAAAAAGTTCTGTTATATGATTATTTTAAAATTCCCCTTTTTTATATTTTATACAAGTTACCACATTTTTTAAAATTTCTTTTTATACAAAGAATTGGCGTTAACAGATTGACGCTCATAAAAATAAAATTATTCTACTATTTAATTTTCGTTTTGTAGAAAATTGTGCGTTTTTCTGAAATTTACACGCACTTTTCTTTCGCATTATTCAATGAGTGAATACATATTTAAAGATACAAGGTATCTAACTACAAAATTTTTGGCACGCAGAAATATTCGTTATTAAATGGATTTTATATTAACGATAATGGATTGTATTACATAAAGGTTTCTTTTATACATTCTCGTGAGTCGAGTTAGTATAGATCGTTAATTCGTTATATTGTTTATATATACTTGAATATGAAAAAAAAATTATTATCATTTTATTTACTCGCGTTATTTAGCAATAAATTAATCCCAAAAGCAATCGTTTTAGTTTCGAAGCGAACTGTAGAATTGACATTTATTCTCAGATTATGTCATTGAATAAATCACAATCCATGCAAATATCTAAAAAAAAATGGAGATATTGTTACCAATTTATGGATCAATAGTTTATTAGCTCTCAAATTAATGTATAATTTTCTGACTGTCATTTATGTCATTATTAATCGATAATGTTTTCATAACTAAGCGCTTTGTATTAAATTCCAGACTATTAACTCTTAGAATTAACGAAAGTTCAGCATTGGCAATTATGATAATTTAATATTTATTCGCTAGTATATTCAATTTGATAAGTAGCAGAACCTGATGTAATATTTTAAAAAAACTTTTCGAATTGTCAGTTTATGGATGAAGTATTACGCCATTTTCCATGCTATTCTGCGAGTTAATAACATATTAAAATGAAACAGAGGCTAGTTGCCATGTAAAATAATCATTATTAATGTATAATTGTATAAATTTAGGTTTTTTTTTATTGTATATTAAGTGCCAAATAATAATTATTATTTGGCACTTAATATACAATAAAAAAAAACCTAAATTAATAATAATAATTATTATTATTTCATAGCAATGATTGAAATGATTCTAATCATTGCTATGAAATAATAATAGATCATAGCAATGATTCTATGAAATAATTATTATTATTTCATAGAAATAATAATAATTATTATTATTTCATAGCAATGAAATATGATTTTGGTACTAGTTGCTTCCGTTTTTAATCGGAATTTCATATTTTCCTCCTATCCATTTTCATGAATGAATCGCAGTTTCTAACTTAATATTTAAAAATATATTTTGGAAGTGTTGTGTATGTGTGCCAATTTGCGCGAATGAAATGTTGATCTTTTCTTTATGTTATTCTGTAAATTAATAATAACATATCATTAAAAGAGGAGGAAACTCGTTATTATATATATATATATATATATATATATATATATATATATATATATATATATATATATATATATATATATATATATATATATGCGGTTATTAAGTTGTAATATATATATATATTACAACTTAATAACCGCATACATAATTTATGATACTTAATTTGTAATATTTAAAATAAAATATATTTCTCATAAGAATCGTGTGTGTTTTCTTTTTAAGCGAACTTCCAGATAATTTGACAATATATATTCTCAATTCATAGTTGAATAAATTGCAGTTCCTAATCTAATATTTAAAAAATATATATATATATTGTATGGGCTGTTGCCAATTCAGGGATTGAAATATTGATTATATAATACGAAAGAATTTTTTTTAGGTATTGCACTTGAGAATATCGTCTGTTAGTATATCGATCTGCAATTTAATCTATTCTCTCAACAGGGAAGAAGTGTATCGATACTTTATATCTGAAAAGTAACGACTTTCCTTCAAGCTGTATCTTCCAGACTTAATGAGATTACAAGACATGAATTATTACGCTCCTCTCTCTTCAGATACTAATTCCTTTCGCTCCTGACGTCTGCAACCGCCCTCTCCTCTCCCTCCTTAGATGTCTCTCTCTCTCTCTGGAACTATTTTTATTCGATCTTTCGATTCATTTTAAAGCTATTTTTCTCTTAGTCTGCTGCTCGGAATTAATTTTCCGTCTTCGATCGGAGGAGAACTTAAATGCAGTGCAAATTAATTTATTTAAGGGTTTATTTGCCCCCGAAGCTTTTCGCTTTGTTCCCGCTAATGACTGTATTTGAAGAGTATTTTGCAGTACTTTATGTATTTATAAGCATTAAATTATTAAATTCGTATGGATAGTATTATGACATTTCTTTGTTTAGAAACTTTTCTGTTCGAAATTGTTATTTATTTTTGAAATAGGTCTCCCAGAAGTAAGAATTATAGAGAATTAAAATTCCCGATAATTTCCTTAGATTGAAATTGATATTAATTATTATAAGCATGCTAATTACTCCACTATTTATAAAAGCACCACAAATCTGCTTTATAATATATTTATCTCATAATTTTTAAAAGAATTTTGGAATTTCTTTAAGCTTAAAATATTTTACATTGTAATAAATAAAAATGAAATGTCTCACCCTTCACGTGTATAATGATTAAAAGCAGTTTTTACAAAATATTTTTATTTTACACAGATATGTAAATGTAGTATTTAACAATATGTATTACTTATTTCAAATATTCTTTACAATCTATAAAAACGGGGTGAAAATAGACGTTTATATATAATGTAATTTTCTCTGCAAATCATATTTATGCTATATATTTATTTTCCAATGATGTATTTTCATTAGTTAAGAATGGTAAAAGTAGTGAAAGAATTTAGGAGTTTCAATAAACTTTATATTACGTATTAATAACAGCATTAGAGAGGTAAGTTAAAGAAAGTTACTTTATGTGAATCGTGTGTCGAACAGATAAAAATGAATGCTTGCGCACAGATTTTCAGTTTAATAGTTTGTGAATTCGATTCCCTCCCTACCTCAGGCGTAAATATATGAAGTGGTTCAAAATGTGTGTTGAAAGAAATTTTGTGGAAAAGTACCCTTACATTTGAAAACCAAACCTCGTCATTAAAAAAATTACAAATTTTATCAAAATTAAAATAAATAAATAAATAAATAAAATAAAAGAAATAAAGAATTTATAAACAATATATAAATTTTTAATAAACCCTTTTTGTTATCAACGTTTATTATCCTTCAGATCTTCATACCATTTATGTTATGGATTATTAGATTTAAAGATGTTTTTCTATGTTTTAAAATTAATTGGTGGGGTAACAGCAATTTAATTGTATAAGTTTTCAATCAGAAACGGTAAGCAAAATGGAATGGGATTAAATTTAAGAAGGAAAATGAAGTGCGATTCATTCTGTGTGGTGTAATTTATAATTCTACAACAGAGGGGGATTTCATATAAAACAAAAATTCATCTCGTACAAATTGGATACGAAAAATTTTGACTATATTTTATTTTTAAATGGATGTTTTTTTGCATTGCGCTTGCATTTACATTTTAAATCTCACTAAAGCTGCTTTGTTTAAAATAAAATCTTTGAAAAATACCCGCTGACAATTTATTTAGCGCTTAAAAGCTATAAATAGGCACTTCTCTGTTATCGAAATCCCGACTTGTTGCCAAATGACTTACACAAATCGTCAGAAAATGTGTGTAAAGTCTACTTATTCTTTTCTTTTTTTTCAACGAACGATGTTATAGAAAATTAATTCGACTTGTATTTTTTATCATTAATACGAAAATGTTATAGATGTTGGCCGTTAATTGTATTCGGATTTTGCGTCTACAAATTTGAGAATTCGGCAATGTCTTAGTTCATTTATTAAAGCACATATACTGTATGTTGCACCTTTCGTCCATAATTGAATGTAAATTAATATAAGCATAATTTCGTGGCTTTATATGCTATTTTACTTTTAAATGAAGTTGCTAATATCTTTTTTTTTATTATAATTGCGCCTACAGTAAGCGAGTAAAACCCTATATTTAAATACATTTTATTTTAATGCATTAGGCACGTTCCGTTATGTTCTATTTTTAGGATAGTTCTACTAATATTTCATTGCAGAAATCGTTGCCATTATTTTATCATTAATTCTATCGAATTACACAAACGATACTCATCAATTTGCATTTAAAAAATTAGCTAATGCTTTAATAGGTTTTGTAAATTTATAAGGAATTTCGAGTTTCTTCTACTAATATGAAAAATGTTTCATAATCCATAAAACAGGTTCTTTTAAATACTAGAAATACTCAAATTTTAAATAAGTATTTCGTTTAGATCCTTTATGATAATTTTTCCATTGAGTTATTTATTTGAAGTATTCTCATTGTGTGCTTTTTAAAAATTTATACGTGCTAAAATTCTAAAAGGTATAAAAATCAATTATAATATCGTTAGGTTTATCGTTGGATATTTTTCCATTTAGATTTCAAATGATCATATCATAGCTTGCTACATTTAGTAACTCCCTTTTTTAATTTCTGTATTTTATTTTTGTCATGATTATCTATTCTCATATCTGCCAGACTAAAGGTTCCTCATTTACTAATCGTTTACACATTTCAATATGAAATAAAGAAACCTCATAAAAAGTGACGGTAGACACCGGTTAGCATTTCATGAGAAACATTCGCCGTAAGCTGAGAAAGAAACGTGACATTTGTTACAAATTCGATCTGCGATTGTGCAAATATGACTGTTTTTTAATGTCACATGTCGTCCGTCATTTATTTGATTGTCTCTCTACTGTCATTTGCACACTAGTACGGGTTCGGATCTATTGTTTGAAGTGGTATTCGAACCGATTAGATCATCCACGATTAAGATAGAATCGAACTCATAAACAAAAATTTTTTAATTTGTCAACTCAGATACGCATTTTTGCCAATGTTAAGTGAGGAAAAGCTATCTGATTTTTGTTCTTTTCTAATTAAATGCATTTAAGTTCATTATTTAATCTATTCTATTTCATGTCAAATAATTAAAAATTATTTTATTCATTAATATTTTTAATATTAATAGATATCAGCTGTGTGAATTGTAATTTTTCATTTATTTACGTATTCTAATTTGTGCAATTTATTTTTCACACTGTGTTGGTTGCATTATATGCTCTATGAAATAATAATAATTGTATAACCTAAAAAATCCATTATTAAGCCAGTACTTTTGTAAATACAAATAAATGTTTTCAAACTATTGTAAGTTACAATAATATAAACTTGCTGTTATAAAATATATCTTCATGAATTGGTGATTAATTTATGTATCATGATTTATATTCATTACAGTTGAAAATAATTTTTGTATTCTAAATGTATACGGATGTATTACTTTTCTTTTATGCTCAACTTTTCAATTAATTTTGAAAATAAGTTTTGTTTATCCTTTTAAATGCTTTTGTCGACAAAGTACTTCATTAACCACAAATACTTATTCAAACTCAGGATTCCCTTGAAATTCTGAATGTTTTCAACAACTCGTAGAAATACTACTTTTTTTCTGGTTAAAGACAGTTTTTATTTCCGCAGTTTTACAAAAGGAAATTTTTCTCGCACAATTCCTCTTAAACGAATACAATTGTCTCGACGAAAGAGAAAAATTCACTCAACCAGCAGAATGAGTGACACGCAGTTTTGAATCATTTAAATATTTCCTGCTTTAACATCCATTCGCAGGTGCCAAAGGTTATTGTTGAAGAACATATTTTTGTATTTAATGACGTTTTTCCATTCTTCTTTCTTGATTGTGGGGAAATCTGCTTTTTTTTTCGATTTAGCATTTGCATATATATTTACATATTTATGTTAGAATCTGATACAAGAAAAGTTAGTAAAAATAAATGCCAAGGGGGTAAAAATATTTACCTTTATCTTAGATCCTGTTATTTTTTGAAATTTTAACATAATTAAATATTAAGTTAATTTGAATACTATCGCTTTGGCCCACATTAATGGAGAGGAAAGAAAGTAGTAATTATAAATAACTGAGAATTAAATTCACACTTTATAAATACCAAACAACATAATTTATCAAAAAGTAGTCGATTTTAAATATATTTAAAATACGGAATAATTTGTACTTGGCATTCAAACATAAACACATGTAAAATCGTTTTTGAAAGTTTATCAAATTAGAAAGGAGTATGCATGGTTTACAGTTTCGCAGGTATTAAAACATTATTCAATGAACAAAAGTGGGTAATGTTCGCTTAATAATGCCATTCAGATATTAAGTTGTTTATATATAATATAACTAATTCATTTTTTAAAAAACAATTTATTTATTTGAAAATTTTTGTAGTACCCCCATTGAATAACTTTAGAATGATTTATTTTTTTCGTAGTTTTAAGCCAAGATTTTGAAGATCAAGTTTTTCATTCAAATGGAAAATAATACTCTTCTGTAATTGTAATATTTAATATTATTTATTCTTGGAATTTTTGCTATCCATATCAAACTACTTCCTTTTAATAACTACAATCAAAGAATATTTTTAAGATTTTTTAACTTTCTTGCGTTAATGCATCATATATTTCCTTTATTATTGTTGCGTTTACTTTTCCTATTTGTTCTGGTGATTATTATTTTATGAAAATTTAAAGATTTTAGAAAAAGCTAGATTTTTATAACATAATTAAATTCTTTTCTTTAAATTTCGACATGTAATATCATTTACATTATTTTTGTTTCGTATCAGTTCGTTATCAATTTGTACATAATCACAGGTCGTATTATAACGAATGATATATTTTTTTACGAGTTTGACTTTAGGAATCGTTTGATTCATATGTTGATGACCTTGAAGTGCTGCCTCAAAATTATTCTACTGTTTCAGTGTGCAAAATGAATGAACTTTGAAGTTCTTATTTAAAGATTTAAACAGATTTATGAAAGTAAAAATTCTCCAGTTTTCTCTCTCTCTCTCTCTCTATATATATATATATATATATATATATATATATATATATATATATATAAAACTTGTTTTCCTATTTATCAAACTGCTTCAAACAAAATTTACAGTTGCAGTTTGTTACCAGTCATATGTATTCGTGGATTAATAATATCATCACGACTGTACTCCTGCAGGTGTGATACACAATTTTAGTGTAGACTTTTTTTCTGACTGAGGTGGCAGGTGTGTAGAGAGGATAGCGGAAGCGTGAAAACGCTGTACCCTCCTCACCTCCCCCCACCTGTTGAATGTCATTACAAGGTTCCGATTTCGGTAGCACTTGTCTAGAAATCGGATTTTTTTCACCTGCGGACCACCTTCAAAGAATGAAATGATCTGGATGTGGGCTGGAGGGGAATATCTGCTTCAGTAAGCTCCTCACCCTGTAATTGCAGTCACTCGTGTGGCCTTAGGTTAGTAGTTATATCTTGTTATCAAAACGTTTTTTCAGACGATGTCACAATTAAAGGTGCATTTAATTTATTTTAAATGGCTGCTATGGAGAAATTTGTTTTCATTGTATTGGCATCGGTTAATGTAGTCTTTTGTGGTAAATAACTCTGTTTAAAGTGGTGGTATAAGATCACATCACCGAAGCCCGACTAAGGCATGGGCATCCAGGGCAATTGCCCCGTGCCCTTACATAACAGGGCCCTCTCCAAATTGAATATATTATTTTACGTTTCCATTTTTAATGAACATTTTTTATAAACAAAACATCAATGCTCTCTAAAATCTATTAGTTTTATGTTAATTTATTATTAATCTGTTGTACGAACATCCATATGTGCTATATCCTTTTAATGATAAGCCTAGACTTGTTAGAAAATTAATAAAATGGACAGAACCATATTTCGTCTGATCATGGGAGGGGAGGAGGTTCTAGTTACTTTTCTTAGTATATATCTATAATGTGACGTAAAATATTTAAATACCCTCATATTCCCCCCCCCCCTCATTACTAAGTAGTGAAGCAGAAAGGGGCCCTCCAAAATTTTTTCCCCCTTCACCAATAGATCTTGCATGCCACATCCTACCTTCTGTAGTTTGATTCCTATTTACTAATTGAGATAAATATGCTGGCAATTTAACGAATAACCTTTTTTGGGGGTTGTAGATATTGTACGTCAGAAATGGGTCTCAGTGGTCAGAGATTTAGTGGTATTGCAGCGCAATAGTGAGACCCTGTCTTCTTCAAGCCTAGTCACTGTTGCACTGTGAGAAATAATACTGTCATCGTGAAACAAGTACTTGTAAAATTGTTTATTTTATAAACTTTGGTAAAAAAACAACTTAATAAAAAATCATTAAATCGTACTTCATTCATTCTTTTAACTATAAAATTTTACCATTGAACAATGCATTCTTATCTCAGTTGAACCTTGAAAATAATCCTGATTTTTTATTTATTTTATTATCTTGCAATTGGTGAATATATTATGAAAAGTTGTTCCGCAAAAAGTTTTTACTATTGAACTTTTTAACTCGCATTTTAACAATTTCTGTTTTAAGTAACAGCTAAAATATTAATCCGCTTTTCCTTACAATTCAATAGTTTTTAAACAGGAGTGAATTTTTAATCATCAGAAATATTAGTTGATTAAAAATTTACTTTAAACTGTGTAATCCTCGCGTGCCAAAAGTAGTCGTTAGAATGGTAAACCAAAAACAAAGCTTAATTATTTCAACATTTTAAATTTTCACTTGCAATAAATTGAATAATCGTTTTCGTAACAATAGTCATGCCTTATATTTCTTCAGTTATTTCATCAAGCTGCGTGATTAAAGAAGATAATTATTTGTAAAAAATTTTATATCATTAAAAATCCCTTCAGCATTTTTTGTTTGTTTATTATACATTGTGTATACCACGTTTAAATATATTCAGGTTTCACGTTTTTAGATATTTTGTATATTGTTCTATTGTATTATATATTTATAAAATGCTGTTTTTCTCTCATTTTTTCTACTTATTAATTCTGTGTTTTCTCTTTTTAGGTAAGTGTATGATGGATTTTATTAGCTATTTCTTTTCATTTTGGTGTGCTCACTTTATTTAAAATCTCATTAGAAAATCATTGGATACTTGAAGTAAGCTTTTATTGAATATAAATTTTTGTAGAAAAATGGAAACATCTTTTTTGTTAATTTGTATTTTATTTATGTGTTTGCATCTTTGTATAACATATTTTAAAAGGCTCATATCATCATTTAAATTAGCCAGATGCTTTAGGCAAAGCATAAATTTTAACTTTTTTCATCAATCTATCTATCCCAAATTATAAATTTTATTATTTGATATTATTTATTATGTTTATACTGAAATTATGTTATTTAATACTCTAACTTTTAACTTCATTCGGAAGTGAGTTTTTAAGGATGGTACGGATCTTATGTCTTGTTTATTGGCAAAACCCTGCACTGAAACACTCCGGTTCCTTTTTTACTTCCCCCAAAAGCGGACTGTTTTTATTTATTTTGCTATTCTTATTTATATATTTATTTTTTTTACCGTCTACGAATGCTTAATTTCCGCGGTCTTGAAGAGCCTCGAAATCTTCAGCCCGAGGGTCCACAGTGGAAGAGCAACTGAATCGTTCTCATTTCCTTTCACAGCCTCCCCCCTAACACCTCTGGGGTGGAGAAAGCAATGGAGGAGATTCTTCCACTCTGCTTTTTATTATTATTCCCTTTTTATTTCTTCAGGGTTCTCTCTCACAACTTTCCTTTTTATGCAGTGTTTTTGATTGAATTTAAATCGCAATGCTCGATTATCAATATGCGTTGATCGCATTTGCCGCTTTCTTTATGAAAAAATCTGACTTTTCTTAGGAGGGGGTAAAGCAAAACGCTCCCAAGAAAAAAGTTTTTGATCGAATGATCTGAATTCCAAGTTTGGCGACCCCTTCTCTTCGCTTTGATGTTATTGGTTTTGATCGATGCCTTGGAATAGATTTGCATATAGGCGGCATCCCGGTTTCAGTAACCGATCCTATCATCGCTCATTGTTCTTAATTCATGGGTTAGAATCATTTTCGATAACAATGCCGTAACGAAAAATAAATTATAATGGATGTGTTGTGGTTATATTATTAAAATGTATTGGGTGTCACAATAAATGACTTCAAAAAACGCTCTTGTATGCAATAATAACTCAAACTCATATTTATTAAAAAAAATCTTTTTTAGACTCTATAATAGCTTAAGATAAAAATGTTCGAACATTTTCCCGTCCTTCTTGATTATTAAAGTCGAGTTGGCAATCGAATGTTAAATACGCTAGCCTTCATATCTGTAATTCATGGGTTCGAAGCCCAACACCGAACTTGGATGTATGTAATGATCCGAAATCCCTTTTAAACTATAATTATCTGTCTATTAAATCCTCTTTTTTTGGGGGTGGGAATTTTGGGGGAAAAGGAAATACATCCTTGATATTAACCCTAGCAGTAGGAAATCTGGAAAATTTTCAAGCATCCAATTCAATAAATGTATGTCTTGGCAGTAGAAATGTAATATTTCTCCATTGTTACAGCTCAAAAATGAGTGTTCTGCTTTCAGTTCAGCTGTTCGTGGATTCAATTCCGAAATTTGAGCATGAGTGCGTGTTGTGATTCTAGAGAAATTACCATAATTTTACTTTTGAAAATCGAATATTTTGTGAGAAAAATGCATGAAATCCGTGAACAGGCTTCCATACAGGTTTAACAAAATTCTATACATTTAACGAATAAATTTTTTCTCATTTTTCTACTTATGAAAAATCATATAGAACTTGCTTATGGGTAATTAATCATGGCTCTTGTTCGAATCTGGGTATGTTCAGACTTTTATGGCTACGAGGAGAGCCACACCGTGGAGCTTTTTTTTTTTAATTATCTAAATATAGTGGTTTTGGATATTAATTATTCTGGTATCCTAATGAGGGTAGGAGACCTTCGGTAGAGGCCGCTTTTCTCCTGCTGCTTGCTGCCAATCGGAAATTGATAATATTTACCACGCCTCGGGACTTTTATCACCGGGGAAGGAAAATGAATTTTTTCTCCTTTTCAAGAACCCTTTCCCCCATTCGAATCGCGGGACCGTGTGGTGGTGGCCCATTAAATATTTATTTATGAGTTAATTATTCTTTTAAATCTTAAAGATGAGGCCAAGAGTGTCGCACTTGGGGAGTCAAATGTTTTTAATGTATGAGTTTCGTGTTTTCCCTGAACGACAAAACTTCATTATTCATCGCTCTACATATTAGATTGGGAATGTTATTAACTAAACATTTACAAGATGGATATCCGTCTGATTGTGAATAGATTTCACAACTATGAGTCAATGTAGTTCGTTGAGTATGCCTTTTTGACGCGACACAGACACTTGTTTCAAATGCATGGCATTTCCTGCTTGCAATGCGCAATTTAACTTACGGGGTAAATAAGGTAAGCGTTGGGGATCTCACGAACATAAAAACCAAGCGATGCATTTTTTGTATTCCACTACCCAAAGACCCCGACGAATCAACTGTTCGAAATAATTTAATGACACCGTCGGTCGGGAACCGAATAATTAGCACTCTAGCTTTCAACATTTTTTGGCACCTGTTCCTCCCTTGTACACGTAAAGTGGTTTGGAATCTCCTGCATATTGCTAGTCCCTGTTGGATTCTTGTGCAAAATAAAGACTAGCAGGAATGCTTACGAGTTCTCCAGTTTTATTCCCACCCAACACCCGAATATAGACCACTGTTTTCTAGGAAGTGCTTTCTATACTCAAAAATTGACACAAATAAAATTTAACAGTAAACTGCCTCTATTGCAATGTTGAACTTAATTTAATTTTCGAAATAATGGCTGGTTTATGGGTGACTAATCCTCTCGCCACCACAAGGCTGCTACTCATTTGTCATTACCCAGTTGGCACCTGTGGATTAAGTCACAGAAGCGAGTTGCATTACCCACGCCATACCACCACAAACCCGTTTATAGAATAAGTTACATTCATACATCATCTCAGAAGAAAGGTAAAAGAAACACAGGGAGAAAGTATCATCCATGCCCGAACCGGGATTCGAACTCGCTCTCACAGCTCTTGAGTCAGTAACGCCAACCACTCATCCATTGATTGGCATTTTACAAATGTTGAACATTAGAGCGCCTTTAGTGCACGGGTTCCGCCACTATTTCTTGGTAATGTCCTCATACTGAGTACGATTATTTAAATGCTCAAAAATCATTAGTTGATTAGAGCCTTATAAAACACAGCTTGGTGTATCATCCAAACTTAATTCGGAGTGATGGCTTAGGAATAAAAGGCGCCCCCAAGTGTCATTGACCTTGCTGACGGAAATGGAGAAATCATCATCTTATAGAGGAGGCGATGGAGTCAAAGAGTTAAGGCAGGCATTCGCTCGGATCCATCCCCAGGTTCACCCATCCGCAGATCCTTCTCCACCTGCCGTCATTAAATCCTCCAGTCTCCTCCGTTCGGCTTTACCTCCATCATACCGCACAGAGTTACACAACGATTCACGCAGAATTACACCAAAAGGATTATTTTGGAGGAATGCCATTAAAATCATTGCACGCCACCTTCTCACAGTTTTTTTTTTTTTTTTTCAGGAAGTGTACACAGTGTTGCATGTAAATTTTAACGGACTGTATGTTCAAAAGAGACTCATACCTTGGGCTTAGATGTTTGCAGTGGTTTGAAGTCTAAATTATTGGTCCCGGCCTAATTAGACCTCGTACAAAAAATATATTCGTTAAGTGACTAACAGACCAACCGACTGTGGCGTATTGTAAATTTGGTTTCCATTTTATGGAAGATTTGCGCAGCTGACAGCTAAGCAATTGCACTTTATATTTCTATTCAAAGTTCATGGGTTCGATTACTTACTCTGGCATGTGTTTCATACCTCCTCGGAATTCACTTTAAAATGCAGCCGTATGTCATGTTTAATTCTAGATTACATTTGTATTACTTCGCTTTTACCTCCTGTTCTATGAATAAACCAAGTTTCTCCATTTTTGTCTAAATATT
Organism: Latrodectus elegans; assembly: GCA_030067965.1. Lineage (NCBI taxonomy): Eukaryota > Metazoa > Arthropoda > Arachnida > Araneae > Theridiidae > Latrodectus > Latrodectus elegans. Next base: position 124,595,997 of record CM057814.1, read on the forward strand.
GCTATTTATTGATAAAATTAGATACTTCAAATTAATTTTTATGGTGAACTGATGACAGAAATGTTTTAACTTGAATATGGTAAATTTTAAACATGACATTAAATACATAATTTACTTATAAGTCATGTGCTGTAGTTCTTACGTAAACAATTATTTCCTAAGCGTCCACATTTTTTTAGCATTTTCATTTTATCGCTTCCCTTGTTGAAGCGAGAGGCCATTCTTGTCCAGTTCAACAGTTCATAGGTTCGATTCCTATCTTTTATGCAGATGTTTCAAGGGTTTTGAAATCCATGATGAAATTAATACTTGTGTACTGTAATCAATCTTTGGCTATTGATGTCGTCATCTTTTTCTGCATAGTTTGAAAGTAATTTAATAAATAATTAATTTTATGCTCATATTTATTTAATAATTATTTATAAATGAAACTTGTATAAATAAAGAAAATCATATATAATTAATTATTTTAACTAAATGCAAATAAGTTTTATATTTAATTTTTTTAAAAATATTTTTTCATGAATAAATGTTTGGCGCTTCTTGTTATTCTATAGGCATGCCTTTAAATACCTCGAAATCTGTGTCAAATGGATAAAGTAAAAAGAAGGCGTCGAAATAATCGAACGGTTCTTGATATCGGAGCATTGTAGCCGCGGGGCAATCTTTTACGCAATTTGTGAATGCGCTCCTTTTCTCATTGAGTCCCCATTACAAGAATATTTGCTAATTGCGGAGCCCATTGTTAGCTCTTCAAAGGTTATTTCTTTTTTCAACGCCGGGATCTTGGAAAGCTTCCCTTATCTTTTTATGCGCTCGCTTCAGACTTGTGAAAATGAACTGGAGTTGTATTTGTCTTTGAGACAATTCAAACAACGATATCTCGAGTTTTGACTGTGCCGAGCAGCAATTCGAGCGCCTGCTTTTAATGATGTCATTTATTTTAGAGTGTAAAAGCTGTGCATATTAACAATAAAATTTATTACACCAAAGGGTAAGGAAGTATTTTTCTGGAAATGTAAAGTGGTTTTTTTAGTATATGACGATATTTTCGAAGCTCATTTTTAAGAAAAGATGGGATTTTTAATCTTCGTATTGTTGACTATTAATTGACTTTTAAAAATGTTATTAATCATTCACAACAATAGATTTTAAGAGCATCTGCATGGGTCATTTTCGATAATAGCTTGATTTATATTTTAGTGATTACCTTCTTTAGTGCTCATTTCGGCTTTATGAGTAGACCTTTGTCTTCGTTGTTGAGGGTTCTGAGTTCGATCTCAGCCTTTGTTGAACAAAGAGGACACCGTTGCTGCATTCATGCTGAATAAAATGTGTTTATTTCAATGATTATATTATGGATGGTTGAGAATATTTCATGAGCAAAAAGTATAAATACACATATTGCTTCCTGAAAACATTTATTTAAAAATGCAAATAAGTTATTTTAGTGTAAGCAGAATATCTCGATTTTGAACCTAGCCATTGTTGGACAAGATGACAGCCAAATGTTATTGACTTTTTCTTCAAAAGTTCATGGGTACGATTCCTTGGATTTATAGTCGTTTCAAATTTATGTTAAAATATAGATCTCGGTCTAATCATCTCTCGAATACGAAATATGACATTTTGATGAAGAGCAGAGTCAAATCCGGCCACTTGAACAACAGGACATGAGAATTGTTTGATTTCAACATACATGTCAATCGAGGTGCGTGCTTGCAAATTTTTCGGGCTTCCTTTTTAGCGACAAGTTTATATGGTCTACTCTCTATGAAAAATGCTCTTCGAACTATCGTTACACGGTGGCAAATTATCCATCAAATGGTTTTCATATATATTTTAAATGAATAAAATAATTTCTTAAGACGTTGGACAAATCCAACTATCTTACTCATCACGGGAAAAATCGTTAGTATGTCGAGATTTCAGTAAAAGGCGTTATTATCCTTTATTTCCCCTCAATTTGCGGTTCTTCAGAAGAATTATTCCCTCATCCTCACTGTTGTTGATGGATGAATTATCCCTTCTTAGCATTTATCATAATTCTTTCCCACTTTTTGACGGGCGTCGGGAGTTATTTTCTGTTTATTTTGATTAACGGAGCTGGCGATTTGGAATCTTTCACGTGACCGGATGCAGCCAATGAAGCGCAATCTAATTCATTTATGGCTGTGTTTGCAAAGCATTTGATTGAAGCGATTCCATTTATTCGCAATACATACCGTTGCAGTTATATAAAAATGCCTTAATTCATTTATTTGCACATACAGTATGCCCTTTTAAGAGTATACTTTCTTTAAGAAAGTTTTAAAATAGTAATTATTTAAACAGCATCACGTGTTCATTCAAGATCGTAAATTTGCGAGAGAATTTTTTTCCCTGTTATTTTTATTTATTTTCATTCTATTTCAAGCAATTAAAGAAAATTAGTTATTTTATAATAAATATTTGTATATAAATGATAAATTAACAGAACGGGAGCAAAAATAGAAACTGACGTGAAAAAAGTCGAGAACACACTTTTATACTGTTATGATATATCCTCAGAATTTCACAAACTAAAGAGTCCAGTTATCGAACTAGTAACTTAATGGTTAGCGCGTTCTAGTATTTAATTCGATAAATCGTTAATTCAATTTCCATTTCGCAAAGGGTTATTTTTTGATAATTTGTAATTCATCCTGTGAATCCCCCAATCGGACCCTACTTTGACAAATGAATGAAAAAAATCAGTAACTGCGGAGTTCGATTCCTATCTTTGGGGTCGAGCCGATAGTTGGATCATTTGACACTCACGTCTTTGCTTCAATAGTTCATGAGTATGATTTCCGCATAATTGTTGGATGCTTATTCGGAACCCTTTAAATGGTGGATCATATTCTCATGAGCTTCCTTGTGGAAAAAGCGACCGTTAACTACAAAGGAATTCATTTTAAACCACTAATAATGGGTCGTTGCAATGGATAAAACTCGCAAAGTTCCTAAATACTCACCACTCTATAAGTGAACGCAAAACTCAATGTCCATTTCCCGTTGTTCGTCCAGCAGTGCCTGTTATGAAACGCGAGACATTCCTCTCTGAATAGTAAGTTTGTTCTACGAAACCACGACCAGCCGTATGTCAATGAATTCTTTGAGAGGGTTTCCAGGATTTCTCCTTTACGATCACATGAATGCAATTTTCGCCTGGGAAGTCTTTTGAATGAACCTATTTACTACACGTGAAAAAGCTGGTAGTCAAATGATATCACACGTGCTTTTGGTTCAACAGTTCGTGGGTTCGAATCACACCTTCAGCTTGAATGCTTTATATGGTTCGGATTCCACTTTAAATCGCAGATCTTATTTCATTAGCTCTTATGAATTAAAAAAATGATCGTTAAGCAACAAACCAATTTACACGGTACCTAATATCCATTTCCTAATGATTCAAAAATGCTTGAATCATACATTGGACCTTACACTGTGGAGAATATAACTATCCCATGCTCACAGTAAGTGCAATGGATTAACAAGACTTGGCCATGATTTAACTTTCTGTGGTTGGTTTCGGTGGTAAGGGGAAAAATATGAAAACTCAGAAAAATACGTTACGAGCGAAATGTAATCCGTTCGAAGCTGTTTTCGGAGAGTCTCCGCCACACACGGAGGGATGCACCGGAGTCGTGACCTGCATCGCAAATAAAAGCCGCCTTTTGAAACAGCCGAATCATGCAAATGCGATCTCCCCCCTCTCGCTCCCCCCAACCCGTTCCCGTGAATCATTGGGTGTCGTGGTAAGCCTTTTCTTTTCTTTTCTTTTTTTTCCAAACCCCGAAATCGAGTTTTAATGGTTCTTCTGGCTAATGATTCCTCAAAGCAGCATTTTTTCGCTCATTTCGCTTTTATGTGGCAAAGAGAAGGCATCGTTCACGAAAGTGTTGCTTTGGAACAGAAATGGAATACATGGGTGTGAGATTTATTCTGTGTTTGGTGCCTTTGATGTACGCTCCGCATTTATTTTGTGTAATCAGGAGTGTACCTACTTTATTATCTGACCATACACTTATATCCATTAAAATATGTGATTAATTATTGTATAGGATTATTCCTAAGTAGTCGTATTTTATCTCTTCCAAGTTGCAGCTTGGGAGATTAAAAGAGCGTGTTTTGATCTAGGAGGTATATATGATTTCCGAAGAAGGGAACGGATATTTTTATTGTAACTGTTTATTCTAAATAACTGCAATTAAAATATTTCAATTTTTGATCGGAGCATTACTCATTTTGTAATTCTCTGTCGATTGTGTTTGGAGTAAATTAGCCTTATACAGACTTACTGAGCTTTTAGAAATTATTGGTTTTTGCTTACACTCAACAGTTCGTTGGTTGGATACCTGTCTCGAATGTGCCGAACTGCCAGTCGAATGATGATCGTTCTTTTCATCAGTTTCTCATTTTGGATGTATGCATCTTTGTAATTGTTCGGAATCAATTTAAAATGTAGGTCCGGGTATAATTGGTAGTCGTAAGTTAAAAAATAAATAAATAACTATTGTTGAGCGACAATCAATCTAATCTTTTCTCTGACGTTAATTTTCCGAGTGCTTCAAAATCCATTTTAAACCTTTAGTCTAGATGAATTAGCTGTAGTGCGTAAGAAGTGGGCATAGAGTAGTAAAACTTCATTGAAAAATTTAAAGGGAATCTGTAAAATCACAAAAATTTAGATTCATCCCATATAAATTAGCCAGCTTCTAATTTTAAGATCTCATTTAATTATTTTTTTTTAATTTGTAAAAATGATAAATAGCATTGTAAATGTAAACTTTGTCATCTGATCGCATTAAAAATGTACAAAATTGGGGAAGTGCTGCCCCCTTAAATTCAGTTTAAAAAAATGTCAAAAAGACTTGTTTAATTATCTGGCAACAGCATTTTAACTCACCTTGCTATTCTTTTCGTTTTGCCGTAAATTAATTTTACAGAATCTAATTTCAAAATCATTTAAGTTATTTTTAACTTTAATTTCTTTATCAATTCCTTTTGATATTTGCACTTTTTCCTCTCTGCATCATTTATCTATTAATTATTTAAATAATAGATAGTTACTAATTAAACATGAAATATATACACCTTGTTAAATATTTATTTTTCTTATTTGACACTTCATTACCTTTGTGGTTTTTATTTATTTATTATTTTTTTTAAACATACATTTACTTTAACTTTTAAACTTTTTAGAACAGTTTACTTTTTAAACAAGGATATTTATATAGATAACTGGAATCGATTTTATCCTGATGAGAGGAGATTAGTTATTCTATTCTCTTTTTACATAAAATTACTTCTATTTAATTTTCTGTATCTGTTACGTTTAATTTTAAGTTAATCCATTACATAGTTAAATTTTCTTATTTTACTTCCATATTTTTAACATTTTGAATGAAAATTATTTGTAAAATGTAATATTATATATATATATATATATATATATAATTTTCTATATTTAAATATTAAATTTTTTTTCGTTTTATATGTTAAAAACAATTTATAGAAATTTACATTGTCAAATTATATTATTTACTTAATTTTTATTATATGCATGTATATATGATTTTAAATTTAATAAAAATAGAAATACAATATAGAAGGAACCGAATACATATAAATTTATCTTGCAAAAATTAAACAAAATTCTTTTATTTTAAAATATCAGATACTATCTTAAACGATAGTCTCCATTGCTTACAGTAAAATATAATTATTGTATTCCTTAAATTTATTGTGTGTGTGTGTTGCTTTGAAAGATAATGAAAATACTCTGTCTATTTTGATCTAAACATTTTCAACTCTAAACAAAATGATACACATGGATTTATCAGTTAAAAAGATTTTCGACCAAATCTAGGCTATGGCATTTGTTTTGAACCTCTCTGCAAAGAAATTCGTTGTTTCTTCACTGATACGTGAATAAACACACTAAATCTGTTTCCATCATTTCTATTATCAGATAAAGAAGGTAACTCCACGTCATTCGCATCATGATCGTTCAATAATGATAATTGACGCGGTGCCCGCTTTCTAAATAGTAATTTTAATAATTATAATTTTGTATTTTCTTCTTTTAAACATGGCATTCTTGTTGAATATTCATATATATAACACAATAGTCAAAGAATAAAAAGACATAATTGGTCTATTAAATTAGCTTATTGCTTGAAATCCCATTCATTTGTATAAGCACTGTTATGAAGATGTCGACTATAATGTAGATGTATGATTTCAAATCGAGAGATCTCTTTCAACTTTAAATCTAAAAATTTGCATGGTATCAAACATGGGAATGAAAAATTCCTACCAGAAAGCTGTCTGTTGTATATTTATTTTTTATTTATTTATTTATTTATTTTTTTATTTTTAAATTTTTGCTTATTTTGTAGTTTTTATGATTTTTTTTCTCTTCTTGAATATGATCATAATTTTCTTTTCTTCATCTTTCTTAATTAGTACTAATTATTATTTTTAGTTTTCTAGAAATATATTTGTTGTTTTATATAAAACTTGTTAAAAAATAGTTTTATGATTTAAACAAAAATTAATTATTTAAAAGGTTAGACTATATTTAACTAGTTTTTCAGTAAATTATCTAAACATGTGATAATAACGAAATAGATAAGGCTATTAGGTTTTGTTAAAATAGTTCACTATGAAAACACTGATCTTAATTTCAAATTTTTAAAATCGTCCATTTCGTTTTTGATACTACAGTTCTCTTGAAAAATTCATTCAATATCAAATTTCTGAACGCTGTTTTGGCATCTCAGTTAATCAAGTTTCAGTAATGGTTTTTTCCTGCATATTTTTTACTAAATAATGTTCAGTATTCATTTCTCATTTTGATGCAGTGTCTGCTGAAGATCGCTTCCATAAAGAAAAATATTGAGTAGCAAATATTTTTTTAATGTATGTGTGTGTGTGTATATATATATGTAAACATATTGTGCTGAATGGTTTAATATGTTATATGCAACTGCTCTTGAGTTCGATACCCACTTCGAACTGTAGATCCTAATCTAATAAACAATCGAAAAAACAAAAAAAAGTAGATGGATAAATGAAACCATTTTATACCTAGGTTTTACTGCGATATGGAAGCCCGTATAAATTAGTTCTTAATGTAAATCTTCATGTGGGGGATTGAAGGATTAAATAATTCAAACTTCTTTAATCGAGTTTACTCTTTTTTATGTTACACAATAGCAATAAAATAAACACTAAATTGGACGACTATATTAAGTTAAAACTGCATTGTGTGTGTGTGCCAAATTAAGCAATTATTTTATACAATCTGTTCTGATTCGGCCATCAGATGGCGATTATATAACTAAGGTGAATTGAATGGCTCCACCTCGTGCCCACCTGTTTGCGGGCATTAGCAAACATATTGTTAACGTATAATTGAAACCGAGTGATGATTGCTCTGGCTTTCATTTCTACTGCTTGTGGGTTCGATTCCCCTGAATATGAAAATGTGCTGTGGTTTGGAATCTAATTAGAATTTTAGATTTTGGTTTGCAAAAAAAGGTAACGAGGAATGACCATCAATCTTAACTCAGAGTAAAAATGTCTTGAAATTACGTTTTTAAAACGACAGTATAATACAACCAATATTTTAAAAATATATTTCAATGACAATTTTTTAGTGATACCCGTAACAGTCGTGAAGGTGTCACATATTACAGACCAAAGTCTACTGAACCTTTGCTTTTTTCCGTTTCGTATTTTTTCCCCGCTTGAATGCGCAATCATTAATTTGGAGACCATCAACCATTTCTAATACTTGCTCAATAGTCTTCTTTCTCCGCGTTCCGTTCGTCCCCATTTCGACAACTTAATGAACGATCGTTTTATTCATATTTGACTTCTGGCAATTTGTTTTGTAACGCAAAACGTACGCTTCCATTATTCATGTTTCGAGGATAGTTTGCTGCTTTGTGGCAGGTGGCCAATGGAAGCCACCACCCCTTCCAATCCTTGGTTCCGAAGCCCTTCTCATGTGTCATATCGATTTTTCGGCGTTTCGGTGAGTTTTTATTTCTTCAAGTTCCCTATTGAGCGACGAAAGGAAATAATGTCAAAGCGAATATCGAAAGCCATCTTGTTCTGTGGCGTATTGTTTATTTTGATGACACCCAAATTTTAATATATCACAAGTGTCGTTGCTTTTTTTATAGGAAATAAAGAGATTCATAAAATGCTAATTGGAAATAATTATAATCATTAGTTATCTTTTGAAAAGTAAAATTGAAACACATTTCACTTATTAAAGAAGTACTACCTGAAAAGTGATTAAAAGTACTTGTAATATGCTGCACTGTTATTGCGGTTTGCAGTTAAGAAAGCTTCTCTAATTTTTTTTAATATCATTAAATAAATCTAACAAGCTTTTATTTTTTCACGAAAGGTGTCTGTGTAGGGCTCAGTACCTTACCCTCGTATTAAATTGAAATACTTTTAAGATACTGTTCAACCAATTAACATTTGTTAAAAATTAAGTTATTAAAAAGCAAATCTAGCTACAAAATATAACTCAACAATTTGAAGTCAAATCTGGGGGTATAAAAAGAGGGGAGGCATTGCATATGCCGTCTAGACATTTGAAATGAATAAACCGAATTTAATTTGCATACTCATCGAAAATGGTTTTCAATTTTAGATTAGGTTAAAACAAAATGCGAATTCAAAAGACTGCTACATGTTAATTGAAATATGCTGTAATTCCGCAATCGAAATAATTTTAGACTATAAATAAGTGTAAAACTATTATTTTAATTGAATAAACCACCATCACACTCTAAGTTTCTGTTTTGTCTTGATATATATTTAAGTAACTCTGGTAAAACGCATGAATTCGCTTAGAAGTATTTTTCATTGAAGAAACATGATTTGGCTTTTATGCATGCATTCTCTTTTAGTTGTGCCAACTTTTTAAGGACGATTCTCCCTACCGTTTAATTTCATGAAAAATGAAGTCGAGCTAGTGATCGTTTGATAAGTGCTTGGTGTATAGTTTCAAAGTTCCACGATTCGATTTTCACCTTAGATTGAATGCTTGTTTGGAATCTTCTATCGACTTTGTCCCTCTCAAATTAATCGGAGAATGACAAAGCCTTTGAATTTACGTAACCTGGGTCGACTTTCACTTTTGATAGGCTGAATGGTTAGCGCCCTTGTCCGTTTCAACAGTTCGTGAACTTGAATCCCACCTTGTTGCTTGTATGTGGTTCGGATTCCATTTTAAAACTAAGTCTCGGTCTAACTACCCCTCATGCTCAAAGAATGACCGTTGAACGACAGTCAAACCAAATCAAACTTACTTTTGATTGTGTGTCTAAGAACCTCAGTGAAATTCTTGGCTTTAGTCTAATTACTCAAATAACCATGAAATCAAATGTAAATGAAAAAATAAACTGTTATTATAAACATTGCTTAATCTTAAATTAATTTTAAAAACATTGCTTCCCCCTTCAGTCGTACATAATTCCCCCAGGAATAAGGCTGTTTCATGAAATGGTGTTTTTTTAACCATAAAGTGGTTGTTTCTTTCGTTCCATTTGAAATCCTGATTGTGTCTCTTTATTACGATTCTCATTGGTTTAAAATACCCATGACGTCAGAGAACGTTTTATCCACGTCACACAATATTGAGACGGCGTGGCGTTTATAATCCGACCTGTCGACGAATTTGCTGCCTCCTTTCAAATCACTTTCTTCGAACGGCAGCAAGCAAGACGAAGTTCACCATTGAATATCTGAGAATAATGTCGAAGTTCATTTTGTTAGTGAAAAGGATTTTTTTATATAAGGACCAAAGCATCAGTTTGAGAAGCCGCCGTTTTCCATTGATTTAAGGCATTAACACATGGGCAATTGAACAGCAGAAAAAACAAAATGTAAAAGACATGACAAAATATTTATAGTTAGTTTAAATCGGCAAGGACAAATTTTTAAAAATTTCATTAATTAATAGAATTTGAAACTGATAAATGCAATAATTATGAACAATCTCTTTTGAATCTTAAGACCATTGCATTGCTTAAGCCATCATTAAAAAATTTCCTTTAATTAATATTGCTGAAATAAATAAAAAACAGATTTGTCAAACATACTCAAAATGTTCGTTAAATTTCTTTATAAAAAATATTGTGGCTAGCGACGTGTCGTTTATAAAACCCTGCCACAATCCGGGAACACGATCACGCCACTCACTCGAGTCGCCGTTTCACATGCTGGTAGGCGTGCGTCAGTTCGCCAAGGTCCATTGTTCCTTTCGCGATTGCCCCAAGTTCAGGGTCGTTCATACTTGGGATTCCTTTGGACCGCAGCACCCATTCTTTCTCCAATAAACCTGTTACCCCGTGCATTTGTGTTCTCGCACGAATACTTTCAGTGCAGTCTCTTTCGTTTTGTTTCGCGATAACGTTATACGTGGTGAAGAGGCATTCATATTATCGAATCGGGCGTCCTCAGTAAATGAGTTGTTAGTAGCGATAAAATCGCAGCTCTTTAAAATATCAATTATACTTTTGAATTGTTCTTGTGAAATCTAGCATCTTTCCTCTAAAGTAAATAATGGTCGTACATGATTTTAACAGCCCTTGCGATAAATAGCCACGTCATCTAAAGCCGAGCTGGCTACTGAATGGTTAGCGCTCTTGCCTTCGGTTCAACAGTTCGTGGGCTCGAATCCCACCTTTGGCATTGGATGTTTGTAGTGGTTCGGAATCCACTTTAAACAGTAGGTCCCGGTCTAAATTCGCCTTCGTGTGCAAAAAATGACTGTTGAGCGACAAACAAATTAGAAAAAATAACGCGTCGTCATAAACGCAATCAAATGAAGGGCAACCAAAAGACTTTTTCCTACAAACATTGCCACAAATCGAAATATTTTTTTAAAATTTATATATTCTAAAAATGTTGACTAAACGAAAAAATATAGAACATAAAAGTTAAACTATGGATTTCTTGTGATGAGAGATATAAACCTAAATCTTAAATAATCTTAATGTGTACTTTTTCAAGATATTTGAATATATTTCCCACGAAATAAGGAAGGATTTTAGTTGTTTATTTAAAAGGATTCGGAAAATAGATCAATCTCTGCATCGAGTTATTTATCAAATTTTATATCTACTTGCAGAAAATGTAGTTCAAAAAAAGAGTCGTAATGAGTTACACTTTCCATCTATTGGAAAAAACAAGCAAAGAGAAATATAACTTAATTATTTTTTGATTTTTATGCTCGCAACAATTTTGCTTCTATTGTAATTTCAGTAACGTTATTACCTTTTCAAATTCCACGTTACAAGCAATCTGCTGAGTTGAAAATAAACTATTAAAAATCTTGAATTCGATATTAGATTAGAATCTCAATACTAATTATTTATTCCTTCATTTACTGAACAAGGTTGCAGCTATATAGACAACGTACCGTTCAACCATTCATCAGTTCGAATCTCATTTCAATCATGGGTGTTTCTTGTGGTTTGGAGCATAATTTATCTGTTGATACCGATCGAATGTGCTTTCTCCTTTGCTGAGACTGTCAAAATGACTTGAAAGACGATCTTTGTGAAATTTTTATATTTTATATTCTTTTATAGATAGTATAAATACATTTTAAATATTTAAAAACATAGTGGAATATCAGATAGAATTCATTTATTCAATTGTTTTTCGATTTTTGTAAAGTACTATTTCAAACTTTTCCTGCGGATTCTGTCCAATTAGAATCAAATGTCTTCACCAAAATAACGCAGCGAATTTTTCTCGCTTCTACCACTACTGCTCCCGGAAAGTCAGGCAAAAATTCATTGTGGGAGCTTCCGTGAGAAAGGTTGATGAATCCAGGACCTTCTTCACTGGGTCTGCTCTAATGTCTAGACTGGTTGAGTAGTTTTCTTATTTTGAAGAGAATTCTCATCATTCCGCTATTTTGAATTGATTTGTGGCGGAAGCAAAGGCCCCCCCCCCTCCAGGTAATGTATAATTTCCGTGGATGAATGGAAACCCTGTTTCACGGGGACAATCTTTAATTTTAATTGAATCACTTTCTTGAATACTTTACTGTCTGTGAAAAAGTCTGAAAGAAATCTGGTACTATTTTTTCCTTCTTACCTGCCTTTAGGTTCCAATAGAGAAAAGAAAGGTTCGGATGTATATGTGTGTGCCTTAGAACTATTGCGCGTTTTTATAAATTGGCTATATTTGTTTCTTAATTTAACGCTATGAATAGCATAATATTGAAAAGTTTTTGTAAGTTGTGTCTTGCCTTCTGAGAGGACTTCTTAAACATAATGAGCCATCGCAAACGAGAAAACCATTAAAACTGCCAAGAGCTCACCCAGAGACTGTACATAAGCAAAGCAGAAGCGCAACACCGTTCCCTCGCTATTATTTAGTCTAAATGTGTCTTATAGCTCTGACTGAAGCTGCACTTATCATAAGGCTAATAAGCCCGAACTATCTGCTGTGTAGCTGCTTGGTATTAAGTTTATTTATTCGTAAATTCAATTCCTACTTCAATGTGATTGTTTGAAGTAGCCAGAATACACTCTTAACTATAGATTCTGCGTGTAAAAATTGTCTATAAACTAAGCTAAGTGTCAGTGAACCTAAGTGTGGAGAAAAAATTGCTTTTCTTCTTTTAAACATGCCGTACTCATTTTTCTTCTGTGGTGATCTGATCTACACAGCCATTTTTTACTTAATTATTGATAACCTGTAATGAATTGTATAGGACAATAGATGCTCGTTTTTGCAAATTCGTAGACCGATAAGAGTTTGTAAAATAGAAAAATAATGTGTTAGATTATTAAGATCGGATATTTTTTAAAACAACTTTTTTTCATTTATAAATACTATTAGAAAGAATTATTTATAATGCACTATAAGAAACACATGCAAAATAAGATTCATATTGAAGAAAATTATTTTTATTTTGAATGTGTTTCTTAGGCTCTGATTAGCTGGTATGGTTTCTTTTTTTCAGATTTTTTTCCTTTCGAATTTTTAAAATTGTTAAAAAATAGTTCTTTAAAAATCTTTTTTTTTTTTTTTTTTTTTTTTTTTTTTTTGGTGCAAATCTTGTATTTAATATTTTTTTCATCTATTTTTAGAATTTTCATTTCTTTTTGTTTTTATTTCAATGGATTTCTTCAACTGCGGAGTTAAAAATAACAATGGATTTCTTCAACTGTCCATTTCTTCAACTGCGATAAAATTCCTCGACGGAATCGGCTCACTCACTCTGTCTCGACTAACGAAACTTCATAAATTGAGTTGTTCAAATGAAAGTAAACCAACTACAGAACATGAGAGCACACATTTTTCAAGAGCTTTTTTTTTTTCCCAGCACTATAGTGCCTCCCCATCTCATAACCGATTTCTATGTCTCCGATTATTCTGCCCACGATGTTTGGAATTCTTATCTTTCGCTTTGTTGTTCAAAAGCCAATCGAATTCTCAGGCGTTATATATAAAAGCAATCATTAAAAATTGCAGAAATAGAAGAAACAGAAAAGGAAACTATTTGTCAGAAACAAAAGTTTGCAAAAGACATTTTTCAGTAGTTTAGTTCGTAAATGGGAGTTCATAGTGTTTATGGTAACAGATTGAGATACTAACCTATTGTTCGTAAAGATGCCGAGGGTCCATAAATTAGAGATTTATAAAAAAGAGCGTCTATATTATTAAATATAAATTGTATGATATTAGTCAACGGGTTGTTTTGAGAGTGTTCAGCTCTTTGGGCTTTCAGTTCAATAGTTCGTGCATTCGACTCCCACTACAGGAATGTATGTTCGTTGACATTCAGAATTAATATTGCTCCAGTTAAATAAGTCCTCCTCTGGAATATGTGACTGCAGGTAATAAGTTATTTGTTAAAGACTTGCAAATAACAGATCGCAATGAGGGAAGAACCCCGCTTAGGAAACTACCTTCGAATTCCCGCTTCCACCCATTGCCGTCGATGGAGGAAGCTTGTTCCGAAACTCGTCAATCGATCATACAGTGTGCCGTCATATGTGATCATGGTAATCAGTGGAAGGGGTGGGCCACGTATCGGGTTTCCGATCACAGAACTATTCGATTTCATTAAGAACTAATTGCTGGGACAGAGGGGTGAAAAAGTAAATGTGTCGCCCTGCTCGTTCCACAGACCCAGTTTATATGTCGATGGATTATCCAATCATGTTAATTATGCACCCATTTTTTTCTTTCAGTTTCATTTCATTTCATTTACGTTTTTCTATCTTTAGTTGTGAATTATCCGATTTGTTGGCGATGAAATCAACGTTCCCGTGACTATCTTGTGGAAGGGGGAAAAAAATGTGTTTATTAGGTTATTTTTGTTATATATTTTGAATTTCTCCTTCCTGAAGAGTGGGCTGAAATGTAAATATTATTATTTTAGACAATGAATTATAATAATTAATTTAATAAATTATATTCTAGTGTGTTAGAGAGAAAGATTTTTATTATGTAATAATGTGGTCACACACACACATTTTTCCTTATTGTGATTTATCGATCTAGTAGTTGAATGATGTGAGCTGACTTTCCTTTCAATAGTTTGTGGGTTCGATTTTAAGATCCGCGCATACACGAGAGAGTATTTTTCTGCATCGTATGCAATCAGATATTGTTTCATGACATGGTTTTCCGTCAGAATGGCATCAAATTTTGAAAGACTGAGTTGCAATATTACATTTCGGTGGAGTTCTGTAACGCTCGAAGCTATAAAATAAATAGTAAAAATTACAATTACAAAACATTCGCGGATTTTTCAACACTATAAACAAAGGAATACATATTGCTCTAAAATTGTAGAGATAAGTTGTTTTTCTCAGCTAAAGCAGTCTTTATGTATTAGATTCCCATATGCTACTGTGCCTTTCGGAAGGTTCGATAATAGCGATTGTAGCCTTCTGATGTGCTGAACTGTTGATGGGAGCGACTGTGAATGGGACGGAAATGTTTGAACCGCAGAGGAATAGCCGGCTATTTACTAAGCATTGAAGTTTCTTGTTGTCAGTTTCACAATTGCGCCACTATCTCTTATTGAATTTTACCATAATTATTGGATTCTAATAATGTTGCTCTTTTTTTATTTTTTTTATTTAATAGAATGTGAGACATAACTTGCACGAATAAGAGTGCTGATTATAATCTTTATTTTTCAGACGCCTGGCATTCCCTTGACAGAGGTCTCTTTGTAGCAAAATGAGTATTTTCTTTCAGTTAGTGTTGGCGTGCTTATTCAACTGTAGGCATACATGCTTGAATATATCCAACAAGGATAGAGAGTTGTGTGCTCCGTGTCTATTCTGAGCTCCGAATGGTACTTTCATGCATGACGTACTGCACACGTACATCCCTCTCTCTCTGAGTACTGGGATGAGAGACAACCCCCCCTCTCTCTCGAATTGAGAGTGGTACGGTAATTGTGTATCACCATCCGTCTAAGGGTGGGAAGAAAATAATTTGTTCTGGCAACTAGAAACGAATACTTCTCCATCAATGTATGAAATTCGGCGTTTTCTTATACATTATGACATTCTCATCGTGGTATAAGGGCAGGATCGCGTTCTTTAGAATGCAAAGTCGTTTCAATACTGTTTGTAGTTGAACAACGGGAGGATGGATGTTGTTTTTCTCAGCTAAAGCAGTCTTTATGTATTAGATTCCCATATGCTACTGTGCCTTTCGGAAGGTTCGATAATAGCGATTGTAGCCTTTTGATGTGCTGAACTGTTGATGGGAGCGACTGTGAATGGGACGGAAATGTTTGAACCGCAGAGGAATAGCCGGCTATTTACTAAGCATTGAAGTTTCTTGTTGTCAGTTTCACAATTGCGCCACTATCTCTTATTGAATTTTACCATAATTATTGGATTCTAATAATGTTGCTCTTTTTATTTTTTTATTTAATAGAATGTGAGACATAACTTGCACGAATAAGAGTGCTGATTATAATCTTTATTTTTCAGACGCCTGGCATTCCCTTGACAGAGGTCTCTTTGTAGCAAAATGAGTATTTTCTTTCAGTTAGTGTTGGCGTGCTTATTCAACTGTAGGCATACATGCTTGAATATATCCAACAAGGATAGAGAGTTGTGTGCTCCGTGTCTATTCTGAGCTCCGAATGGTACTTTCATGCATGACGTACTGCACACGTACATCCCTCTCTCTGAGTACTGGGATGAGAGACAACCCTCTCTCTCGAATTGAGAGTGGTACGGTAATTGTGTATCACCATCCGTCTAAGGGTGGGAAGAAAATAATTTGTTCTGGCAACTAGAAACGAATACTTCTCCATCAATGTATGAAATTCGGCGTTTTCTTATACATTATGACATTCTCATCGTGGTATAAGGGCAGGATCGCGTTCTTTAGAATGCAAAGTCGTTTCAATACTGTTTGTAGTTGAACAACGGGAGGATGGATGTTGTTTTTCTCAGCTAAAGCAGTCTTTATGTATTAGATTCCCATATGCTACTGTGCCTTTCGGAAGGTTCGATAATAGCGATTGTAGCCTTTTGATGTGCTGAACTGTTGATGGGAGCGACTGTGAATGGGACGGAAATGTTTGAACCGCAGAGGAATAGCCGGCTATTTACTAAGCATTGAAGTTTCTTGTTGTCAGTTTCACAATTGCGCCACTATCTCTTATTGAATTTTACCATAATTATTGGATTCTAATAATGTTGCTCTTTTTTTATTTTTTTTATTTAATAGAATGTGAGACATAACTTGCACGAATAAGAGTGCTGATTATAATCTTTATTTTTCAGACGCCTGGCATTCCCTTGACAGAGGTCTCTTTGTAGCAAAATGAGTATTTTCTTTCAGTTAGTGTTGGCGTGCTTATTCAACTGTAGGCATACATGCTTGAATATATCCAACAAGGATAGAGAGTTGTGTGCTCCGTGTCTATTCTGAGCTCCGAATGGTACTTTCATGCATGACGTACTGCACACGTACATCCCTCTCTCTCTGAGTACTGGGATGAGAGACAACCCCCCCCCCTCTCTCTCTCTCGAATTGAGAGTGGTACGGTAATTGTGTATCACCATCCGTCTAAGGGTGGGAAGAAAATAATTTGTTCTGGCAACTAGAAACGAATACTTCTCCATCAATGTATGAAATTCGGCGTTTTCTTATACATTATGACATTCTCATCGTGGTATAAGGGCAGGATCGCGTTCTTTAGAATGCAAAGTCGTTTCAATACTGTTTGTAGTTGAACAACGGGAGGATGGATGTTGTTTTTCTCAGCTAAAGCAGTCTTTATGTATTAGATTCCCATATGCTACTGTGCCTTTCGGAAGGTTCGATAATAGCGATTGTAGCCTTTTGATGTGCTGAACTGTTGATGGGAGCGACTGTGAATGGGACGGAAATGTTTGAACCGCAGAGGAATAGCCGGCTATTTACTAAGCATTGAAGTTTCTTGTTGTCAGTTTCACAATTGCGCCACTATCTCTTATTGAATTTTACCATAATTATTGGATTCTAATAATGTTGCTCTTTTTTTATTTTTTTTATTTAATAGAATGTGAGACATAACTTGCACGAATAAGAGTGCTGATTATAATCTTTATTTTTCAGACGCCTGGCATTCCCTTGACAGAGGTCTCTTTGTAGCAAAATGAGTATTTTCTTTCAGTTAGTGTTGGCGTGCTTATTCAACTGTAGGCATACATGCTTGAATATATCCAACAAGGATAGAGAGTTGTGTGCTCCGTGTCTATTCTGAGCTCCGAATGGTACTTTCATGCATGACGTACTGCACACGTACATCCCTCTCTCTCTGAGTACTGGGATGAGAGACAACCCCCCCCCCTCTCTCTCTCTTGAATTGAGAGTGGTACGGTAATTGTGTATCACCATCCGTCTAAGGGTGGGAAGAAAATAATTTGTTCTGGCAACTAGAAACGAATACTTCTCCATCAATGTATGAAATTCGGCGTTTTCTTATACATTATGACATTCTCATCGTGGTATAAGGGCAGGATCGCGTTCTTTAGAATGCAAAGTCGTTTCAATACTGTTTGTAGTTGAACAACGGGAGGATGGATGTATATACTGAAAACATTTGTCTTGTGGTGCCCCAGAACTTAACGGATTTCTTTCTAAGACGCGTTTGGTGAAGGGTTATTTTTCTGGTCTTCGGTTAAATTGTTTGTAAGTAAGATTCCCACGTCATATGGTTTTTGACGCTGCATTGTTGAAAACTTATTAACTTAAGGCTGAGGAAACCTCCAATGTCACGGTGGCTTCACGTTTCTTCTAGTTAAGATCAGCAAAGTGAAGCATAATTCGCTTTGGGCAGTGATCGAGAGGGTGACCACATTCGCCCTCACTGGGTTGCTGGAGTTTCATGAGTTGGAGACGTGACCCCGTTAATATGTGACTCCAGTCCTTCCGCTGGTGTGGCGTAGATAGGGAAAATAGGGTGCTAGCTCACAGGTGTCTCATCACCTGACCGTGGTTAAAAATGGCGAGGCACTTGGTGATGGGCGAGTATTCTAAACTGGTTAACCTAAAC
Source organism: Latrodectus elegans (assembly GCA_030067965.1). NCBI lineage: Eukaryota > Metazoa > Arthropoda > Arachnida > Araneae > Theridiidae > Latrodectus > Latrodectus elegans. The sequence continues at coordinate 124,614,595 of CM057814.1, forward strand.
TTACAGTACGAGGCTTGCCTACACTTCTATGAATGTATGACCTATAGCTGTTGTAAGACACTAATATCCAGCTCCTAAATTACATTCCGGGGAACTTAGATACTGAACTATTTTCGCAAGGGAGGGAATGCATAAAACTCCCTTACCCCACGCCGATGAAATAAAATTTTTCGAATACTTTAAAAATGTTACGTATGAGTCTTTTTGAAATTCAGCTTTGGGCACGCAAATCTGGAAGGTTGAATCGTGTAGAATGTGTTCATTTTGAGTAAATGGAATTTAAATGAATTTTCGGAGCTGTCAGTTAAATGTCGAACGCATTTATTTTCGGTTCAATAGTTCGCGGTTTTGATTCCCATTTCATGTGAATGTAATTCGGAATTCATTTTAACTTAGAGACTTTAACCTTAATTAACCCTCGAAAGTCGCTAAATGAAGAAAGTTTCCAAGCTTTTACGTTACGAGTGATATTTAATTTATACAATAAATTAAATTTTTTAATACAAATATGAAAATTAGTGATACAGATTAAATTGGCTAAATGAAATAAATAACATCTATTATATTAAAAACTTATGTGAAAATAAATAAGAAAGTTGTTTTAGAAATGTTAATTGTTTCTTATATGGATCAAGAAAAAGTATCAAAAATGAAAACACTATTTTTTCTGAGTTAAATTTACAACTATTTCTCTGAATAGAATAATAAATTTTAACTATACAGAAATATATTAAATTGAAAAAGATTGGTTTTGTTTGACACTAGTTGAAAATCAATTTCTTCAATTTCCAGAAAATTTTCTTGAAGTAGTACCTATTTAGAGGGCAGAAAAACCTAAGTATTTATAAAGCTTATTTATTTATTTTTATTATTATTATTATTATTTGCAAAGCCAGGATCATTTTTCTTCAAAGCTGACTGGTATGTTGCCTGTATAAATGTTATAATAAACATCAGCATTAATGATAAATAACAAATATGAATGCTTGAAAATTGTTCTCGATACAAAGAAATAATGATGATTAAAAGTTTTAATCCTAAATAAGAAGAAAACTTTAGATTATGTTATCTACATAATTTAATTTAAATATTTTTTTCTGGATATATAAAAAATAACTGTCATGGTAATTTTTTTTAATAACAAAATATTTAGCAGCCAAACTGAATTGCACTTTTCTCTCTAAATTCTTAGAACAAAATCTTTCAGGAACGCGCTTTTATGCATACAGCCATTAGGATGACATTCTCCCGCGGTGAAAAAATACTTCTTCTACATCTTCCTCGTCACCCCCCCCTCCCCGGAATTCAGGCTCCCAGTGGAACCGTTCCTAAGTAATGTTCTGATGAATAGAACAGGAGGAACGACATCTTGAGAACGGGAACCCAAGGTTCTTGGAAAGCAGGGGGAGGGTACACAGCTGTTCACGTGACCTGTTTCCAAATGACTCGATGCTTCTTCAGAAATGCCTTTTTACTCAGTGCATGGGATGGCTTCGATTCTCGTAAATTATAAAGTGCTCTTTTTATTTGTGCGTAGCAGCTCTCTCCCCATTTGTTCTTAATCGCAACAGTCCAAAGAATTGTAAATTCAGCTTCTTACTGGTTATGTTTTTGTTAAAAAATAGTAGGAATTATCACTTTTCTATTTATCAAAACATTTATTACAAATAAAGTAAGACTTTATATGTATATAATATATATCTATATATATCATACATTTAAATCAGTGGCACTACAGCCTGCGTGGGCCAAGGGCTACAGTGCCTATAGCTATTTTCCTGACCGAGGACCATGGGGTACAACAGCATGTGCCTCAATTAGGTAGTCAGCCTAACGCGAAACCCCCAGTGTTTAGTTCCCAAGCATTGCTTGCTTTATCTTTACTGAAGAGATGAAAAGCTGAGTCGATCTTGCCAATCCCGAGGATCGAACATCTGGGCTTTGACTTGGGAGCGTGAAAAATGCCACTAACGCTACTGGGTTTCATAATGCAATAACGATACATACAATTTCTCAAATTTTATGATTTTCTTTTATGTATTGATTATATTTTTATGAAATATATCATCAATATTCAGTTTTAATGTCTAGTAACTATTGTGTAAAATTCAGTTAAACCATTTAATTCATTAAAATTTCGTTTATACATTCAATTTGTTACGAACTAGATCATCCAACTAAAACAGTTTTCAAATACGGAAGTTAAATACAGCATTGAAATGTCAGCTAATTATAATAGATATCCAGTAATGTTAGACTCTTGCCTTCGGTTCAATTGTTTGCGGATTTGAATCTCACCTTAGTCATGGATGTTTGTAGTGCTTCTTTAAACTAGAGGCCCCGGTTTAATTTAATCCCTGTGTGTAAAAGTGATAGTTGAACGACATACAAACCAAACCACGAATGCATAGGTAAAACAACTAAAATATCTTAAACATTTTTGATAGATTTTGTTTAAGACAATTTCAAAGTGTGCCATATTCTTGTGTCGCGTGTATGGAACACGGGAAGTTTTTTACGCACACATTGTCAGAAATTCATGTCGAACGAAATATGGGATTCATCTTTCGCTGTTAGAACGCTGAGTTTACTTTTAACTGACCATATCTTCTATTACGTATCCTATTATGAGGTTATGGTCACAACAGCTCTTTATAAGAAACATAGTCTTATTCCTTAGCGAGGACGTTGTATTTTATTAATTAAATGTGCAAAATTCTTGATTTGATCCTTGAATGCTCAAAAGGTGTCCGCAGAAGAACAAAGCAAGTGGTGATGCAGCTATTTTTAGAAAGGAATGTTCCAGATACAATCCCAGATGCAGTCGAGTAAAGGAGACACATGGGTGTGTGCGTGGGAATTTTCCAGGTTTTCTCCCTTACGACACGAGAATGCCACCCACTATCCACGAAAAGTTGCCCCTGGAACAGAAGACAAGGAAGGCATGGAGCTAGTATTCAACATCGATCTATCGAATTAATCAATTTTAATTTACTAAATTGAAGCATTTAATGAATTGAGCTTTAAACACTTCCCAAAACTGCGTAATTAAAATAAATGAATTCCAGAGGCTCATAGTCTTTTACATGTATAAATAAACTGAGTAATCATTATTTGTTCATGAATCACAATAGATGGAATCTACAGATCTATAATCAGAATCAGCATTACAGAACCTTATTAAAAGAAAAGAGGAAAAAATCCACTCCATCAAGTTCCTTTCTATGCATTAATTAGGAGCATTTAATATTCATGACCCATTTATCATCTGCTCCCTGGTTGGAAGCAGAGGAAAATAGGCGCATTATTTACAGACGTTTCCAATAACTACCAGGGAGCATTTAAACGGCGAATGAATTTAGGAAAAATATCACGTCTCGCATGTGTTTCATTAATTTTTTTTAAGGAATTTAAACAAAGAAAACGCGTCACATAGGCTTAACTTAAAAGATTCTTTTATTTATATTTTATTCTAGTTATTTTATTTCATGATGTGTCGATATTCAGTAGCAGCTCTTAATCCGACTGGCTTTAATTTGAATTAAATGTGTCGCTATTGGCAATGAGTTTACTTTTTTTTTTTTTAAATACTTTTGCTAGCATTTAAAGTAATTAAAACTTAGTTTGTATTTTGTAAAAAATGCAAAAATGCTTTCCTTTTTCTTGTTTTTATTTAACAATTTAGTTGCTGCCGCCAATGTTATTTTTTAAAAAAGAAATATATATAAGTATATAAATATAAATATATATATATATATATATATATATATATATATTTATATATATTTATATATATATATATATATATATATATATATAAGTATATATATATATATATATATGTATATATATATATATGTATATATATATGTATATATATATGTATATATATGTATATATATATATATGTATATATATATGTATATATATATGTATATATATGTATATATATATATATGTATGTATATATATATGTGTATATATATATGTATATGTATACATATGTATATATATATATGTATGTATATATATGTGTGTGTGTGTATATACATATGTTATATATATACGAAAACTAAACATTTTACTTTTTATTTCAATTTCTAACTTCACATATTTGGCGATATTCTATTCGAAGATGGTATTTTCCTAGCTATATTTGAATAAAATACTGTCAATTTTTTTTAAGTGAATTTTTATGCTATTCTTATTTAAATTTAGTTGGCATATAAAGTCCTGCACTTATATAAAATTATGCTGAATATTTTAATTGCGGGTGAAAATATTATAAAAAGTTTCATATTTTCATGGAGATACTTTTCTTTTTGGCATGTTGATGATTTTGAAACTATAGTTGTTGTTATGTGTAAATAAAATGTGGCTTCATCAGAAATTGATGTACTCTTTTCTACCATTTTGAATTTCTTCTGGTATAGATTAAATAACGTATATTGGTATATAGTTTTTAAATAATTACTAATTTTGTATTAAATTTGAATTGCACGGGAGATACAAAAAACATTGCAACTTAACAGTTAATGATTAATAATAATTTGGACTCCTTGTTAGTAAGTTGATGTACTTCATCAAAATTGATGCTTATTGAAATATATATATATAATTATTGTCATGTTGTGTTCGAAATCGGAAATTTCCATTGTGATCAAAATTGATTGAGTAGAAATTGTTGCAGAAATTTTTTTGGATGACATCATATGTGGATTAATTAGATCGATGGTTGATTGTTTTTTGCGATTTCTTTACATAACGTTATCTTTTAGTTAAGAATTCTTGAATAAATTGTAACATTTTTTTTATTTATTATTTTAAATATCTTATTATTATTATTTTCTATTTTTTCTTATTATTTTAAGAATTGCTTAGTTTTATTTATTTATTTTTTTTTATTATTCTTCGAAAAATAAATAAAATTTTCGCATCCAACAACTCCGTCAAGGAGGTACTAACGTTTTTTTTTTTTTTTTTCCTTCGCGAACGATGCCAATTTTTTCATTTAAATGTATAATCGTTTCCAATTTTTTCTTAAAATTGATATCTTAATACGTATCAGCTTTTTTTTTACTTAAATATATTATTTTTAATATAGTTAATTTTATATTTTTGTGCAGTTTTAATTTGCTGAGATGTTTAAAAAAATCATATTTTATTGTTTATGCAGTTATATAAAAGAATAAAGGAAATATTTCATTTGCTTATGATTTCAGTAAACAACTCATAATTAGTAAAATAGTGTTAAATATGAAAGAATATAATTACATTTGCAACTTCATTAGTATTACTAAAAACTGACGTCATTTTCATTAAAAATTTCCATTATAAGCAATAACATTTCTTTATGGAAATATAGTTAGGTTTAGATGTGCTTGGTGAACGTGAGTTTTTCTGTTAGTTGAATTTTTAGTGAAGGGGGAATAGTGTCCATCCTTAGCTCGGATTTAAAAAAAAAGTTTGAAATATTTTTTTTGTTATAACGTCTGACCTCCATCTTTGGCTGACATGTTTCTCGTACCTTCATTCAACACATTGTGCCTTTTTACACGATTCTTCCCACCACGCACATCTTTTTAAGTGCATATTATCTCGTAATTATTTTATAGATACAATAAATAATTCTGATGTTATGGGAGCTAGTTTAGGGGTGGGGGAGGAAATATTCACCAAAAGGCTTACACATTTCTTACCGCAAAGGTGAATGATTTTATTAGATATTTTTTCAGATAACTGTTTCTCCCTTCAATTGACAGCTGAATGGATAAACGCTCAAGTTTTTGGCTGCAGAGTTCGTGAATTCAACTCCAATCTCGAGTGTAGATGTTTGTAGCGGTTCAAGTGTTCACGTTGAACCATAAGGTCATTTTTAAATTTACCGTCGCACCGCCAAAGTGGACTTAACGACCCAACTGAAGCCAACTTTCCTGTATTAATTATTCTTTCATGAGGGTTTCTTTTGTTTTGCCGCTCACTTGGCAGAGTTGTGCCTTACTAATATTTCCGTACTCCTTGCGCACTCTTAGGTCGAGTTCACATATCGGATGTGACGTGCTTTTATAGGTAATTTTTCGTTGTATTTATTCTGTTATATAGTCTGTCTTATTTTAGGGACAGTTTTGGGCTGATAAAAAATTGGACATGTTTCAGTGGATAACTTAACATTATGAAGCTGCCGTAAGAGTTTTAAATACCCTTAGCGTGTTTCTTTCGGCGAGGACTTGGTATAGATGTAGATACCACAAACTCAAGAAAAACACTTGAATCAAAAATGGTCAGTGCGGAAAATATTTCTAGTACTTTTAATTATTTCATAATAGAGATGATGTCAGTGCTTTGCTAATTCAGTTCAACCGTTCGCGGGTTCGATTCTTACCGCAGAAGCATTTTAAAAGAGGAAAGGTAGCCTTTTTTTCAAAATTCAGTTATCATTAAGGGACAGACCAAACCGAAAACCTATTCATGGAAAAATTCCAGATATTGCAATTATTAGTATATGTCTATTTCCTGAAATTATTAATATATGTCTATAAAAGCCTTTGTTATAAGGGGGGGGGGTTGGCTAGCACAATTATTTTAGAAATAAAAAGTGAAAAGGTTCAGGGAAGAAATTTTTACTTTTAACATTACCCACAGAGCAAATTATCATTTATTCAAACAAACATTATCGTTACCAACGGATAGGCGTGGCACTCATTGGCTGCCGAATTTCATGAAAAAACTGAGGAGTAGATGTCGCTCATTGAATGCTAGGAGAGGCGTGCTGCATTGTTTATTTTGTACAGCCCAATCTAAATCTTAGCTTCAACGAAAATATTTCAGCGTTTATCAAAGGCAGTATGAAAATGCAGTGGTTTTCATTTGTGCATTTGAATTTTAAGGATACTTAAAATTCTCCCTCAATTTATTTTAAGGAATTCAGTGCTTTTAAATTAAATTTATTTTTAGACAGCTTTAAAATTGGAAATAGAATTTCGTAAATCAAGAGTATTATTTAACAAAATTGTTTTTCGTAGGTGATTGAAATTATTATCCGGCTGAGTGTAGTTGGGAATAACAGTACATTATATCCTTCTGCTAGGCTGCATGCTTGTTGGCCGCTTAATTCTCTGAAATGCAATTTAAGGTTTCGTGGGTTCGATAGTTGCAGGAGTGTGTGCATTGGTAACTGCTTGTAAACCACTCTAAATTGTAAATGATTGCCGATCTTATCGTCATGGGCAAAAAGTTCCCGTGATTAAGTATACTGAACGATAATTCAGACTGTTTATATAAATTAGCTAAACAATACGACTTTTTTCTTATCCTATTAATGTCTAGTATGTGTTTCGATAAAGTAATCATTGTTTCTTGTAAAGTTCTCTTTGATTTCCTAGGACTGCTCTTTGGAAGGTTTCGTGTTCGAATCCAGACGCTGTCGAGCAGCAGTAGGTAGTCATTGTCTTTCTCGGAGCTTGTTAAATTTATAGTTTTCATCCCTTGCATGGTCTACTTGTAAATAACCTTCCGAGAAGGCAAGAGTGCTTTATTGTAGCTCGCAGCTGTTGTAGGAATATTTCTGAAAATTATTTATAGATATCTTCAAATTGTATGCACAAATGAGCTCATGTTTCCCTGGCTGCTTTACATTTCGACGTGATTTTTATTATTTTTTTATAATGTCCATTTTAAAAATTGGAGGGGTTAGTAAGCGTGTCAGTAAAATGTTTTCAACTTTCTTTACTAATAAAAAGATTTCACTCATTTACGAAAATTCTAAAAGTGGAAGAAAAAAAAAGTGTAGATAACGAGTCTGTGTGAATCGTAAAAGCAAAGATACTCTTAAAATTCATTGCGTCGAATAAAATGAGTACGGAACAAAATTTTAAACCTCCACAAGCAAGCAGTTACAGTTAGTAGGAGGGGAATTTGGCATCGCGCCAACAGCTGACATCCATCACTGCTTGGAGGAATTCTTTGTTTCTTCCGAACCGTATACATTTCCACCCGATGAATGCTTTATGAAAGCGCTACGACTTAATTCGTCAATCCTCTCCACTCATTCAAAAGGACCAATTTGTCTGGGGGGAGTTGCATTTCCTTCCCCCAGGCTGTGTCATGTTGAGTGAGAGAAGGAATAAACGTCTAGCTCATTTCTTTTGTAATAATTAACGCAAGCTTTACATCAGCTTTCTGGGATACGATTTCTTTGTTTATTTCTATTATTTCTCTTCGGACGATGCAGTCATTTAAAAAATGAGTGTATTTTTAAAAGCAATAATACTTAAAAATGCCTCGTTTTAAATAATATTTTAAAAACGAATGTAAATGAAAATTCTTTCCAAGTAGTAGATAGCTTAACTAATGCTGTTTTAACATTTATCACTGATCAACTTCCAGTTGAATTTTTATAAGCAGCGAGAATTATTCATGTGTTTCAAAGGAGGAAACCTTGAAATCTCACATGTCTCCTAATCCAGCAAATATGTATGGAGAAAACAAAGTGGTACCCGTCTCCAGTTATTCAAATGCAGAGGCATGAGATGTCTATCCTTCGGTTTAACGGTTCGCGTGTTCGATTCAGACTTGTGTGTGCTTTTTGATGAGCTCAGAATCCATCCTAAGCTGTAGTTTTCTGCCAGTGAACCTTCATTGTGTTTTAACGTCCAGTCTCATTGCATTTGTATGCGCAAAACTCTACTTAGTGTTTGAAAATAATTCTAATATCGTGGAATGAAAAAATATTCTAACAGTAAAAATATTGTATGAATCAATGCATACAATACCCAATTTTTTAAAAATATTTTCTTAAAAAGTGAATTACTTTTTACATTTAATTTGATTTAAAAATTCGGGTTAAGATAGGATTATATATTTATCATCAAAATCCACGAAAACCAATTACATGTTATGTTTTTAACGTCATTACCTCGTTATTATTATTTTTCATTTTTTTAAGTATACCTTTTTTAAAAATTTAAATTTAAAGCGTCAAATTTTTAATTAGTTTTATTATTATTAGTAATATATTTATAGTTTCTATTCTAAATTAAAATTATTATGTAAAGTTTTTATAAAAAAATATATTTACACTTTGACCGTTTTGTACGTTCTACAACTTAAAACTATGTTATGAGTAAGCGCGTTTTTTATGGCTTGGATCGAACTTCTTATGTCTTCTTATGTCCTCGAAAATGTCAATTCTAGATTATCGAAAATAACTATTTTCGCACTGTTGGGATGCACGTAAACTCTTTTGAATAGTTAATAAGTTGGTAATTGCTTATTTAGCTGAGATGGATCATGGGCAAGTTAAGGTTGGGATCTTTAGAAAGGAAAACTCCAAGCTCGAGCCTAGCCACTTCTGATCAATGGGAAATGGGTGGTTCGCTTCTGGATGCGTATTAGTCGAGTAGATGCTTGAGACTTTTCCTTTGCCACTCGTGGATTCATCTTACTTAGTGTATAAATTCTTCCCAGAATGCAATAGTAGCAGTCTTCAACAACTATCAGTCTGTCTTCCCAGCAGTGTTTAATTTACATCATTAGCTAATAACTGTAAGTTGTGTAGGAGAAGCTTGTTAAAACATAATCGCCTCAATTAATCGCCGTTGTTGGGACGCCTTGCGGCGCTAACAGTTCACTCAAACGAAAGTGAAGTGAAACGGATTGAGAGATGTGAAATAACTGGAAAAATGGTCTCCCGTCGTTGGCTGTCGTCCAACCCTTCCACGCCCAAACAGCTGACATGGATGGCCACCGACTGTCGATGGCAGACGCTGGGGTACAAAATACCACATCCACTTTCCCTTCCACTTTCACCCAACTGCCTTTTTCTGTTGAATTTTAGTTGAGTAACGAAAAAGTAAACAAATGGTTGAGTAATAATTCCTTATGTAATAACCGTGTCGCTCGTATTCTTGATTATTATTCATAACGCGCTATTATTTCCCCCTCTGTTTGCTATAATAGAAAGTGACTTATTTGTGAATAGTTCTGATGAGGGAGAATGTTTGCTATTAATCTTCAATATAAATTTCGTATCTGCAGTTTGTTTCCCTTTTAATATTTGGGGTTTGTAATTTTAATATTTAAGTGACGTGTCTGGAATATTATCTCTTGTTTAATTTTTACATTTTTGAGTGAATTTTCATTTTTTGATCAGTACTTTTCTATCATATCCCCTCTTTTAGTCCTAAAGAAATAGCACTTTTCTTACGAAGAAGCGAAAATAATATAAAGTAGATAGAATTAGGAAATCCAGCACTTGCCTTGCACGTCTCGCCTCTGGCCACCTGAAATGCCTCACTTTTGTAGCGGGTAACAAGACCTTCGCCCTCTGTCCCAAATGCCACGGACACCAAGCTTCTCCTGAGCATATCCTGAATTGTATGAATATACTATAGGACGAAATCTACACTTCTCCCCTCCTTGTCATCGATTTCCTCTCAATCAACGGATTTCTAGATTTGTTCTGACTCCGTCAGACCCTTGGAGATAAGCAACAACAATGATTTTATTGGCTTAAAATCTTATTTTAAATATAATATACCACAGTCAAATTTTTGATGTGCGAAAATTGACTAAAAAATGATAAACATTGGTTAACAAATTAAATACTAAAAGCTAAGAGTTGTTGGTGCGAAATATTGTCTGTTAAAAAGAGCACAACTGTCTCAAATCCCGAAGGGAAAATAAAAAAACCAAATATACAACGAAGTCTAATTTTGTTTCCTTGAAAAAAGGCACTATTTCATTATACTTGGCAATCGATCTGTTTATTTCTGGCGGAACTGTTCAGCAATCGATTACCGATACGATTTCGAAACAATTTCCGTCAAAAATAAACATGGGCGCTTAAATAAGTTTTGTCTCTTAGTGATAATTATTTATATAAATGTTTGAATTATATGTTTTTAGATAGAATAGAAACATTTTTAATAGATGTTTCTATTAAAAATGCAAAATGTTTCTATTATTTTTAGATGTTTCTACCTTGTGTATTGTTTAATATATCTTGTATTATTTTTATGCAATACATGATGCATGCAAACGAAATATTCTCGTTACGGCGGTTATTGTACGGGGATAGAATGGAAAGTACATTTTAGTTTCTTTTCTAGTGATTTTCGTACGCAGAAAACAATGCAAATACCAAAATGAAGGGAACAAGTTAGGTTGTAAAACATCGGTTTTCATAAATTCTGATCTAGTCAGCCTAAAGATCCGTATTAAAATTATTTCAATAAATTTGGATTTTTAATTATTTGTAGCTTAAGTACAAAAAAACAGCATTTGTAATCTTTTAGTTACATATCGCACAATAGAATTGTTGCTGTTGTGCGCCAACTAGACTGTCATTATGGGGTGCGCTGCTCCACTTCCCCAACTGAATCATGTTTAGGTGTGGAGTCCGATTTCGTCAGCACACACATGCCGTAGGTACCCGTTTATAGGGTAGGCAACCATTGACAGCCCATTTATACAAGGAAAGGATAAAGACAGGATAGATAGATAGAGAGAGAAAGTACATCACATGCTCGAACCGGGATTCGAACCCAGGACCTCCTTATCCGCAGTCAGGCACGCTGACTACTAGACAAGTTGGGCGGCACACAATATAGTAAAATGTTACTTTTAAATATACGCATAATATTTGAGCCTATATATTGGATAGCCTAGCTAATAGCTGTTGTTGTAAGGCTGTTTTTCGTCCATTATCAGTTAGTATTCCTAGAGGACTTTACAGGTGCTTGGTTGTATTCTCGTCTCGCTAAAGAGAAAACACCGAAATCCGACTTCCACTTTAACAGTTCGTAAGTTCGATTTCCAACATAGGACGAATGTTTTTTAGCGATTCAAACTCCTCTTAAATGTGGTTCCTTGTCCATTTCGTGTTCCTATCAAGAATTAACTATAGAGTGTGGGTTAACTAATTTGAGTTGGGTTCGATTCCTCCTGCGGTCATGGATACCTTTTAATTATTGTGTAGAAGACAACCCAACAAACTGAAGGCTATTGTCAGCCAGCGTCTATAGGACTCCTCGGAGGACATTCGATCCCTGATAATGATGAACATCGGAATATAAATTGTGCCCTTCTGCCACCTGTATGCCTGTCTGTTGGGGTGGGGGGAGTTTTCCAAGTAGCTGCTGACATACTATTTATAAAAAGAGCGGAAAAGTAATTTAAGCGGTGGATAGTAAAAATGCCTTACAATGGTAGTTCGGCTACCCGATTTTCTTAGCCTACTTCCTTATAGCCTCCTGAAGACTTCACTGATAGTAAACCGTATTTTCGTCTTACAACTACAGGGTCTCTATCTATTTTTGATTTACTCGTGTGCAAAAAAGTACCGTTGAGCCACAAACAAACCAAACCTATTTTTGATTTACATACAGGAAACTGGAATATCTTTTATCGAACTTGAAACCTTAGTATCAATTGATTTCGATGGTCGTACATTTAGAATGAATCAATATCATTAGTTAATGCCATGATTATTTGATTGACCCCAATAGTGTCAAGTATTTTACTTTACTTTTCTTTGATTTATGCTATTCAAATTAAATTTTTTCCTGTTAAAATTTATAACATTTAATTCGTCGTAAGCGAAATTACAAGAAGGGTAAATGAATATTTTATGGTTTTTTTTAGAAGGTGGCGAAATCTGAAGTGTTCCCCTTTATTTCTCGCCTCATTTTAAAAAGCGCCCTAAATGATCTTCGAAGAAACTCGGTTGATTTCTGTAAACAGTTCTTGTATGCGAAAGAAATGGGAAGATAATGCCTTCATTCTGGAAAGAGAATCGTTATCAAACGAAATTTAGCAGGAATGGGGGGAGGGGAGGGGGGCTGCAAGAGGTGAGGGGGCTGACTCATAGTTTAACTTGGAATTAAATCTTCTGAAAGGGAAGTTGTAATTATGGTATTTCTCACAATATATAAAATCCTACACATTCGTGAACTGTATAGAATTTACATGTGATGATCATCGAAATTGCTGAGAAATATTCTTTAAAAAAGCATATTTTATATGTCTGATTTTTGAAATATAAATCTAAATTTGTTTTATTCAAATTTATTTATATTATTTTAACACCAATATTCTGAACTAAATAATATTTTTACTATGATGAAAAAGAAAAATTCTTTTCGTTACATTTGAATAAATTAATGAATAAATTTAAAAAATTTAAATATAATATTTGTATAATATTTAAAATACTTTAAAGTATTTCGTGTAGATTTTTAAAATATTAGTCGGGTGTACATTTGAAATAATTTCATGTCTCACCTATATTTTATTTACGCTTGGAGCGCCATCTCTTATCAGCTAAATGAAGTTATGTTAAATATCGAATATATGTGTATTCAGGTTAATGAGAAGATTATGATCGAGGGGGGTAAAATAAACATTTCTGTGATTGCATTAATAATTTTCTAAAATTTCTATTTTTTTTAAATTTCTAATATTTAAATGTATTTACTTAAATAAAATTTATGTTTAAATTCATACTTTATATTGGAATTTACTCTTAAATACTACAATTCTTTATTTTTGTTATTAGAGTATTATTTTTCAATATATTTATATATTATTTCTCTAGTATAAGAAAAATTTTAAACGTTTAAATTTGTTATATTTAATCTTTTTCCATTTATTATTATTTTTTAAACTTTCTTTTATTAGATTTCTTAATTTTAAATTTTCTTACCAATATATTGACTTATATAATATGAACTAATTTCCTAATATGAGAATACTTCACTGAAATTTATTTTAATTAGTATTTGTGGGAAGAAAGGTATATTTTTGTATTCGGAATTTTTCTGAAATAGAATAATTGCATGCGTTGCTAAACAGTTTTTCCAGATATTAATTATAAATTATTTCTTTTGTTAAGCAGTAAATAAATTGCCCGACTACTTCATCATTTAAGTAACATTTCAAATTATGGATTGCGGGTTTTTTAGTCATATCTCGAGTTGAGCCCTCTAAGATTTTATTGAGTGGTTACTTTTAATTTATGGGCATAATAATAATAATAGTTATCCATTCAAAAACTCGTTGGTTCGATTTCCCTATTCTGTTCATAATACGCTTGAAATCATTGGTTGGACAGCTTTTAAGAAATTAGCCCTCTGATTTTAAATCCAATAATTGATGGGTTATATTCCAATCTGTTGTGAAAGGGTTACAGTTGTATAAGTCGTTTACAGAAAAGTAAATTCAGTGACTAACCAAACTGAATTCAATTTGAGACGAGCAAAATTATGTATTTTATACTAATAAATTATCATGTTGTCTTTCATGGTTTCACATTCATTCCTTATCTGAAACTTTGTCAGTTCGCTAGGAATCAGAGCAGCCGTCGTTGGTACATTTTTAATGTATTACATTTGTCTAAAGCCGAGCTGCAATGTTTGATTTCGCTCTCGCGCAGCAATGTGTTTGTAATAATTCTGAATCCACTTTGAATAGTTCATCCGCGTACAATTAGCCGGCTAGTGAAGAAAGTTGCAATAAAATAATTCAAATTACTTTATCACGTAGTGGACACCGAACGGCTGAAGGTCGCTGCGTTTAGTGTCCACAGCGTAAATTGCCTTTCAGGAGATATTTTCATAAATACTGAGCCGTATTGTGTCGCAAAGGAGAAAACCCTAAAAAACTATGAAGACCTAACTCGACAGATGTGAATCTACCTCCCGTTGTTCGACAATGGCTGGGATCGTAACCTGGATTTCAGGGTCTGAAGGTGCTGTCCTGACATATGGCCAGTTGTGGCTCAGTTGCTTCATGTTCTTTTCTTTCAGATCAGCATCATTTGCTGCGGGAAGTGATTAGGAGGATTTCCACCCCGCCACATTTACCCTAATTAGATTGAAGTTCCATGGGTTAGTATGTGTTGACGTTAATCTGTGCCCTCCAGATTCATTGGTGTGGCGTGTATGTGGAAAGTACCTGCTCAGATGTAATTTCGTCACTGACCGTGGTTCAAAATGTTGAGGCGCTTGGTGATGGGCGTGTGTTCCAAACCCATTAATCTGGTACAGTCGATGGTTCGCCCACACCGCTATGTATGTATGTCATTCTTTAATATGGTACAGCATTTAATAACTACCCTATCCAACTACTATATACCTGGTGTTTATAATCAAGACTGCTTTGAGTCTTCAGAAATACTCTATTTAGCATATTACATCTATATTTTTAATGTTATTTCTTATTATCTTAGAAAGTCTGTGAAATATTTTGTTATAATTTTTTGCATTTTTTAAAACAGCTTTACCATTTATTTTATTATATGTTTTTTTGCTTAGCAATATTCTTAATAGTTATAACTATTGTGCGCAGACTGAACTGATGCAAAATGTGAACTGAATCTGCAAAATGTAATACTTACATGGCAATCTGCAATACTTTAAATATTCTATAGTTTATCACCTACAGCAAATGTTACATTTTATACCAATCATTTTGTTAATATAATTATTCAATGCAGACCTTTGATATATTGTGAAAAACGCAATATTACATAATGCAACTAAAGCAGGAGTTTTATACTTGCCTATATTGTAAATCTGTCATATTTTTCATGCTCTTTTTCATGTTCTTCTACATAATACATAATTTTATTACCTGCATATGCCGGCCAACTTGTCTAATGGTCAGCGTGCCAGACTACGGATAAGGAGGTCCTTGGTTCGAATCCCGGTTCAGGCATAGATGTACTTTCTCTCTATCCTGTCTTTGACCTTTCCTTGTGTGTGTCAATGAAGTATGAATGCTGCCTACCCTATAAACGGGTCCCTATGACGTGTGAGGGTGCGATAGTGGTCCACCCCCTGTGGTGCACCCGGGACAACGCCTCGGTGGCTAAGAGGTCGCTGTGTCTGGCCGGTTCCTTGGTATCAGGGAACAATAGATTAATAGACTCTGTTGCAGTTGTAACTGTCTACAATCTGCCATTAGAAAAAAAATTACCTGCATATGTATGTTATAGTCTACTTATAATCAAGGTTACTTCGAGTTTTTAGGAATAACCTATTTTTACAATTTTTAGTGCAATTTTTACCCCATGTCATTTTTAGTAATAGAAATTCTGTAAATGTTTTGACGATGGCATTTTATTTCTGTCAAACTTGTAATTTCGAGTTCTACTTACTGTAATTTCGTTTTCAAAATTCGTAGCAATTCTGTCACAACCAGATGTATTACGTGGGGGAGCAGTACCTTATGACCTAAGGTACAGACCAAGTACCACCGTCGCATATGTCAATGTATACCACTTGACTATAGTAAGCTTCTTAGCATGCGCACTTCCCCCCTTATTTAATGGAAAGGGGGCTTCTTTTAAAAGTTGCTCATTTTTAAACTTCCATTTTTTCCCCCAGTTACAATTTTGAAGTGCTTTTTACACTTGGTAAGATTACCGATAAGAGGGTTGCTACCAGAGTTAATAATGTTTGGGTTCTTCACTTCTTGATGAGTACTGCATATTCAAGTGCTCTCAGGCATGAATGAGCAAGGGAATGTTCGGCAGGAAAGGTTTCTTTCGTGGTTCGTCTCTCTTGATTCAAGTAGTCACTCTTCTGCTGCTCTTCATCAAATAAATACCCGATAAGATTCCATGAGAATGCTCTTTTATCGGAAACAGTGAAACAATAAAATAAATAAATTGCCTCTTATCATCTCTCTCGTACAATTCCACACAAGATTACGGTAGAAATTCCTTTTTCATTCTAAGACGATAATTTAAATCTCTAGGAACTGCGCACCCCCTCCCGCCTACTCCCTGCTCTCCTTGAGAGGGGGAAAATTATCTTCCTTGGCCAAGATAAACAATCTACTCACTAACCCCCCCTTCCTTTCAAGAGAAGATGATAGACATCTCTGGTTGAAGTGGTTGTTTATTTAAGGGCGTTAATAGATGAAGGAAATGAAATAACAACTTTCTAAACTTGTGTTAATCACTGTGTTGCAGAAATGGTGGTTTTGACCTGATATACAAGGATGTTTATTTATACAATTGAGTGCTAATAAAGATGTCATACTCTTCCCACTTTCCTTTTAATGTCTTCTGGAAAAGATAATTAATAACGTTTTATAATAAATTTTTGCTTGTGAATATTTTTGTGTGCAATTTATTTGTTGATTCAGATTTAGAAATATGAAAACTCTTGCTTAAAAAATTCTGTTAGTTGAAACTTTTTATTTTTCTTTGAGTTTTCTAACTGCTACAGTTTTGGTCTTAAGGCAGATAAAAATATCCCCTTATGTAAGTAGACTGTTCTTTTGCTAGAAGATATATGCAAGTAGTCTCACATATTTAATTTGTAAGTGAAAAAAATGTGAGCAAGTCAGCATCAAATGTGCTTGCTATCAGTATAAAAATACAGCATAAGTTTTAAAACGTGTCTTTTTCTAAAATTAAAACCATCTCTTTGTGGATCTTTATATCAGTTGATAGTACATATATGTAAATTACATTACAAGTAGTATAAGGGAAGATAATTAAAAAAAATTGTGATATTAAACATTTATGCTTGGTTTTGAATGTTAAAATCACATTGAAATGAGTTTTCTCTTTACAAGTGAACTGATTGTTTGTCAATAAAACAGGCCTTTTATTACCACCTTAATAACTAATTTACTGTTCTACATGAAAGTTATCAATACTGCTTTTAAATAATTTCTTTGTTACTGTTTGAAAAAAACTTTTGCAAGGATGATTTTTTTATCTATAAATAAAAATCTTGCAATAAACCCTGATGTAATTAATATAAGCAGGAATATTTAGCTATGGTTAAAAACTTGTTTATAGAGGAGGAAATATACTAATGATTCACAAAATAGTGTGTAATGAAATGTAAGTATTCTGAAAAATTTTTAAGTTAATATTTTGGACATCTTTATAACATTCTGTGTGTATAATGTTAAATTTATCTGAAGTTCACTGTTATATAAATTTGTAGAGAATAATTTTTAAAGAAAGGCTTTGTAACAGTAATTTTTATATGCCTTTAAATAATATTTCAAAATTAATATTTAAAAAAATATTTTTATCGGTCTTATATTTTCAGTTTTCTTAAATATATTAGTTCACCCATTTCGATTTTAACTCTTACTTTGATTTCTATATAGTATATTATTTTAAATAATGGTATATTTATTTAAAATGACACAAATAAAAATAAAAAATGCCAAAATTATGAAAATTTGAATTTTATCAATATTTTATAATTTTTTAACATGTATGAGAATAATTAGCAAATTCATTTTGATGGAATATTTGATATGTCAGATTCATTGAGTTAATTGCCTTGTTAAACCGTATAATAATAAAGTTATATGTTTTAACATTTAATTTTCAAAAATATCAATTGAGTGTAATGGTAACATGCTAAAATTGTTGAGCTTAAAAGTAAAGCTTTGTAATTTTATTCCTTTCCAGCGGACTGTAAATAAGTATGACAAGAAAGTTACGGAAATTGATGGTGCAAGTACAGAAGATGCAGCTTCTCGGCAGAACAGCACAAACAACACTGCAGACAATCCCCCTGTCTTAGAAGAGTCTGTACCTCAGTTGGATAAGAAACCTAAATCTAAGAAAAATAACACATTGCCTAAAGTTAAAAAGAAAAATTTTATTAACAATAAAGTAAGTTTCTAGATTCTATTGGTTTGATACAACTAATTATTCTGGCCATACCATAATTTTCATTTGATTCATTAATATTTTTATAAATATTAATGAATCAAATGAAAATTGTTCATGTAATTTTTGTATTTTATTATTTTTTATTTAAAAGTATATGCAAGTGCAATTGTTAACAAATATATGTACTCTTTCTTGAATTACAGTTTAATTTTAAGACTTGTATTTAAAGGATTGTAACAAATTAAAATTTAAAAATTTCTTTAGAATATATAAATTTTATATTTTGATTCCTTATTAATGGTATTTTGACTTTGAATATTGATGTTAAGTGCTTGAATTTTGATCTTTTTTATAATTGCAATTTATTGTGAAAATAGTTGTAGTTTTAAATTTGTATTTTTTTTATAGTTGTTAGTTTGTATGAAAGTATTCTTTTAAGAAAAACTTGTTTTATCACATTTTCCACATTTAAATGAAATGCAACTAAATCATAATTATATAAATTTTTAAATCATAAATTTATAGTTAATTTATATTTTGAAATGGCCATTTATTATGCATTTCATTTATTTTTTCATAATTAAAAATTTTATGTTTAAATCATTACACCTAATTAAAATACAGTTAATTATTCATTAATGTTTCAGTAATTTTTTATCTCACTGTAGTTGATATATTATTTTTTATAATATCTCATCTTTCTTCGTTTAAATTGTTAAATGTACAGGAAAGTTTGTATGTTGATTAAATAGATAAATTGTAATTGTATTATGTAACACGATTTTGATATTAAGTTCAACTTTTATAGTTCTGTTTCTACTTCCTATCTCTTATTCAAAATAATAATAATAAAATAAAAGAATTTTTAGTATTTAAATTTTTTCTAAAATTATATATAATTTTGTAAATGCATGCAAATATATTTTGCTGAAAACTACCGTTCTAATATTGCTAAAATTGCAACATATAATAATTTGAAATTAGCAATGTGTGTGTGTGAGTGTTTTGAAAGTTTTCTGGAAGTGTATTAATATTTTTTTTATATTTATATATAAATTATTAGCCATCCTACAATTCTATTTTTTATTTTGCTATGGTTGGGTTTATATTTTCTTGTATGAAATGTATATTTAAACAGTAAGGAAAGCGAAAACTAGAACTGACTAATAAATTATTTTTTAAATAAATTTTGTTAATAGAACAAATAGTTTCAATTTTTTTAACATGTTCTATAAAATTGTTAATTTTTTAATTGTATTGTCTTCATTCTTTTCCTAATATTATTTAACTTTTAAAATGAAAGTTAAGAGTTGTGCTAAATGAAAGTTAAGAGTTGAGCTTTTATAAATTATAACATAATTCCTTCATATAAATAATAAGTGAAAACAAACTCTTTGAAAGAAATATTTAAACATTTGAAAATATATTTTCATTTCATCAGCAAAGGGGGTAATGTCATAAAATATTATTATCAAGTGAAATAAAATATCATAAATTGCTGCACTTACCAGTATAATTTTTTTAATTTTTACCTTTATAAATATTTTAAATAATAAAAAAATAGTGCCTCTAAATTAAATTTTTTCTACTAACAGTTATTATTTATCTGTTTTCCACAAGTTGTTACCAAAAGTATCAATATGGCAAGATTTATACCTGAAATATGGAATAGTACCCATTTAAATATATATTCTTGTTTTCTGACAATTTTTGTTAAGCTCTTCGGAATATCCTAATTTTTTTTCATTGCATTATAGCAAAGAAACAATGTGAAAGATCCCTGCTTAGCAAACGATGAGAACTCGAAACCCGGTGAAGAAATTCTCGAGTCTCCCCGTGGCATGTCAAGGGACCAACTTAGTGATGTAAGTGTCAGCAGTGTTATCAATGAGATTGATAATATTTTGTTTATTGATATTCATAAAATTGAGTACTATGTAGGTTTTATTAACTAACTTGTATGTCTATAGATCTTATGCTTTATAAAATTTTTGAATTGTATAATATATTATATATTAAAGTTTTTTATGTTTATTTGTGCAGATAAATACTGGAATAACTACAGAATTTTTAAAACTTTTTTGGTTAGAAATGCTAATTCAAAGAGAGGGTACCAATCATTGTTTAAATTCTTTTTCTACATTTAAATAAAATTTTTAGGTAAAAAATTAAAAATAAATTAAATGAAAATAAAGTACAAAATATTTTTTTACTTATTTTAATCAATCAATTTTGCTTTTTCAATCATAAGCTATGTTGTAGTTTACTTTAAAATTTTATATTTTAAAGTAAACTACATACTTAATATAAGTTGTATTAGAGCATTTTGCTTTCATTTTTTTTGTTTAATTGGATTTATTTAAAATGAAATATTTTTATAGGCAAGCAGTCATGCAAGTTTGGAACGAGGATATATGGTAAATATGTTCTTGCTTAAAATTTATTATAAGTTGCATGTAATATTTTACTTTTTAAATATTTTATTTTTAAGTCTTATTTATTTAACAGTTTAATATTTTCTTTCTTTTAATTGTAGAAATTATTGTACATTTTAAAGGAATTTAGTTATTTTCCTCCTTTATCATCTTAAAAAAATTCAGATCATACTGAATTTCACTGATTGAGAATTGAAGTTTATCATATATTCATATTTTCTATCATTTATTAGTTTTACAGTTAATATTTTAATGAATGTATAATAAACTTGATTATATTTAATATTTTTAACAAAAATAATTTCTTAAATAATCTTATAATATTTTTTAGTACACTTTAAATAAATAGTATATCTAATTCTTGCAAAGGAACTTCATTTTGCTATATTGTGTTTATTTATTTATTTATTTATTTACTAATTTATATATATATAATGCATAGTTAGTTTTAGCTAATATAATACTTTTTTATTTTACAGTGTGATAGTGAAAGCGGAGACGAAAGAGTAAGTCATGAAATTCCATTTACTTATGCAATATATGTATATTATTTTACTACTTTTTAAAAGTATTGCATGTATTTTCCTTAGAAAATGTTAGAATGATTCCATAGGTTTACTTTTGCCTAGTAAATTGGTTAGAAGTTTATAATCAAGATAATTTATTAATTATAAAGTGCTTTATGTATGTGTATAAATTTTTCAGGTGTTATATTAAATCTAATTTTCATTGTGTGTTATTGTAGTGATTTCATTTCTTATGATCTATAGCTATTTGTAGTATATTTTACATGATACTTTTATTTTCAGGGATCAGAACCTGAATGTGATTTATTTAGCACTAAACTATCAGATAGTAAGTTTTTATCCAGTTACTTATGTCAATTGTTATACATTTATTTTATAATTTTGTTCCATGTTGGTGAATGTGAATTTGACTTTGTACAATTCTCTTTCAGGTAATTTTATTGCCAAGAAAAATAATCCTGGTCATTCTCAGAATTGTCGGTCACCACCAGTTCTACCACCCATTCATCCAGTGCAGAATGGAACCCACCACCCTGAGCCTTCAACTGCAGTGGCTGCTGTGACAGCCAGTGCCAGCCCTGCAAACACATCAACCATGGTTGTTGGGGCTACTAGTCCACGTGAACCTCAGATTGGCAGTCCTGCAGTTATTCCTGTTTCTTGTTCATCTCCAGCTTCTCCTCCTTCTGGGGTTGTTCCTGTATCACCTCCACCTCCACTCTTTTTACGTAAAGGTCCTCCTTCAGTGAACAAGGACAGTGCTTCCAGCAGCAAACTTTTAAGCAATGGCTACGAATTTGTGTCTGACACTTCTCCTCCTTCGCCTGTTGCTGCTTCCAAGCTGCTTTCCCCTAATAAATTCCTTAAGAGGGCTCCACCAGTGCCTTCATGTAGGGAGAGTGTGGCAACATTGTCTAAGCCAGCGATTAATGTATATGACTTTGTATCTGATCACTCAGCTCCCTCTTCCCCAGATGGAGTTGTTTATTTATCTCAACCTAAGTTTAACCTTACCAAAAGCATTTCTCCACCTGTTGTTTCTGCAAGCAAAGAACCTGTATCTGTAGACAAGATGACAATAAGTAATGGACATGCAGCAAATCTTTGTGTGTCCACTGCCTCCCCTCCTGTTCTTTCAGCTTCAGTAATGCAAACTAATAGTCACAAAAGTGCTCTCGACATGAGTATAAAAGCTAACGCCTCAGTTATTAAAACTGAACAACCACCGCCTACAATCCTACCTCCTGCCTCGTCTGCAGATCATAGACTACAGGCATCCCCTGGACAATCTAGGTCAACATACAGCATTCCATATTCTACCTCTCAACCTATTCGTAAAATGTCTGCCTCCCCCAGGATGTCACCACTCACAATCCCGACATCTTTATCTTCTCCAGCATTGTGTGGACCTTCTGTGTTGCCAGTTTCTCCTGTTTCTGCAAACTCATCTGCTACTGTATCAATGAGAACTAATGTTTCAGCAGCCATTTCAGTGGCAAACTCCAACTCTTCTCATATGCTTACTACGAGAAGTCGTAGCCCTGTGGTGACTGCTTCTCATCCAAATACACCAACACCAGTTCCTGCCAGAGATACGCACAGTTCCCACAGTAATAGTAGCTTGTCCAGTCTCAGTCAATTAAGTGCACCAGCTCATAAGGAGAGGGAAAGCGGTGGTAGCCGCAGCCATAGCAATTCAAGCAACATTGTGTCATCTGTTAGTGCTGCCTTAACTAGTTCATCTGCATATGCTTCTTCCAACAATTTGGCAAGTTTAGTCTTCTCAAAGCCACAATGTTGGAGCGGGTGAGATTCCTTTTATTTATGTTATAATAGGCCTCATAGATACAAAATTTTGGCATGCTAAATATTGCATTAACTTATTTTTGATTTATTTTTATCCTTCATTCTCCTTTTTCAAACAATTGTAACTAATTGATTAACAATTTCATAGTAGTTTCTTGTTCCTATCATGGTTTGATTGTGTCGTAAAAAATTCATAATGGTTTATCTGCAGTAACAAGCATTTCTAAATTACGAATGTAAATTTAATATGAAATGAACCAACATAAAATGTATTAACAGTTTAAGAAATATCATCCATATTTTTTTATTTAAGCCTAAAGATCAAAGCTGTAATAGCTATGTTTCTAAGAACTAGTACCTATAAGAGTTTTAAGTATGACTTTTCCCTCTTCCACTTGTAATTTCTTCAATCCCTTATTTTCAATATCTTCAATCCTTTATATATACTGAATAACACATGAAATTTATTTGTATGGCAAATTTGAAATTTATTTGTATACAAATTAGACAAGCTATGCGGTGAAGGATTTGTTTACATTTATCAGAAATAATATATTTAATAAGACAACTTATTGATATTTTGCCACAAATATGGTAGCTAAATATATCTTGAATTTAATTCTAGATAAATTTCTTTGAATGATGGAAATTTATCACAAGTGGTATTTAAATTTTTTATCAGGTTTAAATGTTTGAACTGAAAATCTCTACAAATTGTCTTTCAACTCTTAGTCGAATGATTAGCTCTCTTGTCTTTGGTTCAGCAGTTTGCAAGTTTGAATGTCTCAGTGGATTTAGATGTTAGTAGTGGTTTGGAATCCATTTTAAAATGTAGGTGATGTCTAATTAGTCTTTTCATGCAAAAAAAGACCGTTAAATGATAAACCAAACCCAACTAAATATCAGATTTCAATCATTGATAATTGATTCTCTTATTCTGAACTACAACTAATTTCACAGATTATTCTGAAATTAAATGTATAAATTTGAAATTTTTATTAGTTATTTAAAGAAGTTAAAAAAATTTTGAACTTTTTACTTTTGCTATATATATATATATATATATATATATATATATATATATATATATATATATATATATATATATATATAAATTAATACAAGGGGAATTAGAAGTTTATATTTGTGTCATGCATCTGAAAAAGAAATGTCACAAATTATAATGTTCCTGAACTCTTAATCTTGATAATTTTTTGCTCAAATTTTAAACTTGGGAATATTACACCTTCTATATGAAAAAAGAAATTCAATAATTTTGAAACTTTACAAAAAAATGTACTCATAAGAATTTGGGAGGAAAACCCCTAATATTTGTTCCAAAAATAAAATTGTTGGGAAATATTCAAAATGGATACACATTTTCCAGTTGTGAACTTTTTCATTATATCTTCTCTTGGTATGTTAAAAACACTTTCATGGCATCCAGTATAAAGTCAGAACACTGTGTATTAAAATTCTAAGAAAAAAAAGTTAAATTGCTTTAAGCTATATAAACATTTAAAAGCTTATTTTATTGCTTAATCTACAAATCCTATCATGAATATATTATTGGTATTTACATCTAGGAAAAGTAAATTTTTACTTATTTAGATTGATGTGAATAAATTCATTTTAAATATACTGATATAATTCAAACACTCTGGAGGAAATAAATTGTTATTTCTGTCTATTGCAAGCAAAACTGTTATAATTTTTGGGATACTGTAAAATGCAGTTGCAAATAAATGTTCTTCATTTATTGATGCAGAGATAGTCTCTTAAATTATAGCATATTTTTATTTGATAGTTTATATTTGTTTAGTTTATTCCATAACAACACTAATACAAAACAAATCACTTTTCACTTTTTAACTAATATCGACTTTAGTTCCTCCAAAAATTGCTTAAAATGTTTTACAACAGTTTTGGGAGTAAATTTTGTTAATTTAAGATCTTTTTTGCATTCTTTGAATGAAAACTTGTAAAAAAGTAGTTTAAGGATACCATTGTTGATGAATTGGGAAGGGGATGAACATCAAAATTAGAAGATATCCTGAGAGCAAAGTTAGTGTCTTTCCAGAATAAGTTCAGTTTTTGTTCTGAGAATTTAAAATTTATGCCGCATAAAACTACAGTTTTCATTACTATCTAAGTAAATTATTTATTTAAAAAAATTGTAATAGTTTCTTTCAAAATAAAATTGGATGAACCTTTGTTAAATGTACATTTGGAGAATATTGATTTTTAAACTTAGAATCAGGGATTTATTTACTGATACTTATCTTATAACTTATAGAATACCCAAACATCGTTTTTTGATTTAGTTCATTTAATAAAGAATTTTGATGTCAGATATCTAATATTTTAAATGCTTTGAATAATTAATTTATTCTTATTCATTACTAGTAGATCTTTTTAAAATCTGCCTATTTTTCACAGACTAATACTGCTTTCAGCTGAAAATAGCAATTTCAAACTATTTTTATATCTTTGTCATTCTTGTAATTTCAATATATATATATTAAGGTTTCTCTTTCTTTTTTTTGCATTTAATATCTTGTGCATTATTATTATTATTGAAAATTTCTTTAAAATATTTAACTTGGAATTGTTCTTTGTTTGATAGGAATTGAATAATAGTTGCAAAATTCATCATTTTGTTGTACTCTTATTGTGAATACAGTTCATTGTGTTCTGCTTTCTTTCTTTCAATTTGTTTAAAAATTTATCAGTTTGTGTTTTGTACATCTTTACATACAAATTTTATCTTTATCTTGGTTTTGATTAAATTAGTTTTTATTCAGATTTTTCATGTTTCTACATTAAACTTGCATGTTATGTTCATTTTGGACCAATTACTACTCTTTTTCTCATAATATCTGACATGGGAATGAAAGTAATATTTGCTAAGATTATTAATTAAATATAATACTATAAATGTAATCAAAATAACTACTAAATTAATGCAAAATATTTATACTTTATATATATTTTTAAATATTTTTACCTCGTATTGATTTTTGTTTCATTGCTCAAAAATTAGCTTTATATATTTATATATGATGAAGAAGATTAAGCTATTGTTTGGGATATTTTCAGGAATTCTGCTACTACTAATACTATGTCAGTCGCAATGTCTCGGTCATCACCTCTACCTCCAAGAGTATCTCCAGCCCTCAGCAGCGGCGGGAGTACAAGCTTACCCTTGCCACCAACACTTCCACCAGCCCCTGCTCATCATACTTCTCCTTTTAATAGTCATCCTGGTCCTCCACCACCTCCCTTACTACCTGTTGCATCTCACCATTCAATATTTACACCAGGTTCTCTTACCCCTACACTGCCAATGGAGGCGACGGCTGGTCCTTCGTCCTACAGGTCTTCAGAAACGCTGTTTCCACAGCATAGTGAGTATAAAAAACGTGAGTAAACACACAGAAGGCTAGTAAGCTTTTTCTATTTTTTCATGCTCTTTCTGCTGAAAAATGTTATTGCATTGTCTATATCATCATTATTGTTTTGAATATAGTAGAAAATAATTTTTTGTTTCTGAAATTTTGTTTTGAGCAAAGAATTTTTAAAGCTGCAGTTATTTTCAAGAGAAAAAAATTAAAAACCGAAATTTCTTAATCAGCTATTAAAAAAATGGTTCAATCCTGATTTGAAATCAGTGTTTAGCCATTTTTGCATTTACATTACATTTAATGTATTAATATAAAGCTTGCTCAGACTGATGATTCCAATATCAGTTTAATATCTATTATTTTGTCATCACTGTGAAAAATAGCATTGAAAATAACTGAGAAAAACATTTGAATGTATATCTTACATGGATAGTGTCATAGTCAACATCAGGAATTCTTTTTACATCTAATAAAATCAAATATCATTGCAAAATAACAAAAAAAGGAAAGTTCCTTTGAAACAATGTGTAACTTCATTTAAATAATATTTTTATTTGCTATTAAGTAAAAGTTTTCTTTGAGTGAATTCTTGTTTTTAAATATAAGCAGTTGTGGGTTTATGAATTAGTGTTTCTCCAGTAATATTAAATACATCACAGTTATTTATTAGAATTAATTGTTGATTTGTCACAAATAGAAAATCCACTGAGCTCAAAATTTACTGAATGGAGTTAAAATCACTGAAGATTCATTGATAATTTTTATTAAAGTAAAAATTTTCATCTTGATAAATAAGGTAAAATATCATTCATGTATTTTGCTAGTTTATTAAAATTGCTATTTTATAAAAATGTTTAATCCATCTCACAATAGTAAGTTTGCTAATCATGCTTTATCTAAAGCACATTTTATCATTTTTAAAGCTATAGAATTTAGCTTTTATTGTTGGACAAATCTCTTGTTTATGGCTAAAATCGATAATTAGATGTGTGTAATGTGTCTTAGTGAAAATTTTTTACTTTAAATGTTTAGTTCCTGATTATTTAAGAAGAGAACTTGATACACGGTTTATGGCATCTCAAGATCATTCCATCCCTATTCCTCCCCCACCTTATATGCAAAGTGAAGTTCAGCATCCAAGCCAAATGCACCAACAGGCTGGTCCTTTTATGGCTCCTCCACCTCTTGGTGCACCTATGGTTACACAGTCTCCATCCCATATGGTAACTCTTTTTATGTTTAATATTAATTAAACTGTATGTTTAAAATATTGTGCTAAAAATCATCAACAGAACTATGGGGAAAATTTTATTTTTTGCATTTATTCATGGTTTTATGTTATGTAAAATAATTAATTTTGCTTTCAAATGCAATTTTGCTTATTATTCACATATTTTTCTCTTGTTGTAGAAATCAGTTTTTAACAAAATGCATTATTTCTTTTCATATTTAAAAATCTATATTTTTAGGAACTCAGTATTTGCTTACAATAATTTTTACAATTTGATGATTTCCCATGTCTGATAATTTCCACAGCATAGTGAGTATAAAGTGTTAGTCTGATAATTTCCATGTAAAAATTTTTTACCGCTACATAGTAGACAGCATAAGTCTGTTGTAAAGCACTTCATTGTCCATCTCATAATTTGCTTTCTGGGAGAGCTTTTCATTGAAAGTGGGCTATATTCGTGTGTCAAAAAGAAAAAACCCAGAAAACTCTTTGGCACCTACTCTGATAGATATTCATTCAAATGGCAGAAGTCCAATATCCATCTTACATTGTCAGTCAGTGTTTGGGATCAAACTTGGGACCTTACACCCTGAAGAGTGCTGTCATGTTACTAGGCCAGTGAGCCCACATAAGTGTTTGTTATTTCAAGATTTGTATATTTGTTATATTTGTATCAAGTTGTACAGTAGTTTTATTTTCTATATATTTTTTTATCACATTTATTCTGTAATTCTATAAAAAAAAAGATAATTTTTAGCATTTCATTTTGTTTAGAGCCATTTAAATTTTTTTCCTTGTTTAGCAGTACGGTTTTAAAACAGGCTATATTAATTTGTTTTAATTTACTTTTTATAATTGATAACTTTTTACTGTGCTAATAAACAGTCATTAAGCTTTAAAAATAATTCAATTTTTACGTGCAAAATGGATTAAATTATTTTGATGCTTCTTGTATGTAAATATCATGCTTTAGGAGAATTTACTTTCTGTAACTATGGGCAAAATTTGAAAGCAAAATTATTTAAAAGAGTTTTCATTCTTTTTTTATTTTTGTTTAAAGCATCTTCAAAATCCAGGAAAACTAGGTAGGATCATGTTAGATAGCAATGAGGACAAAGAAGTTCAGGCCTTACTGTATTATGGAAAAAATGTAAATATGAATAATACTCAAAATAATTACTCTGTAAATGGCAAATCAAACCAAGAGATTCTTGATGTGCAAGACTAAATTTTTTTCTTGCATTATTTAAATCTTGAAGTTTGGTTTGTAACAAAAAATTTTTTTACCAATACTTTTATTTTTATTTGGCAATCACTTTATAAAATTTTCTTTTAAGGAACATTTTTTATTTTATGAAATCAAAATTAAGAGGTACTCTTTTACCCTTAATTTTTTTTATATACAAACTTGTTGAAGACAACTGTATAAATAAAGCATTTTATGTAACAGAAGAGTTGAAGCTGTGAAAATTCTCAGTTTGAGCATTGAAGTCAATTAGAATTTTTCAAATCAAAATCTTTTTATGTTAGTGTATGTATCAAAAAATTGGTCTGACAATCCTAATTAGATACATTAATAATTAAGAGTATATTAGAGTAGAACTAATATTTAAAAAAAATGATAATAACATATCCTTTTTCTTCCCCCTACATTTCATTCATTTTCATTATGAGTTGTCTAATAAATCTGCTCATGAAACATTTGGATGTATAATTGATTTGACTAGAAACTTTGCTTATATTTTATGATATATAAATCTTACAATTAAGAAGCTCAAGTTAATATGATATGTAAATATTTCTTATTAACTCTAGATTCTTAATTATTGAGACTTAATTAAATATAATTTGATTATTGTGAAATTGTCTAACTTTTGAGCTTATGTAGTATTGTATGAAAATTAAATCTTTCTACGGTAATTTATCCTGCAGGTAAACTTTCAAGAGAATTATTATTAATTCTTACTCAAAATTTTTACAACACCAATGGGGGATGAAATTTAAAAAAATGTATTTAATTTTATATTTGTTGGAAATAATTTGTATGTAAATATTAATTTTGACAAAATAATAGTAAAGTTACTGCTAAGTTTTCAAAATGTCTTGTAAAAAATATGAAATGTAAGGAAATAAAAGTTAATTTTTCATTAAAAATGATTGTGAATTTTGTCAAGTACTCCAGCAGAATAATTGTTATTAAATATTAAAAATAAAATTTTAAAACTGCAATGCTTTAATTAGTACCTAGGTTAAATGTAAATCGAATGTCCTGTGGTCAGTTGTTGAGCAGTTACCATGGGTACAATAGTCTGGAGAAAATTTCCTCCCCCTTCAGATCAATGTCAAAATTGAGAGAATGGATCCTCTGATGGCACCATCTATCGGAGGATTTAAAGAGCAAAGACGTACTTTTACCTTCATGGTGCTCTGATTAAAACGAAAGACACTCCCTATTGACTTGAATTTGCATAGCCAAGGCATAATGAGCTTGGCTTGTCCAAGTGTCATAAGTAACAACAACAACTTTAACTGTTTAAAATTTATTATTTAATTTGTAATTAATTTGAATATTTATCGTTATTAAATTTGTCTTATTATCGTCTTATTTATCAATTCTTTTTGCATCATATCTTTAAGCATGAAAATGAAAAATGCTTTTCAGGAGAAATTGATTTTTGTTTATATATTTAATCCATTATTTGATTTTCTATAATTTCAAAAATACATGTTCAATTAATTAATTTCTATTCTAGTATGAAAAATATCCAAAATTGGAGTCCTCCTTGTACAGAAGACCTTCAGTAAGTGCTATTTCTAATAAAATTAAATTATATATACTAAATCTAAAAATCTGAGGACCAGAAATATTCATAAACTTAAAATTCATTTTCCTTGAATGTTTTCTGTAAAAATGTGTTTATATCTTATTTGATCATTCTTTTATATTTTATTGCTGATCGATTGGTAGTTCTTATCCTGCAAAATATTTAGCAAATATTCATGATTTCCAGTAACATCAATATAAGGGGCAATATATGTTGAAATGATAATTCGAAGTCAAAAGGAATTTTTGATTGCACAGTTGCCTATATCAGAGAAACATGATGGGTGGTCATGTTGTAATATCTTAAATTTGTGATTTAAAGAAGATGTTGGCAATGTTCTTGTCAAAGTTTCAACTTGTCTCAAGCAGGATATTATTGTTAATGTCAGTTGTGAGGAATAATTGTTTATTTTTTTTAATTATTATTATTACTATTAAAAAAGCTTTTTAGAGTGGTACAAAATGTTAATAATGAATAACAGCAAGTTTTAATTATCTCGCAGATTTACAATTTTTCTGGAGTTGATCAAAAGTAAAATTAAGTTCTCAGTCACTTCTGTAGCAATAGGCAATGTAGTGGAACATGTAAAAAACGAGGTGGATTCACTTCAAACAAAATATCATCTTCTCCTGAATAAACTGAATCTCGTTTTGAGAATTCCATTCAATTTTGTCCATTAAAGTGTTTGCTTTTTGAAACACTAATTGCCAAAAAATATTGATCACAAAAACTGTTGACTTCAATCCTAATTATTTTTAGATTGTAATCACTACTTCTTGTTGGTGCATTAGTTTGTAAAACCAAATGATTCTGATCACTCAATTGTGATTTTAAGAAAATCAAATTTCAAATAGAATGATGTTTTTCATTTTTAATCTTTAATTATGACTGACTTCAAAGCTTTGAGAATTTTTTTTTTAATCAGAACATTGGAATCTATTGATGATGATAGCTATCTATTACACAAGCTGTCTTAATTTCCCAAGATTTAAAAAAGTTTAGTATTAATTTACCTGTGATGTTTTGCATAATATAGAAGACCAACATTTGAAGGCTCTTAAAGTCATTTGTAAGTCGGTTACATTTAGCTTTCTTGGTGAACTTTTCATAAATAATGGGCTCTTTTTATGTATTCCAAAAGACCATGTATTCATGAAAAATCTTCAATCATCTACTATGTTGAATCCACAAGGAAAAACGGAAGTTCAAGAAGTATCTTTTATTGTTCAGCACTGAGTGAGATTAAACACGAAACCTTCCTCCCTGCTGCTAAGCAACAGTAAACTGATATTTATGATACTTCACTGTATGCATTGTAGTACTATGATTGTAGATAAAAGTTACTGTCATATAAGATTTGAGCATTTTTTCTCTATATCCTTCTGTGGAAACTTTTTATTGATAAATGGTATGTTAAAGAAATTCAGAAAATACCCTAGCACTTAATCATACTGATGTACATCTTGATAATAGAAACTCAACTTTCTTATCTCATTGTTCACATGGAGAATCTGTGACTTTACACTCCAAAAAGCACCGTATGACCACTAGATCACATTGAACTTATTACATGAATATACTTATATTGAGCTTACAGCTAAATGATTAGTGATCTAGCTTTGTATTCATTTTGAATTATAGATCTTGATTAAAGTAATCTGTGTTGCATAAAAGTGACTATAGTGTGACAGATAAACCAAATTGTAGCAATTTAAGTTACATATATTGCAAAGGTAAGAAACAAAGTTTGAATCAAATTTTTTAATATATCAATGGTTTGTTATTCCAAAGAAGTATATTGAGAAGTTTTTTTTATGTAGTTATTATGAAGTCACTAATATAGTTTATTAGTATAGTCACTAATATAGTTTATTTATTCCAAGCCTTTTTATACAAAATTAAGTATTATATTGCCTATAATTTTGAGAAAATGAATTCTGTGAAATTCTTTTTGACATACTCTTATTTATCAAATCTAGCAATATATAAATTGTACATTTACATTCTAATTGTTTCCTATTTTTTGTGGAGACTTTTTGATTAATGGTTTAATGTTAATTTGTTGTCATATTAATAAGCTCATTCATTAAATTTTTGATTTTTTTGTCTGCCCTTCAGATTGGTTTGTCTAACTATCCTGCTGTATCTTCACTGTTTGCCCCTGGTGGTGGTGGTGCATCAACACCCTTTGTTCCTCCAGCCCATCTTTCAGCACTGCAGCCAAAGGTGAGTTGTTTTTATTTCGTCTATATAGAAAAATAAATTAAAATTTCATTTAATCATAAGAGTTTAAGTCTGCCTTACGTTATGTTGTGTGAATGGAGAAAAACTCCGGTATAAAATGAAGCTTAGAAAAATTAGTTTTATAAAATGTTCTGAAGTTGGTTCTAAAGATTATGAACAGATTCGCTTCACATTTTGAAATATACAGCATTTTTCTAACATTTTTTACACCAAATTTATAAAATTCATTTTTATGTTATAGCTTTTCTTCTACAAAACAAAACTTACTTTCTAAAACCTCTCTCTGAATTGTTTTCATTTAGTTATATATGTAGAAAATCATTGTGAATTCGTAACAAGAAATCTAAACTTGCATCAGAATAAACTCAGTCAATCATCACTTTAATAAAAGTTACCTGTAAAAAAGAAAATTGTTCCAAAAAATATTAAGTATTACAAAACTCAACTGTTTTTGTTTGAGAAGTTAAAATGATTGTAAACAAATAAATTTCAATAACATTTATATGAATAATACTGTCAAAATTCATCAATCTCACACTTCACTGATTACAGTTGTAATTTGAAAATAAAGTTAAGCTCAATATAAGCCTACTAGGATCATTAAAATTGTAATAATTTATAAGCGAAATAGTTGGTTGATTTTTGAACTGCACTATTTAATTACAATTATTAATTATATTATCTATATAGATTACACTAATAGTATTATTAAATGTTGCAAAAATCAGTAACTTTTCATGAAATCTAACTATGCTTTGAGTTGATAGATTTCTGTATTTTAAATCGGCCTTCAGATAGTTATACTTGTAATTGTTCAGAATCTACCTTACACTAGATTTCAGTGGAATCTTCTTTTTTGTGGATAAATACTATAGACCAAAAGAAAGCAAATTCAGTCATAAAATGTGGCTTCTGACTATTAGTTAGAAAATTCGTCTTCTTAATTTCTTCATTATTGAATTAGTCCAGTGGTTTAATTTTTAATTCAATTTATAAATAAAGAATAATTATTCTTTTTTTACTAAATATTAAAAATTATCTAAAAATTTATTCTGTGCATTGTGTATATTTTTAGTCTTTCATATATTTATTTTACCAACTGAATAATTAAACAATACAATAATTGAATCGTAGACTTGTACCAGATAATCAAATCTGTAATTCGTTAGAAAAAGAATTGTTTAAATTTGTAGTCATTGTGCTTAAGAAATGCATAAGAAACTTCAAAATCTTTCTGTGAAGTGTAACTTTTTCTCCTTTTTTGTTATCATTGCAACTTTGTCTTTTTTTCTTTTTCAGATCAATCCTGTAGCGAAAACAAAAAGCACTGTAAGTGTACACACACACAGTTTTTGTTTATGTAATTAATTAGATATTTCAGAGTTTTAAAACACACACACACACACACACACACACACACATATATATATATATATATATATATATATATATATATATATATATATATATATATATATATATATATATATATATATATATATATATATATAATTTTAAGCTTTATAAAAATTGCTTCATTTAAAATTCAATGCACTATTTATGTTGAAATGTTAATGAGAATATTGTAAAGTTCTTGTATAATTTGCACTAAAGTATTAATAGTTACAGCTATTCAAGTTTTACATTATGTAGGGATAAGTTCTTCAATGAAAATTTTTTGCATGTTAAACATTTGTAATTATTTTATTTAAATTAGTTGACAATCTTAATAATTAATGGTAAATTATCTTAGCCATAAAATCAAAAATTTAGTATCAATTTCACAAAAATTTTTTATGCCTTGCTCACACAATAGCAGAATTGATAAGATTTTATAAAAAGTTGACTTGTTTATTTTCTCATTAGAAATTTGAATTGTTAATAACAAAATAATGCTTGAAAGATCTGTGTGGTATTTTTATAAACCAATTCTATATGTATTTGATTCTTTTCAGAAACCTGGGAAGTGGTGTGCAATGCATGTCCGAATAGCATGGGAGATCTACAATCACCAGCAGAAACAAAAGCAGGCTGAAGCCCATAAAGCTGGCATTGCTTTGGCACCTGTCAATCCTCCTACTGACCGTATCCATGCTGCCAACCACCTGTTTTGTTCTTTGCCTCGGACACATGAGCTTTCACCTTTCTCTTCTTCCTTGCTTTCTGCCGCAGGTGATTTTGTACTACTTGCTTTGTCTATACTGATGAACTAATGTGTAGTTAAGAATCCCTATGATTTGGTAATGTATAGCTGTAACACTTTATTAAATCACATTCCATATGCAAGCTCTTATTTATTGCATTTGAGAGTAAAAGCACCTTTGCTGAAAGCATTTTGTACTAAGCTCCAAATTCAGAATAACTTAAGCGCCATTTGTTAAGGTATCCCATTTATCATGAAGTTCCGTTTATGGAGCTGCTGAGGTGTAATTGTTTAGGGTCAAGAGTGTGTTAAGAAGTGAATTGAGTGAAGGTATCACATGCATGTATAATATGATGCACCACTTCTTCATTCCAATGGCATTTCCTACATATTGGGTCTTATTGAAAAATTCCATCATATGAATTTTCTTTATTCTGTGCTACTGATAGGTTTTTACTCTATTCTTATCTGGATGGACTTTCTACACCTGGCTCCGCAAGGAGTCATTTCTGCTCTTTCAGTTGATTTACTTTGAATTCCTTTTTTTTTTTTTTTTTTTTTTTTTTTTTTTTGGATATATCTACATTAGAGCTTATATTTGCATGAGCAGTGGTTTTAAATCTCAGAAGCTGAAGTTCACTTAATATTGCCAGAGTTACTGAGCATGTCAAAAATATTTTATCAAATATTATTTGTGAATCTTTAATATTTTTTTTTCTTGTGAATGTTTTATTTTTAAAAAATTTATATTATTTCATAAAAGTAGTTGTATGTTATGTGATCTAACTTATAATTTATTTTAATTGTAGCATCTGCTCATCCACGTTCATTTGAGACATCTGCTCATCATTCTACATTCCTCAATCCAACACCAGCTCATTTAGGTATGAACTTAATATATATTTTTAAAGCAATCATTTAACTTTTTTGTAATCATAAAAGAATTGATGTTGTATTGTCCTGACTTTGGTTTTTTATTAAAATATTGTGGATAGTTTGCCATACCAGTTACATACTGTGATGAATGAATTCTGTAATATGCTGTAAAAATTAAATCGTTGATACTTAAAAAAAATACTAAAATAATATTTAGAATATTTTATAAAATTCTTTTTGACCTCCATTTTTAAATCAATAAGTACCACTGAAAGAAAATGAATTTTTATAAGTTGAATTGTTACATTTCAGTTGAATGCTTGTTAAAATGAAATTTGTCTCTTTAGTATGACTTTTTCAAAAGCTAAATATTAATGCATTTTATCTATTTCTAATAATTATTATTTTAATTTTGTTTGGCCTCAATACTCAATGTATATTTCATATTGAAAAAATTTTGTAAAATTTTCTTCCGTTATATAAATTTATGATGATATAATATTTATATACATATATAGTGATATATTTTGAGTGAATTTTTATATTTCATTATATTTCTGATAATATTTCTTTAAATATGATATGCAATGCATTTTGTAATTGTTATCTCTATTCAAATCGCATTACCTATTTTAACAACTTATATCTTACAGTAGTTCTCACTCCACAGTATGCATACTAAAGGGTAAATATTAATTTTTTTCCCTTTTTTCAGTCAAAAAAATTAATTATTCTTCCTTTGCAGGTCCATTTGCAAGACCTGGTTATCCCAGTTTTGCTGGTGCTGCTCCAGGGTTTAGTGGCTTAGGTCCTTTGGGTATGTTATGTTGTCCCTTCTTTTTATTGACTTGCTATTTAAATCAGAATGTTATGTCAGTTGGAATTCCTTATAAAAGAAGTCATTGGTTATATTTCTCATAACAGAAGTTACTTCCAAAAATTATTTTATTTTGTATCACGATGTATTTTAAATATTACTAATGTGTGTCAATGTGTGAAACTGATTTGATTCAATTAATGGAAAATATTATGTAAATGTATTGTGCTAGATTTATTTAAATATGTAAAACATGTGTATACATTACAAAACTCAGAAAATTGAATGTTACTTAAAATTATTACAAATTAATATTTTATAAAGTTTTTTTTTAATTATTAGTTTCAAGATATTAAAAATGGAAAGAAAATAGATAAAAGGAATTTACTATTTCATAATAACTTTCTTGTTCACAGAAAATCTAAACCTATCTATTAAGTAATGATGCTACTTGAATTTACATAAGTCTTTTACAACTATTTGCTTTCTCCTTTTTAAAGTTATTATTTTGCAATACTTTAAAGAAAAATATTGGTTGAATTAAAATCTTAAGATGTGTAAGAAATTGAAATCATTACTTACAAAAAATATCATTCAACACTAAATCAATTTCATTATAGGCATAGATTCATTTCTTGTTAAAACTGAAAAGAAATTATTAATCATATAGCTGAATTGAACTAATTTTTGAAGCATCATGTATTGAAATTGATCTTTTGTGAAACAATAGAAATTGTTTTTGTATGAATTTTAAATGTTTTTTATACATACATAGGTATTCCAGGACCCTCTATGCTTGGTGCAGACTTACGAACAACATGCTTAACCACTCAAGATCCTTGGGGTCAACGCACATCTCTGCCTTTTCATGGTGGTGCACCCTGGGGTGGTCTGAAAGAAGAAGCAGAAAGGGATCGTTTGCAGCAGGAGCGTAAAAGGGAAGAAGAAAGACAAAAACGAGCTGAACAAGAACGAAGAGAAAAAGAAGAGAGGTTATTTCTTAAGTTAATTTCTATTTATCATTCTAAAAATATATTTCAAATTTCAAAAAACTCTTGTAGTATTACCTTCCAGATTTAAAAGAAGAAATACAAAAAAAAAAAAAAAAAAAAAAAAAAAAAAATTAGTTACTGTAAATTGTGATTTTTACTCTAAAATAATTAAACTTAATACATATGGTCATCTTGGTGTTTTTTTCCAAAATGAGTTCTTAAATTTCTTCAAATTACTTTTTATTATATATAAATGGTGGAAAATTAAAAAAAAAATTAATGCAGATTTTTGAAGGTTTTAATTCTATTGTTTACAAAACTTTTGGGTTAAATACAAGTATAGAATATAAAAGTTTTGTAAACTTATTTATATAACTAAGATTTGTGTGTGTATTAAAATGTTTTGGTTGTATGGTAAAAGAATTAATTAAATTGGAAAGTACTATCGATCATGTTGCAATTTAATAAAATTTATACATTCATAATCATTTCATTCTCAAGCTCATATTTAAATCATTACTTCTCTAGCCTTTTTTTCATTTTTTAAAATTACATAGAAGACAGGTTTGATTTTAAAGTTATATATATATATATATATATATATATATATATATATATATATATATATATATATGTATATATATATGTATATATATATATATATGTATATATATATGTATATATATATATATATGAAATCTAAAACTTTAATATGTATGTATATATATATTTATTTAGCATGTGTCTTATTTAAGACTCCACATAAAATTATATTATAAAATAGAGTTTGAAACAGTTAACTAAACTTTATTACAGATGAAGAGAATTTACTAAATTCATAAAAATTTGACATACTATGTTGTGTGTGTATAGATATAATATACAATTAATACAATTTAAGTTTCCAAAAAATTTTTTAGTTTTAAAATTCTTTTATATCTACCTAAAAATTTTTAGAAAATTAACAGAATTTTTTGTTATTTATATTTTTTCTATATCATTTAATAGTTTTAAAAGTTAAGTTCTAGAGCGATTTCTTTGTTGGTAAAATTAATCTGGAATTTCATTAGACATTTATATGAAACGAAATTTTCAATTAAGAAGGAAAAAGAGAAATGAGAGAAAAATGATTTGCAAAATAATTTTGATTTATACATTACTTTCAACTATTTCTGAAGTATTGTATTAATTTTAATAAATTATTGTGTAGAGACACCATGATCATCTTATATTTATTTAATAAATTGAAGACTTTATATAATGTATATTAAAATATTTTAATTAAATACATTCTTTTAACCAAAATGTTAACACCCCCCCTATTTCTAATACTATTTATTATAATTTGATTTATTGTACTATGTACAATATTTATCATGCATGTTGTAATAAATATTCTATTGTGTGTCATATATCTATATTTTTAATATTTCATAACTCTGGTTTCTGAAATAGTAAAGTATTTGTTAAAGTCACTTAAAAAAAGGAACTTGACTTGACTGCAGATGATGTGTCAAAGTTTTGAATTGAGTTGTGGAATATATATATATATATCTGTTTTGATCTGAAAATGTTTAAATTCATATATTATTATATAAAAATAGAAATTTTTACGTTTTACTGGAGGTTTTAAACTTAAAACTAAAGGGAAGGGGAGAAAAAGTTTACAAACATGTTAAACTAAGGTGAAGCACAAAGTTTGCATCATAACAAAAGAAAAATGAATACTATACAAAGTTCCAAAAATCCATTTATTATTAACAAAACAAATATATTTTATTTTTTAAGTATGTCATGCCTTGTTTTAAAAAAATACTGAAAACTAATAATCGTTAAATTTTACTAGAATCTTTTATGAATTATTTTTATGATCAATCTTGTGTGCTTTTATCATATATTACTGCATTTTGCAATGAGGTGGATTCAAACAAATCTTTTTCATAATAAATTATTTTTTTATACAATTAATTATAATTTAAGCATACTGCATATTTTTCATTATATAAGAACATCAAAATAATCAATATGTATTTTTGACTATGGAGAAGGAGGGATTTTCTGTGGAATTAAGTGCATTTTTTTTCTTACTCTAAAAAGGTCTTGCAAATAATATATCATTACAGATTGTATAGAGGAGAGTATGGCTTTCAAGAAATAATATAGAAACAATTATAATCAAGCAAAGTAATATTTCGATTTGTTGTCTGGCCTTGGATTGTTTTGAAATTAGATTTGTTTAAAATAAACTAGATGTAAATTAATTTTATAATTATAAATCATACATATAGAAAAAAAGTTCAACACTTTGTTACAATTATTAATATTCTTTCTACAAAAAATGCAAAAATTTTTTTAAATTAAATTCATTTTATGTTGTTTTAACTTCCTTCGTTTTTTAATTTACATTGTGTCATGGGAAAAAATATATAAATTTTTTGACTAATTGAACTTTTAAATAATGGTGTATAAAGAGTTCTAGTACGACATTAAAAATGTAGGGATAAAGTATATGCATTCTTATTGAAAAATTCTTGAAGAGAATATATGTATATTTCCAATTTTACAAGTGATTTGAATTTTTCTTTATAGTAACTTTTACAATTTAAAATATTTACATAAATGTCTTTAAATTATTTAAACTATGTATATTATAGCAATTTTCTAAAATAGTTGAATTATTGTTACAAATATTAAAAACTTTTATAATTTTCTTATTTTTATATTGATATGTTGGCAGATATTTCTTCAAATTAAAATGAAAAATCTTTTTTTAATTATCTGTGCAAATCTATTGTTTGTGCTTTCAACTCAAAGTAAATTTTGATCTTGCTGGAAAAGCATAAATTTTAATGCACAGATGAATTATGTTAATTATTATTTTAATTTAGTAAAATTATGAGTGAAATTTTACTTGCTAGACTTATGGGAAATTATATTGTCACACCATTGATAGTGAGAAAACAATAACTTCTTGAAAAACAAATAAATATTTTCCTTTGCAGAGAGCGCAGAGAACAAGAAAGGCGTGAGCAGGAGAGAAGAGAGTTAGAGAGGCAAGAGCAAGAAAGAAAAGAACAAGAACGCAAAGAGAAAGAAAGAAGAGAACAAGAACGCCGGAGAGAGATGGAGAGGAGAGAAATGGAGAGGCGAGAACAAGAACGAAGGGAGCAAGAAAGAAGAGAACAAGAAAGACAAAAAGAAAGGTAATAAGTGTTACTTTTAACATTTCTATCTTCATTGACATTTATTAAAATACCATTTAATTTTATCTGCCATATCGCTTTAAATTTTGCTTTTGAATTATTTTACATAGAAATCATAAAAATACTATAGGAAAAAACATTTGATTTTCCCTAT
Source organism: Latrodectus elegans (assembly GCA_030067965.1). Taxonomy (NCBI): domain Eukaryota; kingdom Metazoa; phylum Arthropoda; class Arachnida; order Araneae; family Theridiidae; genus Latrodectus; species Latrodectus elegans. The sequence goes on from CM057814.1 coordinate 124,655,904, forward strand.
GATTTTTTATTAAGTATTTAATTGTTGTTGAGATGTAAATAATCTTAAAATTAACATGATTAGAAAGCTTTCTTAAATTTTTTCAGTTATCATCAGCCACATGATACAGTGTTATCCTTTTGTTCAGCAAAAGTTTTTGTTTAAAAGATTTTAGTAAAAATATGTGTATATATTGGGGAAAAAAAAAAAGATTGTTCGAATATATTGTGAAGGAATTTACTTTTAGAATTTTTGTAATATGAAATAATGTAAGTAAGTGAATAAAAATTTCCTGAAAACAAAACTGTTTGAAATTTGTTATGGATAAAATTGTCTCTCTTTACTGAAAGTAAGTCCAAGGTTCGATCCTCAGGGTGGGCAAGATCAACTCAGCCTTTCATCCCTTCAGTAGCTTGATGAACTGAGTACCAAACAAGTTTAGGAACTAAATTCTGGAAGATTTTGCATTAAGCGGGCTACCTAATCAGAACACATGCTTTGCACTCCAGGGCCTCTCGATCAAGAAAACAGAGATGGGAACTAGAGGTCATGGCCCTCATGGGTTGTCGTGCCACAAAGTTTAGTTTTAGTTTCTGAAAGTAAAAATATTACAGTAGAAAAATTTCCCTTTCTTTGACCATTTAGTTTAGCTTAATTTAGTTTTGTGAAATTGGTAAAAAAATTAAATAAAATTTAGAAAACAATATACATCAATATAATTTTACTCCCATCCTCTTTTAAGAAAGAAATTTCCGAAAAAAAACTTACTTCATGAGAGCATTGACTCTACCACCAAGAAAAACATGATGTTCTCAATTAATTTTCATTGAAGATTTTGATATTTTTTTCTCAGCTAATAAGTTTCATGCAATTTAAGAATGTCTTACTCCATGGTTATTTCCTAGTTTTGCTGGATTAAGTAAAAGTGACATTCAAAACAAAACAAAAAAAATTTTTATAATGATATTGCAAGATAATATTCAACAAAAATAATAAATATACAAAAATAAGTCTAATATACTCAGAAAGATTTGTCACAAACCTGTTACATTATCTCTTATGATATTAAATGTTTGGAAAAATACCATATTATTGATTGTTTACATTAATTATTGATTGTCTATATTGCCCACTTATAAATAATTTTGCTACTTGCTTTTTTTAAGTTTATGAAATACTTTAAAATATGAAATAATTTATTTCAATGCATCTTGTTTAAAGTAATTGAAATATCCTTTCTTAATTTGAGTAATAAAAGCAGAATAATTCTAATTTCGTATTTTTTAACAAGCATACCTTTTCATTTTATGTAACAATAACCACAAAAGTTTATTTTTGTTGCCTTGTATCTTATTTTATTGTGGAGTATGAACTTTCAAAATATTTTTATTTTATTGTATGTAAAATTGTTTATTTTATTTTATTATATGATGAATTTTACTTTAACAAGATGTAAACAGTTTTAAGTTTCATAATGTACTAAAATAGTATTGGAAAGCATAATATGTTTTTTATTATATATTTATTAAGTCTCATATTAATACTTTTGATTTAGCCAAAGAAATGAGACTTACATTTTGTTAACATAAAAATTTCTTTTTCGCTTTCATTGAATTGAGTAAAACTAATTAAATTTATTTACAATTATAGTGAATTCCATTTTTTCAATTTTTAAAAATTATCAATTAGTTAATTTTCAATACTATTTATTGTTGTCAAATAATAACCAGAATAATTAGAGATATGATTGAAAAATAATGCTAATAAGAATTTAATAATTACTCATTTTAAACATTGCAAAATAGATAAATTATTTTTTTTTATTATACTTTAGTTATATTTTTAACTTTGTTTACTTGGAGATTTTACTATTACATCTGGATTAACTATCGCAAAACCAGTAGCAAATTTATATTTAATTACTATTAAATTTCTTAAAAATTTTAATGATCTTTATTGTATTTACATTACTTTCGCATAAAAAATTAAACAAGAAATTATTTGTTTGTTTATGTTAAAAATAAAATAAATTCATGTTTAACAATGTTTTAATAAAATTTAGTAACTATTAATGTCAGTTTTGTTTTTTCTAAATGTCGTTGGTTTTATTTTCCTTTCACTTTTTAAATATTCATTCTTCATTATTTTACCAGATGTAGGATTAATAATAAAGAAACAAATTTAAAAAGAATTTAAGAACATAAAATTTATAAACTGAGAAACTCATTCCAATAACCTACTTGAAACTCATTACAATAACAATATGATATGAAAAAAAGATGAAATTGTGAATTATAGCCTTAGTAAATGATAAAAATCATTTAGTATCATATAAACTTAAGATATTATTTGCTTTAATATTTGAATGACATTGTGCACTTAAAAATGATGTGTGATACATTTTTGACAAAAATATTCATATATAAATTACTGAATATAAATTTTAATATAAAAACTGTGTAAAAATAAATTTAAGATTGAATACTTTTTTCAAATATATTGCTTTATTGAAAAATATAAAAAAATATAACAAAACATTTTCATTTTGTTTAGGGATCGTGAACTTCGTCTTCAACATCATCTACAGAAAAGTTCCATTGTTATGAATGGTGAAATCAGGGATCATCATCTTCATCACCCTCAACATCACCAGCATCATCCTCATCATCACACTATGTCACGAGAATGGTCAAGAGACTCTCGGGACCTTCCACGGTCACCTATCATGCCGCCTAATCTTCCTATAAAATATGAAGGGGCCTTAGATAGGCACGTGTATCCTCCACAAAGGCTGGAAGTGAAAATAAAGCAAGAGAGAAAAGATGATGAACCAGTTCCAGTGTCTAGAAGTTCTCGGCCAGGTGATGACAGGATGCGGAAGAGACCTGGAAGCATTCCTCAATCTGAAGCAGATCCTGTCTCTCTCGTCTCCTCTAGGAATGTTATGCACAATTCAGTGCCTCTTGGTTTGAACTCTTTGGATCCCTCACGGGTGATGGGGCCTCATGGTCTTGTTCCATCACCTGCAAAGGATCCACTTGCACACCATTCTCAGACCTCACCCCTGTGGGGTCCTCTGACACCAAGTCCAACAGTTACTACTATTCCAACAGCTGCAATTGATCATTATAGGACTCGGGAAATCCTTCAAGGTAGACCCGATCATGATGTTCGTAGATTCGAATCCCTTGTGATGTCTCCCAGAGACGCTGCAAATAGTGAACTGTCACGGCAGCTCTCAAACGTAATTGATATGGAGCGGGCAGCAGCTGCTGCTGCTTACGATCGCTCCAAACTCCTCCCACCTCCTCTAAGGACTAATGAATCTCCCTATGCAACTCCACCTACGTTGCCTCCCGCTTCAGCTTCTAGTTTCTTTTCACCTCCTGTAAGTCCATTCCTCAATAGTTTATGTAGCACATCAGGAAGAACAAAGCCTGGTCCTCCAAGTGTGCTGAATGGTCTACCACCGCCCTTGATTCCTTGTACGTTCCCAGTACAGAATCATGCTGGTTTCCCTACCACAAGGACTTCCTCTCCCATGTCCTCGCATAAACTGATACCTGGAACAGGTGTCTTGAACTTACAAGAATCTTACTTTGCAAAAGAGAGGCGGGAGGTGAACGGACACCCATCAGACTTTGATGCACATATGAGGTTATGACAGATGTGAATCAGCTGGGGAGCCTAGCTAGTATAAATATATATATATATAAATAAGGTTGTGTAAATATTTACTTCTTGTATATGTAAAAAATAACGCACTGATAGAGTACTTTTCTTGACAAACAATGCATCGTGTTTAAAAGAGTTTTATTAGGCATAATTTATATTTTGGTGTTATGTTTGTTATGTGATACATTTTTTGCAGGATTCATTGTGGCTGAGCGAATCGGGCTTTCGTATTAACGTCATTTGCTGGTCGGCGAAAAAATTGTGTGCTTGAGTTCATTTGAAAGCTATTTAAGACATATGAAAGTGATGTTGCATATTTGAATAAAGTGATGAAAAAAAATGGCAATATCTTTTTATGTAAATGTATAAATACAGACCAACAACAAATGACATGGAATTTCATTTTTTATTTTAAATATACTGTGCACAATTTTTGTTGTAAATAAATCAAATCATTAACATTACTTTTTTAGTAGTTATGTTTTTAACTTTTTGCATTTTCCTAAACACTGTTTAAGTGAATTTATATATTTATCACTATATTATGACAAGTGGAAACTTTTAGAAATATTATGTACAATTTTTTTACCATAAAAAAGACAAGATTTTTTGACATTGGGAAAAATTTTTATTTTATAAATTTAATAGCATAGACACCTGTGTTGACAAATATCTTAAAATTTATAACAAAAACTAGATACACATTTATAATATTTTGCCAAAAATATAAGATTTTTTTATGCATGCAATTAAATAAAATGTTTATAAAATGTTAAAATACAAACAAGCAATTATTATATAAGATTCAATAATATAATAATTTAAGTAATTATTGTATAAGCTTCAATAATTATATAATAATTTAATGTAATTATTAAAATTAGTTTCTTTTCTAATTTAGTGATCGTTTTCTTAAAAGCTAGTGTAATTTCCTACTAATGTTTCAAATTTAATGAAATGTATATGCAATGAAATATGAAATAATGTAAAAAAATGAAATACAAATGTTAATGATTAGTTTTATGTCAAATTAAAAATTGGTAACATGTTTTAATTTATGTTTTCTAAATAGTATTTTGTAATTATTTGAAGTGAATAAACAGAAAAATTATGGGAAGCATTTTCAAAAAGCATTTTTAAATTAATGCTTCGCATTCTTAAACGTTGCACTGTTCAGGTCTCATCAATCGTTTTGCCTTAAATTAAAAATTACAATCTAAGATATTTTATGTTACCATTATATTACCAAAAATTACAAATCTAAAAAAAAAAGAAGTAATGTTATTTGTAAATATTTATATTAGTATACATGAATATAATTAACAAATGATGGGGTGATAATAATAATAAAGATTATAAATACAATAATATAGGTTATACACACACACACTCACACACATATATATAGATATATTGTTTCAATGAGCCTTTAATTGACTATAAAAATTATTCTCACTATGGAAAAAATATTTTTTTTTTGTCATCATTTGTTGATTAATTGTGAAAGTGAGAAGCTAACTGATTAGTTCAACTTTTTCACTAACTTTATTTGGAATCTTAAGAAGTGAAAAAATTGATTATTTTCAGAGTAATTTACTTTTTGTCAGAAAACATTGTCAATGTTTTTGGTACTGCAGTATCAAATAACAGTAGTAAAATGAATTTCTGTCATTAATAATATTTATTTGAAAATGATGGCTTGTTATTCTTTAATCACTGTAGCATTTTTTAGCAAATTAAAGCAATTTTTTAAATCAATGCTAGTAAGAGGAGAAAATGAGATTAATGCTTTAAGAGGAAGATGAACTTTTAAAATATTTGTAGAGTAAAAAAGTGAAACATCTATGAGAAACAGTAGAATTTAAGAAGGGATTAACTAGATCACATTTTTTTTCTTGCAAAAAAAAAAAAAAAAAAAAAAAAAAAAATAATTTTCGATAACAATACTATAGATTAAATTACTTCATTTTTTAATTTAAAATTAATGTATTAGAAATTGATATATTTACATTCTGAATAGTTATTTAGTTTCTGTAATAAGGGTGTGTTGCCACTAATTTTAAACAAAATATTGGGTGCAGAAAAAAAAAACTTAAGAACAAGTTGAACTGTGTTTAAAATGAATCATAAAAAGTATTTCTTAAAAATCCTTTAAATAGTTTAATTTTTTATGGTATTATTGTTTGATGGAAGCAAAGTAGTGTATTTTCTCCTCAAGTGGAATATTTATGTTTGCATTAATTTTTTTTCTAATGAGTTTTGCCCATTTCTCTAATATTGGTAATTTTTTTACTTTAAGATATCATTATAATAAGCATAATGTATTCTTATTCCACAGTTTTAAGTAATTAAATACTATAATTGTATTTTTTTAATTTTTTAATTAAATTATATTAATGAAATATCAAATTCTCTCACATTTATAAAAATTTAAATGTGTGTAAAAACTCCAATTTTCAAAGAAATGTCTTGGAAATTGGCAGGTTTTTTTTTTTTTTTTTTAAATACTTTATAGTTAGTTTGAATAAAATATTGTCAAAAATATTTTAAGGTACATTGAAACCTTTTGAAAAGATACAATTTAAAATTTTATTTTATAATTTAACATGTTTATCTTTTCTAAAAATATGATAATTTTAAACCATTTTATTATTGTTACTTATTTTTTCTAAATGATACATGAGTGACCTTCATTATCAAGTCCTTTCGATAATCTGAGTACCAAGTGTACTTGGGAACTGAACACTTGAGGTTTCGCATTAGGATGACCACATAACTGGGAAATGTGCTTCTCCTCCTTCAGCTCTTGGTCGGGAAAACATGTGGGCACTGTTGCTCTGGCTCATATATCAACAGTTGTTACCTTAGGTTAAATCCCTTGTTTTAAGAAAAAATATCACAGAGTGGTTAGATGATTTAAATAATCAATTGTGGCTTTTACTGAGATATATAAAAAATTTATCCTTTGATCCACATCAATTTTGCATTTATCATTATTATGATTTGCTATGTGCCTTGATAATCTTAAACATTTCATTACCAAACAACATTCATTAAATTATAATTTAAAGAATAAATAAACTATCATTTGTGAAAATAAGGCTTAATTTAGTTGAAATTAATTCTTACTTTATAACATATTTTATTTTATTATAAAAATTCTGAAAGAGAGACATTTGATTTGTTAAATTCATGTATTTTTTAATAAATCAAGATATATTTTAAGATATGTAAAAATATTTTGGACGAGTTGAATGTGTAACCCAAATAAATTTCTGTTCAAATAAATTTAATTATGGCGTTAGATAGCCAATTTTTCGCATTCTCACCAAAAAAATGTAAAAATAATTGTTGATATTTAAAAAAATTGTACTAATATTGGAGAAACCATATATATTTGAAATTACAAAATAATGTTTGGCGAACAGAAATAGGAACAAGAACGTCAAACATTTAACGGAGGAATTTCGTATCAAATTAAAAACTTTATATCATATTTTCAATTAACATTTGTGCAAGAATTTTATTTCGAATCGGATTATCTAGTTAAGGAATATTTTCCTGAAATAGCATGAAATTGCCTTCAAAAACTATTCATGTATTACAGTGACTATTTTTATACTTTTTTTTAAATTTTTGTAATAAAAGTGTTATTTTCAAACAATTAATTTAATTAATTATTTAAGGAGGAGAGATTAGTATACTCCCCTTTGAAAATCTGCCATTTTTTATATTCAAGATCATAATTTTTTAAAAAAATGATCAACTAAAAAGTAACTAAATTTTTTTTCAAAATATAAAAAAGATTAAGAATAAATAAATTTTTATACGCGGTAATGAAAGTTATAACAATTTTTTGGTCTTAGTCATCTACATCCCTATTAAATCTCTATTCAATATTATATAATATTGTATTTATTTGAAATTTAGAGAAAGGGGAAAATTAATCACATGTGAAAAAATAATTTCTTTATGTTTATCGACAAAAAAAGTATCCTTTATAAATTTGTTGCATAAATATATACATATTATCTTAAAAGATAACTGAGTATGCTGCTACTTTAATAGATCTCAATACGAACCAGTTTCGATGGCGAATCTAACTCTGATTTTATAACTTTGATAAGTTTTAAATATTAATTTTTTTTGAAAGATAATTATTTTAACAATATTCTTTCGTCTAGAACTCAAAAATCTGTCTTAGAAATTAAAGTATTTTAAAACCCGCCTTCTATAATTTCCCTACTAAAAAAAAAAAAAAAAAAAAAAAAATATATATATATATATATATGTATAAAATATATATATATATATATTATATACATAATATTTTATACAAGTTATTATATGATTAATGCTTTGAAAATTGACGTTAAGAAATCTAATGAAAAAAATTGCTAAGGGCTCTCATGATTAACAAAACTTATATTTATTTGGAAGGGGGAGGAAATATGTTATATAATGGAGGTCACAGTAGCTAAATTGGTTAGGGCGTCATTCCCGTTATCGGAAGTTTGTGAGTTCGATTCCCGACTTAACAGAAGATCCGCCGCGTTCAATAAATTCGACTGGATCGAGTTCTGTTGGTCGTGGTTTCAACGCCCACGAAGTGAAATGATGCTTCTGGCAGGTTAAGTATTCGGGGACCTTTGCTTTAATCCCTGCTTCTGAATGACGGAGAATTGCGGCCGGCTACTACACTAACTGTTGGAGACTAAATCAAGGCTTAGTACAGGGAAGTGTGCTGATGCAACATGTTAGGTAATGCCATTATCCGATTTTTTTAAATTGTATTAGAAACTTGATGCAATGATAGACTTTTTATTATTTCCGCAAGTTTCTAATACATTCGATTGTGTGCTTTTCCCTTGAATAGGAATAAGTCTAATTATCTTGCGGAGTATGGAATAGTTTGTTTTTTGTTGCAAAACTTGGAGGGATGCTGTAATAGTGTTGTTGACTATTACCTCCTTTGGGAAAATATCTCGCAGTAGTGAAAAGTAGAGGTAATAATATTAACACCATATAATTAAAACATTTTACCATAAATTAAAAATAAAAGATAACAAAATATAGTTACTTTTACTTAAAAAAAATTTTTTTATTATAGATATGAAAAATTGGATTTATTGATTAAAATTTGTAAAGTTTTGATTTAATTGTGTTAGGAAATTTTTTACCTTAATATAGAAATAGACTCAATAAAATGAAAAATTTGCATGTTTCTGGCTTAACTATAAATCTAAAATTTTACTTCAATGTCGAAATAAAATAATAAAATGAAGTAATTTGTCTAAATGACCTATCCTGTTTTTTCCTTAAATTTTATTATAAAAATGACTTAAAAAATTACTTGTGTTGTAAACGTATACGTAATTATCTTCATTTTAAATATTTGTACATGGAGCTTATAGAAGATATTCAATTAATGAAGCATCAAATTTAAAGTATTTTTATATCGCTCTTAAAAGTTAAGCGAACTGAAGTTAAGAAACAGCAGTAAAAATAAAGTTTTTTTATTTATGATAATTTATTAAGAAATGTGTGTTAATTTGCATATGTTAGAGAGTTGTTGTCTTAATCGAAATCTCTCAACAGTTTCATATAAATCTAAAATTTTAATTTTCTAATCTAAAATTAATGAACTCATTTATTAATTTATTATATATTTATACTGAAGTCATTCTAAAAATAACGTTTCTCATCATAATATAGAATTTGGTTCATCTCTCCGTAGTCATTTACTGTCCACAAAGATTTTGAAGTTCTTTTGAGTTTCGTAAAATATCCGATTCGAATCGAGTATATATATATATCCTAAGGCACAGGTCCGAAGTTCGATCCTCGGGCTAAGCAAGGTCGATTCAGCCTTCCATTCCTTCAATGGGTCGATAAACTGAGTACCAAGCATGCTTGAAAACTGAACACTGGAGATTTTGCGTTAGGCTGACCACTAAATCTGAACATGCTTTGCACCCTAGGGCCTATCGGTCAAGAAAACAGAAAATGGCCCTGTAGGCCTTGACTGTTGTGCGACAGAGTTTGTATATATATATATATATATATATATATATATATATATATATAATCAAATATATATAATCAAATTTATACCGATCTGATACATAAGGTATATTAAAATATTTTTGTATCACTTTAGTTTTGATTTTACTTGATATATATATATATATATATATATATATATATATATATATATATCAAGTAAAATCAAAACTAAAGTGATACAAAAATATTTTAATATACCTTATGTGTATCAGATCGGTATAAATTTGATTGCTTCATCTTCAACCCCGCTCTTCATAAGTCCACCTGCAGAAGGTATGGCAGCAGTGAGAGAAAGGAGCCACCAATGGCTAAAATGTCAGATATGACACAAGGCCTGAGTAAACCGTCTGCTTCATTTTGGGTTATCAAATCGCTATTCCCAAAGACACACAGTTTACTAGCGTGTTGATTTCAATATATGCCATTGAACCACGTTGTATCAAATGTAAATTTCCTCAAATCATTGAGGTACTCTTTAGGGTGTCTTCCCATCAATTCATATTTGATTAATAGAACGTACCCGCCCTACACACCGTGAGTACACTGGAATACCCCTTGATACATTGTTGGAAAACAATTGTGACAGTGATTAGACTAACAAATGGCCACCTTAAGTGTCTTTCCTTTGACAGTGGCGGAAAAATCCACCCCACTTGTAAAAACTACGGTGACCCACCAGATTACATTCAAGATTGCACTGGATTACGCATCCAACCCCCTTATTATAAGATTTTTTGAAGTCTGCAGCTTTCTGGATTGACCTGACCTCAGTCGTATCTTTCGTGGATAATCAGCAAACAACAACATTGGTTTATAATCTCACTCGAAATAAAATCGCGCCAGCAGTAATCGGTGAACATCACTTGATTTCAAAGTCTATCTCATGTTCAGAATACCACCTTATTTATTCCGTATGTTTCCTAACTTCAACAAAATGCACACAATGTTCTATATACATAGAATTCAGCCTGATGAAACTTATTTCAGATTGTTTGGTTGTCGCCAAAACACTTTCTTGAGAACATGTTTGAGACAGAACAACGCTACTGGAAACCTGTCTTCGCTTTCAAGTAGCGTTGTTCTGTCTCAAAAATGTGTTAACAGAGTAAGTATATCTGCTTTCTGATGTTATATATGGATGGTATTTCACTTTATGCCTAAACTTTCTCGAGTTTTAAGGATCAATTCTGCATTTTAAAAAAGCCCTTTCAGTTATATCATCCGCCTCTGCTACACTTCTTTGTATTAGTTCAGATTCAAATCTTGTGATGATGTAACAAGCCATGGATTCGTATAAATGTCGCGGAAATAATTATTGTATTTCATTTATGTTTTAGCAGAACCTTAAAACTAAGCTTACGGTAAAATAGTGGTACTCGATTTTATATTTCAATTAATTTTATATGTGTAAACATAAGCAATTTTCGTTGAAATATTATATTTTCAACATTTGAGATCAAATGAGTGACATAAGATTTTACATTTAACATTGATCTGAATTAACGAGATCCCTATAAAAAATATTTTCTATGAATTTTCCTATTGTCATGATGTGAAAGTCCTTATCAAACTAGTCTATTGTCTGATAGCCCGTTAGGTATAAGTCTCTTTAAGTCATAAATTATAACTCAGATTATTTTAACTTTTAAGTTATGCAATTTCTTATGTTTTGAAATCATACTTGCGAATTAAAAATTATATTTCAGTTATATTTGAATTTTAATGCCTTTATATATATATATATATATATATATATATATATATATATATATATATATATATATATATATATATATATATATATATATATATATATATATATATATATATATATATATATATATACATATATATATATATATATATATATATATATAGATATATATATATATATATATATATATATATATATATATATATATATATATATATAAAAGTAAGAGAAAATTTCTTTTTCTTATGTCCGGCTTATCTTAGGATTAATCCATTCAGCGCTACAAGGGGCGGAGGTGATGGCAGTTTATACAGTGGGGCACCCAGTAAGTGTGCCAACTTTGCCCTGAAAGTGCAAGTAAGAAAAAGTAATACATGGAGAAAAAAGAGCATCTATGTCCAAACCAGGATTCGAATCTGGGACTTACTGCTCCGAAATTTGGGTCACCACTAACCACTCAGACAAAACAATGGAAAGTTGGCTCAGAATTAACAGCTAATTAAATAACCTGTTCTGTTACTATTCTTCACTATTTTGAGGGAGATATTGTAATACGGAAATACTTGAAATTCTATTATTATCTAAATAAAAATTAAAAAAAGATACGCTTAATAAATGGAGAATATATATAAATAGATCTATAAATTAGTTTATTTTTAATTGGTTAATTTTTAAACAATCACAGTTACAAAAATTACGTTTTAATATGGAATTATAATCTAATAAAATACCAACAAATATTAAGAAAATAGAAGCCCCAATTGAGGGCTGATGCCTCTTACTCATTCATTCAGATTGAGAATGGCTGAAGTGGGGTGATGTCATCACATGTTAACTCCCGTAAAGAATATTTTTTTTTTTTTATGAACTACGCATGCGCACAGAATGACTGCTCTTTTCGCAAGTGGTAGAACTCCATAATCCAGAGGCTTTTCAAGATGGCTAAAAAAATGTGCAAATTTTGCGCAAGAATTCAACGGTGCCAAGGAAAACAGGATACAATGACATAAAAATATAAATCTTAACACTTTTGCAATGGTAAAAAGCAGTATAAATATAAGAGAAAGCTTTATTATTTAATAACAGTTATATAATCTTAAGATGCCTCTATTTTAAATGTAACTACATAAAATTGCCTCCTGTTTAAATACATTACGAACCTATGCACAAGCAGTACACATACAGTTTCTTCTACAAATTCCAAAAAGACAGAAATTTATAATTACAATTTAAAGAATTGACTCAAAAATTTAATTAAATATTATAGCACAGTGGTAAATTCAAAATACACTTCTGAAAATTCATTCATTTCCTAAGGAAAATGCTTAACTTTCAAGTTTCTATCAAGAGGGCTGTAAATAAATCTGTCCCCAATTTTGTGTAGAATAAGCGGAAGTAAGGATAAGCATAATGATAAGCGGAAGTGACAGGCCCACTTTCTTAATATTTGGTTCAAGCATGCATTAGAGAAAAAATAAATGATTCGATTTTGAAAGTTTGGATTTAAATCTATTTATACAGATAAAGAATTGTTTAGCAGATTAATTTTTTTATGTTATGTTCTATAACTGATATTTTCAACATATTCCTCTTTAATAACACCGTAATAGCTTTTATATAAATGTGTGTATTACTCTGCGTTCATTCATTTTTGGTAGAACAATACAAATGTGAATGTTTTGACTCATAACTTGATACAAGAATTCCACAGCAAAATTTGGAATGTAAAGTTATTATGCTCGGATATGCAGCCTTCTTTATAAGTTTTAAAATAGAAATTTCATTTGAGTAGCTTGAATAGTAAATAATATATGGTATACATTGAAGAGTTAGTATATGAAACACATAAAATGTAGAAAAGGTTCTAATATTTAATCGATATTATACTGTAAAACCAAGAATACACAATTTTTGTTTCGGATAGAAATTCTTTGATTTTTTTCCCTTTCTAATCATTATTTTTGTTTCTTGGAAACTAGATTCTTATTGTAGGGAACTGATAATACTTGTTTTTTTATTTACTCGTTTTTTAAAGTTTCTGTTGATGGCACTGAAATTGCAGAAAAATTTGGTATGCACTTCATATAAGATGATACCAAGAAAAGCTCTTTAACTTCGTTTATTAATAGAAAAAGTTGAGAAATTTTGATTTTTAACGCTTCTTTTCTCTGTTTCTGTTAGTGAATTCAAATTCTACTCTCTGTCTTCGATTATAACATTTAATTGTTCTGTCCCAAATTTGACTTTTTGAATAAATTTCTTACAGTCAGTTATCTTTAAATCCTAAGAAGTTTAAAGTTCAAACTCATTGGGCAAAATAAATTAGACAACTTTCTGCCATTGTGCAACTAAAGAAATATTTGAATGTTTCAATTATTTAAATCAACTAAACAAATTTTTTTATCAATTTCATATTATGGGTCAATTAAAAGTACCTTTCTATTTTCTTAGAATGACAGTTTAGTCCTTGATGAGACTCCTTTATGCTCCAAATTAAGATTATTTGTATGGATTTAAGGAAAATTGTTAAAATTTAGAAAAAAATGAAAGGATCTTTCTGTTCTCTTTTCCTTATTGATTCTAATATATAAGCTTATACAACTTTTACCATTCTATGTGACCATTTCATTACTTTCTATAGCTTTAAAAGCTGCAAGTATGATTAGTATACGAAAATTCAATTTTGAAAATATTTTGAGCAGGACACAATTAATCTTGTTGTTTTTGAATAAGAAATATTTTTGAGCTATATATTTTTATCCTATTATAAATCTGTTCTTTTTTTCACACAAGCATAAATTTTTAAAATTCAAATGTGATTAAAACACATCACTTCTACATCGGGTTCAGAAGCAATAAAAAATCTAGTCCCTTTACTTACTGCCATGTAAACGAAAAAATTGAATAAGATTTTTCTTAAAAACTATGAAAAAATATGTGAAAAAATAAAGGATTTCAATTTTGTACACTTCGTGATTTTCATATTATTCTAATATAAGAGTTTGTTCTAAGTTAGCAAAAATTTTTGAAATCAAGTTCATAATTAAAACTCAGCATAATTTGAATGGCATTAGTTTTCAATTATATATTATAAATAAAGCAAAAAATGTAAAAAAAAACTAACTTTCATAAAATGTAAGTACATCCATTGTTTTCTCATTGATTTAAAAACAATTTATTTAAGTTCAGAGTATAATAGATAAAGGTTCCACTGGAAGAAGCAGCAGATGGCGCTGATCCCTCCCCTGTCAAACGTCCTTCACTGCTGATTTCGAAGCTCGGCAAGAAAGCGAAGCAAGTGATTGTGTAAGGAGAAGCTCACTTTAAGATATCGATTCATAGGGGTTCTTTGTTAGGAAACAATTACATCAACTTCCAGAATGAATGAGGGTGAGTGTGTGCATTTTGAGCTTCATTTTTTTATATTATGAATGTTTAATACAAGGAAATACCTTTAATGTAATTTTAATTTACTTTTAATGATAATGCCACAATCTATTAAATTAAATTATTCGGAAATATCGGGGCAAATATACATAGTCAATAATATTTTAATCAATTCTTTTCCTTTAGAACAGAATTTTTACAAAAATTTGCAATCATACTTATTAATATTACCCCCTTTCATAGTTGATTTCCTTAACTATGAAGAATATTTAATTATTTTTTCCCTTTGTTTCAAAAATCATAATCACAATTTCCCAACATTATGCCTGGAAAATAATAGTAATAAGCAATATTTTCGAAAATAGTAAATTATTTTTTGAATATGACAGGTTGTAAAGCAATGCAATTTATTGTTTAAAAATTTAATACATAGGGAAGTAATGATTTCTACAAAAAAATATTCATATGTATTGTTGAATTTGCTTAGAAGAAGAAATTGCTTCAAAAATAAAGGAATTCACTTTTAAAATTTCAGAAGATTTGGATTTCATCAAAGTCTTTTTCACACAATACAGAACTCTCATATTTCTCATTACAACAACATTTATGCTAGTTTTAGCTGGAAACTATGTTTACCATTTCATATTGTATTTTTATCCCAAAATATAAAAAAACTAATAATTGTTCTTAAACACAATTATATATATATTTTGAAAGATATAACCCACAGTAATTGTTAGTACATTTATCCCTTTTTTACTTTCCACAAAGTAAAAATATTTTAAACAAGTATAAAGTTATTAGAACTGTAATATTGTAAGAGTTTGAAGAGTTTTTAGAGGTATGATATGATCTGCTTGTAAAAGTATTCAACGATATGCCTAATCTGTATACATTCCACATGTAAATATATTATTTTCATATGACAAAGGTAATGTGTGTGTGTGCAAATATATTATTTTTTACTTTAAAATATATTTATTCTACTATATGCGTTAATTAATCTTTTTTTTTTCCTGGAATTACTTAAAATATTTTATTGTTTTTGTTTCTTGTGATGATATTTTCTATATAGTGTTGAAACAAAATATGTTAAAAACTGAAAAATAAAATATTTTGATTTATGACTATACCAATTTTAGTGCAAATCTTGTAATATTTACTTTATTTTCACAGGGATTTTAATCAATCGTATAGTTAAAATACGAATATTTTACAACTAAGTTTTATCAAGATATTAAAAATACTAGCTAAGTATTATGAAAACAGGGTACTTACATGCATCAAAGATTTCCGCGAGAATGATTGGTCACTAAATACAGAGATTTGCACCAAATGTGATACTATTTCATTTCACCTACACTTCTCTCGCCATTTTGACATTTTTTTCGTAGTAAGTCAAGGGAAATACAAACTTTATAAGAAAATAGTAAACTGTTGCTTATATATTTTTTTTTTTTATAAAGAATGTGAAAAAATATTTTGAAGAAATTGTTTTTCATTAGTTAAAATGTTTGTACGAGGTAAAAAGTTAAAATTAATAGTTGTAAAAGCAGTAATTTGTGACATTTTTGTTTCACTTGGTAATAATAATTTTTGACATTATTATCTGAGGAGGTGAAATGGACAAGTATCCCAAATGTTGTAGTTTAGCGATCGCTTTCAAATTTTATATTTTAATTTTGTTAAAGTTCACATTTCATGTCTTTTATTCTTTACGCATGGCAATTTTAAATTTATGAATAAAAATTGGTATATTAAATACAAATAAAGTTTTTGGTTACTTGTTTCAATGAGATACAATTTAATGGCGTTCTTTTCTCCTCACATTTTGAAAAACATTATTAAAATTTTCAAGATTTGGCGTTATACTTTTTTGGTGATGTATTGATATCGACTAGATAATATAAAAATATCTTTTTTAATATTAGTTCTAAGAAAATTGCATGTTTTAAAATTTTTTATTTAATTTATTCGTTTTTGAATGTTAAGAGAATTTGAATTTCTTATGCTGTTTTGTTTAAAAATAATAATTTACATTTTTACTTATATTATTATTAATGCAATAAACTTATTTATTTACGTGTTTAAAGTGTTTTATTAATGGCAAATAATACAGCAAACTAATTAATATTAAAAATAATAAAGTAATTAATAATAAAAAGTTCTGTTTACTTTGTTAAATTTTGTTTATGTTGTTCTTCTCGTGTATCATTCCAGTTTTATTTCCTTATATTATCCATAAAGTGGTTGTTTCCTTCTTTACTGTACACCCCTTTATTATAATTCTCATTAGTTTAAAATACGCATGACGTCAGATAACGTTTCACCCACGTCACATGTTGAGGTGGCGTTGTATCCTCACGTGTTGAGACGGCGTTGTAAATCCGACTTGTTGACGAATTTGGTGCCGGCCTACCAATCACATTCTTCGAGTGGCAGCAAGCAAGGTGAAGTTAACCAGTGAATGTCCGAGAATAGTCACAAAGTTTATTTTGTTAATAAAACGATTTCTTAAATAAGAAAGAAAACATCGATTTGAGAAGTCATTTTCCATTGGTTCAAGCCATTAACGCGTGGACAATGAAACAGAAGAAAAAGCAAAATGAAAAATATGTGACAAAACTTCCAATGGTTAGTTTAAATCATCTGTCAGGATGATTTAAATTTTTAAAAATTTCATTAATTAGTAGAATTTTAAATTAATAATTACAATATTTGTAAGCAATCTATTTTGAATCTGGAGACTATTAACTTGCTTACGTCAATATTAAAAATTTTTCCTTCAATTAATATTGCTGAAATAATAAAAAACAGAATTGTAAAACATAAGCTCAAAAAGTTCGTTAAATTTTTTTCTTAAGATTATTATTTTTTTTAACATTTTGTTTAAAAAGATTTATATTTCTTAAATTTACTTATATTTTATGTCATAAATTGGTATTTGTTTACATATTTAAAGTTGCTTTTAAAAATATTCATTTCACACAATTAAATAAATCTGGCGAAATGTTTTTGATCCTGAACGCCAAAAAATTACATGACAACTAAACTCAATATCGAACAAGTAATTTATTTCCTATGTATATTTTATGTAATTTAGTAAAATTAAGCCAAAATATAAAATACGTAATCAAATTATATACACACATATTTTTAAAAATGTCTAAAAATAATAAAATGTTTTATTGAATATTATGCACCGGAAATTCATCTCTACACAGTTATGTAACTTATGTAACTTTTTTACAGAAACAGGATTTAGATTTCAATTACCATAAATTAATATCGAAATGGCGATAAAATAGTATAAATTAGTCTGTTATACTGACTGTTCAAATATAACTGCCAAAAGTTGCCAGAACCAATCTATGTCGTTGATAAGATTCTAGGGATTTAGGAGCAATGCAAATTTCACTTCTATTCATTAAATTATAGGAGTAAAAATTATTTCGATCCATCCTTTTCTGTAAATAATGCATAAATATATGCAGAATACTTTAAAATTTCTTGGTTATGGAACGTATTAAAAAACTACAATCTTTAACACATTTTTCGAAGGAAAGATTTTTTTGAGGAAAATATATCTGAAATATCATGATCATTTTCACATGATAATTAATCAAATCTCATTTAGAAATGCATCTTAATACATGTGTGAGTATGATATTTTTATTTAAATAATGTTGTAAAATATTTCACATCAGAAAATTTCTTTGATCTTTAAATAGGCACAAGTTTATAATTTCAAATTATTTTTGTACTCTAAATTCCTTTTATTTATAAAAAAAAAACACATACTGCGTTGTTCACTACATAACCTTCTCCAAGTCGAATATTTTTTTCATGAATTATTTAATGTGTTTCTATAGCAACCATTTTTGTAGTGTTGCCAATTAATAATAAATAGATTATATGTTTAATTGTGCTAAGTTCAAGCTATAGAATGCCTTATTCTAAATGAGAGTGAAAGAGAATATCATGTATGTTTTTTTTAAGTGAAAGATATTTAAGTGTTATCATTTATATTTATCTTAATATTTTATTATTTTATTTGCTTATGTAATATAATAAAAACATATAGTCATAACAGATGTTTAAAAAAATCTTTAGTCAAAACTTATAAAAATATTATTTTTTCAAATTATTTCATTTTAAGAACTATTATTGTATCAAATTATTACATTTATTATATTTAAATTCTAATAATCAATTTCGTCGAAAGAATGCGACCTCTGGTAGCAAAAGCAAGTAACTTAAGAATCGTCTGCTTCTTAATAAAGGACGTTATTAAATAGTTATATGCCTGAACCCCAATGAAAAAAATTACATCATAAATATTCTAAGAATATAAGGAAATTTATTATCAATAATTATTATCTTGATTGCCGATGTATAAAAATTAAAATTTCTAATGATAGAAAATGAGTAGAACAGTCATCAGAAATATGATTGTCATCTTAGAGGAAATTGGTTTCTCTTATCAAAGTAAGCTATTTTTACTTATATATATCAGAAATATATTTAAATATGCAAAATTATCATTTAAGTATAGATTAGAACATACTCAATAAGATTGAAAGGAAGATTCCATGCATTTTATCTTATAAAATATCTTTAAAATGGCAATTTGTGACTTATATTAAAATAATGTTTCGATAAAAAATATCTTGAATGGAATATTCTTGTTTTACGATAAATAAAATTTGCTTTAAATGCAGATATATGAAATTAACTTCATATAATGATAAGATAATAACAAATTTAGATGAATCAATAAAATAATCAGTCAAAAATTCATTTTACAATATTTCAGTGAAATGTGATTATAGAGTAGAATATTCTTATTGCAAAAAAAGATTCAATATAAAATAAATGCTGACATGGTGATATTTTAATCGAATTAATCAATAAAAAATTTTCATTTAATAAAAATTTTCTTAAGAAATTAATTTGTAAAGATTTAATTTTTAAATTTTTGAAGATAACATGACACGAATGTAAAATAAATGGAATAAGTTATTACCACTTCAAAATATAAGCAATTCGAAATTCTTGTAAGCATTTTTGATACTAATTGAAATGAAATTTAATAAAGTAAATATTGTAAATTGTGTCTATCGATCCATATATCTATCTATCTATCTATCTATCTATCTATCTATATATATATATATATATATATATATATATATATATATATATATATATATATATATATATATATATATAAATACACACACAAACATATACTCGCACTCGCAATGCTTGTGCATATGCTGTTATAGAAAATTAATTATAGTAGGTATGTGTAATAATATAGTTAATTTATTTTTTTCTCTCTCTCTCTATCTACTTAACAGTGCTAAATAAAATTTTTTATATAGATTAGGTAATTTTAAAGCATTTTTAAGTTAAAAAAGATGATAATTTTCTTTGATTGCTTGTTTACATGTTTCACAATTATCATTTCTATATTTACTTTAATAAACAGTTTACATGCATTTGTTTTATTCTACACTTTGTTCTTATCTATAGAATGTAATTAATTCGAAAATTTGTTTCCCTTATTTTAATTAAAATAATAAAATCATTAATTTCATTTTAAAGAAAATTCTGAAAATTTGCCTTTAAAAATTATGTGGTCTTTATTGGGAATAGTTTTATGCATTCTTATATAAATAACTAACTCATCTAGAAAAATGCTGATTTTCTTACTCATGAAGCATAGGATATTGTTATTTTGTTAACATCTTGATAAATGTTTATTTCTTAAATGCTTGAAAAATAAGAAAGGAACATGCCACAGTATAAAATTATATACCTTTTCGTCATTCAAATTAATCTTCTAAATTTAATGCTTGGGAAATCATTTTTCAACCAAATAGACAATAATAATGAAAGGTAATTATTAATTCAATATGTTGATTAGTAAAAATCTCTGAGTTACGATTTCAGTATATTATATTATTAATTTCATCTAAACACAAAATAAATATTTATGAAACATATTTGTTATTTTGAAATACTATGAATTATTCTATCTAGATCTATCTATTCTATTCTATATATATAGATAGATAGATAGAGAAGAATTAATATTATATAAAAGTGTATATTAACAGAGTTGAACTACCTATTCAACTGAATAAATGGCTCAATTAAAGACTGGATAACTGGCTCAAATGAAGAAAATAAGTTGGGTGGCCTGTACTTGAGGGTATGCTGCAGTTTCTCTCCAATTTGCCACCATATTGTTACGCCAATTTGTATACCGTATTTACGCGAATCTAATGTGCATCGTTTTTTGCCAAATGTATTCAAAATTTGGGTACGCATTAGATTCGAGTGCAAAGTCAGCAGTTCGCCGATGACGTTAACCTAATTTAAATCGTAACAATGGATTACCGTATTTCTCGACTACATTTACCGATATATTTATCGTTGACACATTATTGCATAGAGTACACAAACTTCAGAGTTCGTAGTCACGAAATGGAGGGAAAACTGAGAAGAATGTCATATGACGCTACTTTCATACATAAAGTAATTCTTTATGCTGAAAAAAAGGGCAACAGAAAGGCAACGTAGCTGAGGGCAATGTTCGCTTGTGGAGGCAACGGAAATTAGTTCTGTCTGCAACTAAAGCTAGTAGAAGGAAATTCACTGGCCCTTGCATAGCAAGACATCCTAAAATTGAAGAAAAGGTTTTGGAATTTGTACATTAAAGAAGGAAGAATGTACAACCTGTGACATCATAAGAAATAAAGCAAAAGAGGAGGCTGATGTTTTTGGAATACCGAAACAAGAGCTTAAGGCTAGCCGTGGGTGGGTAGATCGGCTTACGAAGCGGATGGGATTATCTCTAAGACGCCGTACAACAATATGCCAAAAGCTTCCAGCAGGTTTTGAGGGAAAACTACTAACATTCAGCTGTATAATACATGTTGTTAAAGCCGTCCCATTCTAAGGTATTCGGCAACAAAATGACTAATCTCGGACAGCAATCCGCCAGGAGAGCACTCGGCTCATGACTGATCGAAGGCCGGAACTTCAGCCCCCAATCCTAAGTCAGCAGCAATATCTGCACTGGCCAAACCATGCGTAGCACCCCGGCGTAGTCCGAGCCTTGCACGCAGACCGGCCGCCACCAGCCCGCGGTCCACCCAGACGGAAGAATGGGCTACTTGCCTTTATTAAAATTAAGAATTACAATATCAACATAATTATGTATAAACTTACTCAGTTTATTAACAAAATTTAAGTATTAAAATGAAGTATTTCATTATCTTAGTCGTTATTATAATATCAGTACAGCTGTAGCATTTAATTTATGACTCTGGAGGTATTGTACTTATGAAAATACTGTACATTATTTCTTGAAGTCCCCGTTTTATCTTAGAGTTATTAAGCATGTTTTTTAAGGCTATTGTTTTATAGTTTGCTGGAAAATATTTAAGTCTAATTTTATCAAATTGTTTACAATCGTAGATTATATGTTCTACATCTTGTATAAGGTTATCATATTGGCATTTATCTGTCTTATTAAAGAATCTATTCTGATATGTAGCAAATGCACCATGTCCTGTCTTAATCTGATTTAGAAGGAAATCTGCAGAGATTCTATTTTCTTTAACTCTTGGATAAATATTATAGTCTTCTAGTTTTGTTTGAATTTTCCCAGTTTAGTTGCCATTGCTTTAATATCTGTTTATGGATTATTGTCTTGATTTGTTGTTTTGTATATGGTACTATATAATCTATTTTATTTCTTTTTGTGGCCTGTTTTGCGTTTAAATCTGCCAATTCATTTAATTCTATTCCTTGATGTGCTCTGACCCAATGAAAAGTAAAAGTGTTGTTATTGGTTTGAATCAGATCTATTATTTTGTCAATTGTTTTATTTTCTGTTTTCCCTGATTTTATTGTATCCAAAACTGATCTTGAATCGGAATGTATATGGCAAATTTCTATATGATTTTTAATTATATATTCTATTGATGTTAATATTGCTTGAGCCTCAGCCTCATAAACTGTTGCTTGGTCATTTAGTCTGCATCTTATTACATCTGTAATTTGATTGTCTGTTCCTACAATTACTGCTGAGCCAACTTTGTTGTCAATTTTGGAGCCATCTGTGAATATATAATAGTCTTGTGTATTAATTGAACTGGTCCAATTTATTTCTGTCTTGTTCCAAGGAGGCTTATGTTTTACTTGTTTAATATATGTGTTTTCTTTATTCAATTCCATATTTTCTATTTTAATATTTAGTCCTTTATTCAATAGTAAATATTTTAGCCTGTTATATTTTATTATATAGTCTAGTAGTGGACATCCTATTAAGACCTGTAGCGCTTCTGTTGACACTGTATTATATGTTTTTGCTATTTTTAATAATGCTATTCTTTGTATCTGATTTATTTTTACATTCATTTTAACTGTATTGTTATACCAAGCTATTGATCCATATACTATTATCTTTTCTATAACTGCTTTATATATTGTTTTTATTATTTCAAGTCTTAGGCCCCATGTTTTCCTAGTTATCCTATCTATTTTGTTTATAAAGCAAAATATTTTGTCTTGCAAAGAGTTTAAATGTTCTGTCCAATTTAATCTTGGATCTAAAATGACACCAAAATATCTAATGTGATTTGAGTATTTAATATTTTGTCCCAATATTTGTAGGGTTGGTCTTCTGGATATATTTTTCCTGATAGTAAATATCGTGTAATAACATTTATTTATACTAAGTTTTAGTTTGTATTTATGAATCCAGTTTTCAATTTTACTTATGTCTGATTTTGTTGTATTGGAAAATTTATAATATATCCTGTCTTTCTACGTTATTATTATGTCATCTGCGTAGGCTTGAATATCTGCATTTTCTTCTAACTTTAATTCCAACAATTCATTTACAATGATGTTCCATAATATCGGGCCCAAAGATAACATTCAGCGGTATGTCATCACACTTCCGAAGGAAAAGAATTTTTCAATGTGACAAATTGGCAACGTTGATGAGACACCAATTTGGTTTAATATGCCTCGTAACTACACCATTACGGAGAAGGGGACTAAGGAAGTTATCATCAAAAACTTCGGGATATGAAAAACAACGCGTAACAGTGATGCTGGCAATTGCAGCGGACGGGTGCAAACTTCTTCCTTTCTTAATCATCAAACGGAAAACTTGCCCTAAAATCCCCAAGAATGAAAAGCTGTTTCCAGGTGATGTCCTGATTCAAAACCAAGAGAAGGGGTGGATGACGGAATCATTCATGCTTGATTGGCTTCGAAATGTATGGGAACGCCGTTCCGGTGGGCTCCACAAACCACCATCAATGCTTTGTCTGGACGCATTTCGTGGTCATCTCACCAAAGACGTAAAAAAGAAGATGCACAGCCTAGACAGTGATCTTCTTATCATTCCTGGAGGGATGACGTCTGTGTTACAACCTGTGGATGTTAGTATAAATAAACTTTTTAAAGGGTACGTTCAGGCGGAGTACGAAAAATGGTTTTGTGAGCCAAACCGTGAAATGACCCCGACAGGAAAAATGAAGCATGCTACACCTCATATGGTTCCACACTGTGTTTCTGCTGCCTGGAAAAGCATCGAAACACCAATTATTGTGAAATCTTTCAAGAAATACTGCATTTCAAATTCATTTAATGACAGTGAAGATGACGTTCTCTATAACGGCGAGGATGACGATATGGAAAGAAGAAAAGAATCTGCTTCTAATGAAGAGAGCTGCGGGGATTCCAGCGATGAAAACATGAGTAAGTAAAGACGTTTACTATTCATCACTGATTGTAGAAACTGTTAGCTAGATAGAAATGTTACGATTTATTTCGTGTTCATATTTTACGATAGGTACCGTATATACGGTAGTGGTCATTAACAATAATTGTTTCACATAACAATAGCCTATTAATAGGTTAATTCTATGTTCTGCTACTTTATGTATAAATCCATTGTTATATAAAATATTGTATCTAAATTTAAATAAAATTATCATACCATTAATAGATAGTTTATATACAAATCCATTGTTCTATAAAATAAGATTCAATAAACTCCTCATACCATTGATACGCATTACATTCGCCGACAAACAACTTTTTTTTATTATTTAAAGTTTTAAAATGGGGATGCGCATTAGATTCGCATAAATACGGTAGTTGTTTCACTTGTGATTTATAGCATCGTGTTTTAAATGCGATCCTCAAATATGCACGAAAAAGACGGGGGGCAAAAAAATTGCCAACTCTGAAGTATATTTTCCCAATGAGTCAATGTTTTAAATAGTGTAGCCGATAAAGTATGTTGTAAGACAATTTTAAAATCAATTTATTTCACTAATGCCTGACAACAATCATGAAAAGTGGGCCGTATTTATTTTAAGATAAGTGTAAACCACACCTCAAGCAACTACCTACATTAATACAAATGCATGGATAAAACAAAAACCAGCAAACCTTCTTCAGATATTCAGAATGGATCGGTCACGCCTTTTCTCTGTGAAGAACGAGGTGTTTGTCTAAGCATCCTATCAAACTCAGTAAGGCCAATGTTTTTTGTCATGGAAGTTGGTAAAAGATTTCAGATTATTTACCATATAATATTTAAAATTGTGCGCTTTAAATAAGATATTAATATTAAAATAATACAAAGTAATATATTTTTAATCGAAATACAAAATGGAAAAATACTTTGAAAAAAATTAATGTTATTTTTTAAAAAAACAGAAAAATTCATTGAATTATATCTTAATAATTAGTAGTAGTTTTTTTAAAAATCTAACTTATAATTAAATGCTAAAAATAATCAACATTAATATTATTTTAGTAGCTGTAATTTCTAATATGTGCTTTTTGAAGAAATTTAAAAATTAAAAAAGTTTGAAGGGAAAAATAATTTTCCTTAATTATAAAAAAATGTGTCTGAAAAGATATTTTAAATTATGATCTTACAAGAGAAAAATGATAATGAACTGCTATTATGAAATCAGCATTATACATCTTTTTAAATATGATAATCAAATTTTCATAGCAGTTTCCTAACAATGTAATCAGCTGCTTGTTTGATAACTTTAGCATTGTGTTACGAGTCCATTCACACCACATGAGCAACCTTTACTTTCCTTCATGGAAGACTGAAACAAATTAAAACCGCAATTTCGAATTTCGTTGACATTATATCGATACACGCAAGAAAGAAAGTAATTTTTCCGCGAAGATCCTAAATCAAACCCGATTAAATAGTTGACTTACCGATTATTCGTTGTAATGAGCTATTGAGAGATTAACTAATCAGATGCGTTGATAAAGCAATCAATGTGAGTTTTTCATAAGATTAATTTACATTTCTTTACAGCTACTTTTCATAGCGCTAAATAATAATTTATGTCTTGGAATGGGAATATAGATTTTATAAACTTAAACCCATGGATTGAATTTCATATATCATTAGGGGGGGTGGCAATTTCCTCGCTTTCGAGGTCCGAAGTCTTGTTCAAAACATTGTTTTGCACTATGAAATGATGTCTCATTCATAAATCAGCTAAAGAATATATTAAATATTGAATCAGAGATTCCTTATTAAGCCATTTCAATACATTTCTGATCAATGATTGGGAAAAGCGTGAACACATTTGCTGCAATGGATTGAAACAATAGATTTTTTTCAGAAATTGAGGTAAGTACTAAATAATTATTTCTTAAAACAAGTTAGAATAAAAAGGGGGATTCGATGTTCTACTTATTTTTTCTCTATTCTACTCGTTGATGACAATTTAGAAAAAGGGAAACGAACAATACGTCTCCGTTTTCACAAACCAGCAGAGTTCCGGAAGATTAATACGCGGTTTTAATTAGTTATATCGTTTCCACTCACTGA
This sequence comes from Latrodectus elegans, assembly GCA_030067965.1. Taxonomy (NCBI): domain Eukaryota; kingdom Metazoa; phylum Arthropoda; class Arachnida; order Araneae; family Theridiidae; genus Latrodectus; species Latrodectus elegans. Next base: position 124,682,633 of record CM057814.1, read on the forward strand.
TATACATTGTGTTAAAATCAGCAGTTAATTACAGTTAAAATTAATTGCAAATTTTCTCACCCAAATTTCAAAATGAAGTTTAATTTATGATGGCTAAAAATAGCACCTTCATCTAAGTTTCTTTCCAATTCGCTGTGCTGTTCTCAATTCAATCTTAGACAAAATGCATAAATAAGAATTTTATTCATAGAAATGACTAAATTTTACATTACAAAATGAGACAATTGCGTATTAGAAAAAATGTGTTCCCAACTTGAAATTTTATTGGAAAAATGAAAAGAATCACATCAAAATTTTTAGTATCATTTTCCTAGTTTAACAGATATTAAAATACCAAAAATATAATTTTCAAAGTTTCTAGATGGCTTTTAGAAACTTATGCAATCAAGCCAATGGAACATTCCCAGATTCTCAGCAGTTTTTAGAAATCAATAAAAATTATTTCTTGAGTAAACGTGAAGTTCAAAAAAGATTGTGGAGGGAAATTGATTTCCCAAAGAAATTTGTTGGGGAAAACGAAATCCATTTCCAGAAAAAAAACTTAAAAAAGTACTTCTTTAATGAAATTTATAGGGAAAACTGAAATTCACTCCTTGAAAAGGCTTGAAGTATGAGAAAAGGTACATTAAAAAAATTACATATGACAAAAAAGGGAGAAACGTGAAGGAGAAAAGTTGTAGAAGTAAAAACATTTCCTTTACTTCCCCAAAAATGGATGTAAAAGATTTGGAAACACTACTTTTTAAAAAAATTCTCTTGGTACGAAAAACAAATTTAAAAAAGAAATAAATTTCTTACATTTCAATAAGAGACTGGAATCACCTCCTTTACTTCATAAAACAGCCTGTAATTGAAATAAGATTGCTTTTCGAGATCAATGGATTTGTAGTGGAAATGAACTTCCTTCGTTTCCCTAAGAGCTTATAGAAAAGACCCCTTTTTTAAAAAGTGCTCTTTATTATTTTTTCCAATGGTTAGTGATCAACATTATAGTGAATAGAACACTCACATGCTCATAGTCATCAAGCGTTAATTGTAAAAATACCATTATTTCTACAATGTATTAAGATAAAATTATTATTTGATGTTTGTTTTAACTGAATTAGTTCATCGGAAAATATGACTCTTTTGCTTCGTTATAGTTGGTTAGGCATACTTTATGAGCAAATTATTTCGTCTTTGATACAATTTTAATTTGTAGTTCTTTCTCATTTTCCTTAATTGACATGAAGTCAGAATCCATTTAAATATCTCAATTAAATGTTGGTCACTTCTTAGTTCAAATGATTCAGAATTTCAATATTTTTAATGACATCATGCACATCAAATGGATTACCCATTCATTCCACATATATTTTATTATATTTCATAACTCTTCTTTCAACAATTACTTTCGCAAATGCCACTCCTAATATTTTTATTTCATAAGCTTGGAAAAGATGGGTTCATCGTGATTAACATTGGAATCACGAATTGCTATATCCTATCCAAAATCAAAGAACTGATAGGATAGATAATCTCCCAGTTGAAGACCCTTAAAATATCAAAGATTTCTGTAAGCAATTCGCGAATTTTTAAGATAGAATTTCTAGGATTTCACTTTGTATATTTCAGTAAAAGTTTTGTAATTTTTGATAAGTTGAGATAAAGTTATAAAATCATTCTTTATCCCAAAAAGATAATTGCTATCAATATTATCAGAAGCAGATTTAGAAAGAGTAGAAAATGATGTGCTTCAATTAGTAAATTATATTGTATTTTAAAACATTTTAATAATAATAAAACAGAACGAATTAATGTTGTTAATGATTAAATGATGATGATGTTATTATGATTCTCTTTCTTTTGTATTGGAGATAAAATATTAATATTTCAGCGAGTCCAATCCATTATTGTTTTAAGGTAGAAAGCTCTACTTTCTAATACTTAAGGACTTCAAGTTCTTATCATCTTTAAATATATAAAAAAAAACTTTCATTTCGGCAAACATGTTTTGCTACATTTTAAAGTTATGATACCTTTTATTTATTTTATATTTCTTCATTAAACATTCCTTTTTTCCCATTTCTTTCACGCAGCAGCACTTTTTTCATTATTTAGCACGCAGTTACTATTAAGCAGAGATTTCTGACTTTTAAAAACAGATTTCTGAAGTTTAAAGTCTTTACCAATTAGAGTATTGACAGAAATTTCTATACTGTTTTTCATAATTTTCCACATATTTTCGATGTTTCCTTCACAAGTATCAAATTACCTTTACTTTAATAGGGGGTTCAAGTCCAATCTGTCATTGGGTTTTAGCTAATCACAAATTACTTCACATATTCAGTGTGTCTCTCCCTTAAATTTCTTTCGGTAAAAGTTTGTTCATCTGGCTTTAGCTGTTGCCAAGCAGTAATCAGAGCGTACATTAACAGCATGGTAAGTTCCTTCTGTCATGTCAGTGCCAAGCATCAATCAGAAAACTCTCAAGTAGTTTTGTGAATATCTTTACTCGAGAAATGCCATACTTCCTATAACCATATCATACGAAGCGGAAAAAATTCATAAATTTGATTCATATCTCTTATTGAAATTATCCTAATGCGAAAATGATCATTTAAAAATAACCTGAAATAGTTAGATAATCGCGTGAAACATTTCAACTTCGAGCCCCTCCTGCAGCTTTGTTTATTTATTTTGCGTAGATTTCTTTGTATTGATTGAATAGATAACAAAATAAAACAATGAGTCATTCTCAGAACAAAGTAGATAATTTTCACGTTACTAAAAGATAAGAAACATGATTTATCACAAAGTGACACATCAGATGACGCCATCTCATGTACTCAAAACCAACTGTCTCTTTCATTTTCTTTTAAAATTCAATAGACTAATAATTTTTTTAATATCAGAATTTAAAACATTTTAATCTGAATTTAACTAAAGTTATTTCGAAAATAATCTTCAGATTTATTCAAATCTTGAGGTTGTTAAGATATTCAAAGAATATTTTATATTTTCTTAGAAACACTTTCAGAAGAATCTAGAGATTCGATAATAACAAAACCTAGAGTATTTCGATTGATAGAAATATTTATCCAATCGGGAAAGCATATTGTTATTAATTTTGTGATAAACGAAAACTAAATTTGGAGCAATAATTGAATGAAAAAATCTATTATTGGTAATATAGTATAAATCAAAGGAAAATCAAGAAAATATTGCAGTTGTGCTTAATATTTTGTTATTAATGCTTCAGAAATTCTTTAGATTTAATTTACTTAACCGAGAGAATACTCTCTTTTTTTTTTACATATCTTTAGAAATGATTATAATCTTTATAATATCCGGCCCTTAGGGCACTTGGATTTTTTATGAAAATCAAAATTTTCATATAATCAAAAAGCCCGATTATTATGTAGGACAGTTTTTAAAAAAGAAGAGAAAAAAGGTATTTAAAGATTGTTATGATAATGTTAATTCAAATAAACTTGAAAGGTATCTGGGACATATTTTGTTATATTTCTCTCTCTTAAAAATAAAACAAATTTATGAAAAAGCTAATAGAAGTTCCCTGAAATATTTTTCGCCTAAGAAATATGATCTCTGAGAAAAGAAATTTTTAAAATTAAAATTTAGTGAATAATTTTAATATGAAGAAATGTAGAGGTTAACGAAGAACACCCGATAAATTCAATGCTAGATAGATTCTACTTGGTTAATAATTGAGATTTTTAACGATATTAAACAATATTATAAATTATAACTCTGAAAATTTTGTAGATTTTTAATTTTTCAATACACAATTTACACAATTTTTTGCGTATAACTAATTTGATAGTTTGAAGTTACTCCATCTCTTCAGCTTTAATCCTAAAATATATTTTATATTTTTCACTTTTTGTATTTGATTTATCCAATTGATTTTTTAAAAATAGCTCCATCACAATGTGTATTAATTAATTACTGTGTTTACCAGCGTATGAGACGCACTTTTTCCTTTCAAAATGGGCCTGAAAAACGAGATGTCTTGTACTTTGATACTCAGTTCTTGATTACATTCATTTTTGGTGCTTTTCTCTTTTCTGAGTAATGGGATTTTTCCCCTTGTTTTTCTTTGAGGAGAGTAGAAGCATTAGTTATGTTATAAATTCAGCGAATGCACAGGCTCTGTCATCGACGATCATAGTTGGGTTCGTTTATAATAATGCATGCGAACAACTAGTGTGTGAAGTTTCCTCAGTAACATAATTACAATAAGATAACAAACAAACAACGTGGGGGCTAGTGAAAAGCATTTCGGCTATCACCAACTAAAAACGTGATAACGATTTGGCAGAATCAGAAAGAAGGTCTATAAAAAGCAACTCATAACTAATATAAACATAAAACAGAGACAATGGTTAAATAATTTAAAAAATGTGGCATGAGAGTAACATACTGCATGGTACCAAGGATAATTTGTTGTTGGAGGATTACTGACTGAGAAGAGATTTCAAGTAACTCTTTATTTAGCACTAAAGATGTGAGTCCAGGATTTAACGAAGGAGATTAAAATACCCTCCTATAAATTGTGTATTTGAAGAAAGTACTACTTTGTATTGGCATTCTTTATATTCAAAATACGTTGTAATGAATAGGAAAAAAAAAAGCTTTATTCTTTAAGAAAATACATAAAAAAGGGGGAAATGGGAGGTTCTTATAGGCCGATGCTTCTTATACTATGGCCAGTTAAGGTGATTATTGTGCATCGTGTACAATCTTCAAGCTCGAAATCAGGATCTAAAAATCAAGTATTTTTATTCACAAATATGGATATTAGTATTTTATGCATGTATTTTACGTGAGAATTATATCTAATACGGCTTGCGTTGTTTCACACCAGAGAAACGCTATATATGTTTGGTATTGAAAGATTTTTAGTTGGTGATATATATACATATATATATATATATATATATATATATATATATATATATATATATATATATATATATATATATATATATATATATATATATATATATATATGTATGTATGTATGTATGTATGTATGTATTGTATGTATGTATATGTATGTTAGGAAATAAAGCTGCTGAGTGGCTGAGTATTAAATCTGAGAAACATATTATTTTATAAAAAATATTATTTTAATAAAATTTATACGCTTCTGAATATTGAAATTTGTCACCAAAATTGAGTATTAAAAGATGAGCTGAAATTCATGTGTTTTATTGCTGCCAGTATAAGTAGTTGAATTTTCAGAAAAAAAACACGTGAAAAGGTGGTTCGAATAGCATCTACCGAATGTGGAATTATTCAAGGCTCGAAGTGGGTAATTTAGTTCTTCCAGTTAGTAGGGTATCTTAGTTTATCTCACAGTAGCTTCTTAAACGATCGATTAAGTAAGCGTTTGAGGTTGGTACTAGTCACGTAAAAGCGCATCAATATATCAGTCATTTCTGTGGTATTCATATTGAAAGTTATTGTCTTGTTGGAAAACATTTCCTGAGAACTGTTTCATCAGAAACAAGGCCATAGGATATTATCGTTGTACTGATGAGATACATTTGAAGGAAATTCTGCTTCATATTATTACTCATGTAGATGAAGTAGTGAACAACATGGAAAACAGAATCTCTGACTGAGGAATTTTGGAATATGAATGAATGTTTCTTGTTTGAAAATCCGCCAGGGAGTGAGATCGTGCTTATTGGATATGAAGATCCAACATTCGATCCTAGAACAATAAAAAACAAATCTTGTATTTTTTTTTTTTTTTTTTTTTTTTGCATGCACATTCATTTAGGTGGGTGCTTGGTGGTTTTTGCAATATGATTCAATGGAAAATCTGATCAACAGACAACACACAGAGGATGTTCAAATACATTCTTGAGACCTTTTGTTGTTAGGTTCCTGCAACTCAGAACTGATACAAGAACATGATTACCATCGGAATTTTTCTAAATCTAAATTACTGTCTAAAGTTTTTCATAATTACTTTTCCATTTTACATCTCATTGAACTGCCATTCAAATTCTGATGATGGTGCTGCATATGTCTAAAGACTTTATGAACAATGCGATGCTAATGTTATGGAACAGAATGAGTTGCATCATCTCTTAGCCCATTATTTTCGATTGACTTTTTTATTTTTGACCACTTTTATATGTGATTCGAGAAAAAATAAAGTATTCGAATCTATTGCCATTTATGCTGCCTGTCATAGAGTTCATAATTTTAACACTTATCCCATACTTTCTAGAAACAAATATGGATTTTTTTTCAATTATAAATTTTACTCCCTTTATTTAAGAAATGAATTTCATTAAATAAAGTAAACTTTTTAAAGCAACATTAAAATGCTTTAAAAAGTTTGTTTGTAATAAACTTTTTAAAGCAACATTAAAATGTCAAAGTATTATTTATTTTCAAAACATAACAAGATGTTGTATAAAATGCGAAGATGATGAAAATAATTTTGAATATAATCCAGTTAAAGTGGATTTCATTAATTAATAGTTTTTTTTTCAGTACAAAGATTGATTTCTTAGGAGTCTGTAGTTTAAAGGAACATAACTTATTAAAAGTGAAATCGCATTTGAATAAATCCACATTATCAATTTTACAATACACTGCTGGACAATTGCTAAGGACGGATAATACTATCATCCATAGCAACCACAAAATGAAAGGAAGCAAAATATGGAAAATTAGAATAAGTGCGGGATATAGTAAGAAGAAGTATGCGTATGCAAATTTTTTTTTTCACGTCTGTTCATCAAGTGATAGCATTCATAAGAGCTTTAAGGATTTTGACGTGTATGGACAGCTGTTGTTTCAAGTCAAAGTTTTACAAGAAAGATTTAATAGACGAACTTGAAATTTTTGGCATGTCTTCCCGACATCACTTAGATAGTTTTATGTGTGGCCGAATTATTGGAATGATCGAAGAAGGGTGATGTTGCCAGACAGATGTTGCCAGAGATGAAACAGATGTTGCCAGGGAGTTCGACATCGCTCACAGCGTTGTTTCACGGCTGTGGAAGTCATTTAAAACTACTGCAATGTGTAGTAGGTGGCACGGGGGAGGTCGTGTTAGAAGTACGACGCCTGCAGAAGACAGATATATCGTCCTATCAGCAAAAAGGAACAGACGCACCACAGCTCAGCAGGAGGAAATCAGTTTCTTGCTGCCTTAGGCAAACAGATCTCCCGAAAAACTGTTGCCAGACATTTGCGGGGAAGAGGACTATACGCCCGAAAACCTGTTGTGTGTGTCCCATTGACCAGACAGCACCGTACTGCTCGTTTGCAATGGTGTCGTGAGCATCGCAATTGGACTGAACAGGACTGGGCATGCGTACTATTCTCAGATGAGAATAGGTTCAGTCTGTCATCGGATTGTAGACGCCAACTGATCTGGCGCGAGAGTGGTACCGCTTATCGTCCAGAAAATATCGAGGAAAGTAGCCGATATCCGACATGTAATGTCATGGTGTGAGTGTCATCATGATCAATGGCCGCACGCCCCTACATGTGGTTGCGAATGGGACTATGACGGGTCAACGATATATTAATGAAGTTCTACTTCCTGATGTTCGTCTTTTCCGCGGTGCTGTTGGTGATAAATTTGTTTTTATGGACGACAACGCAACACGTTATCGCAACTGTTCAGGATTGTCGAGAGAGTGAGGGTGTTGAACACCTCGTATAGCCATCACGTTCTCCAGATCTAAACCACATTGAAAATGTATGGGATACTTTGGGGAGGCAAGTTACTGGTCGAAAATATCCTCCGTCAAACAAGAACACTCTCATCCGTGCACTCACAGAGGAATGGGATAAATTGCTTCAATATCTGCTGGATAATATTGTGCAAAGTATGATATGACGTATGGAATGTTGCATCACACTTCACGGTGGACATATCCCGTACTGGTACCTTTCTTCAAAGTGCCTTCTGATTTTTAGATGCATTGTTCTATTTTTCCGTTTGCAGCATCAAATGAACATTTTTTTTTCTTTCAGATGTTTTACAGCTTTTGTACTTTCCAGAACAATAAATATTCTTTAATCTAATGTCTGAACAGTGTGGCAACTATATTTTATCCTATTAGGCCTCATGTCTCGTTTAATGTTATGCTACATTGCAATTTGTGATCCGTCCATAGAAATGTCCTACAGTGTATATCAGTCTCAAATTTAACGCTAAATTTTTTTTAATAAACAAATAAATTACTTTTTCATTCTGTTAAAATAGTAATCAAGTGTTTTAATTAAAAATGACATTCGAATAGAAATTTATTTAAAATTCATTTTAAAACGTTTAATATTTTTGCCCATTAAGAAAATAAATTGCATATTTCTTTAACCATACTAAATTTTTTAAAGAAGTTTGAATGAAAATTTAATCAAATTTTATCTCGAAATTCGAATTTTTTTGCAGTTAAAGAAATTATAAATCTAGTTTATGTAATATGCGTTCTTTAAAGATAACTAGAAATACATCAGTTTTATTAAGAGAATGGAATTTAGAAAATGCAGTAACCAATATTTGCACCACATAAACATTGATGGAAAGATCCTAAAATAAACACTTATATGTATTTATAAATATATATATATTTTTGTGTGTACTGAAGGCATTAAAAACAGAAACGCATGAAATTGGTCACATGGACGGTATGGTGACGTTACTAATAAATCAAAAGTAGGGTGTCTTAGAAAAAGGATCAAAATTTAGGACAAACGTGTGTGATTAAAAAATAATAACAAATGTTCTAAAAGAATTGGACGGCAGCTTAATAAACCGATTCTTTGAAAGTTTTTTGATATCGAAAATGCCATAAAAGAAATCACGAGAACCTCGGATATTTCTGTATCAATGCCATCAATATTATAAAGCCATGAAGGACGTTTCTGTTTGTTTAGAAAGATTATTGCAGTGTAAGCGAAAAGACAGTCGTAAATTATTGAGCGAATGGAAAATACCAGCTGGAATTTAATTAAATAGAAATCTGGATTTTAAAAAATCTTAAATTTATTTCTTGAAATTTTTATTTCCAATGCTAATTTGTTTAGTTTTTTTTTCTTATAAAAGATTTTGTGTCTAAAGCTAAAAAATATCTTTTGTTGACATTTTTAGAATGAAAGATTACATTTTTTTTTAATTCGTACATTAATGGATCAAAATAAATATAACAAAGTTAATAAAAGAACACTAACACAATATATTTCATTAAACTTGTTATCTTTATTTTTATCTTAACAATCGATAGAAAATTAAAGGAAAATTAGTGAATGATACATGGGGATCATCTTTCGTCATAATTACCTAATTTGTTATGAATTATATCTACTGGAATACAGGATATAATTTTTAAATCTATATTTACTACCCGGTTCCCGATAATTGTTTTCGTATGATTATCCAAAAAGAATGTTATTCCAAATGTGGTAATTTTAGAAGAAAATATAAGAACAATAAGAAGAGGCTTTGAAACTTTCTGCTAGGAGTCGCATTGAAATAACTTTAAATTAGATCAGCATGGAGACTTATAATTTTTAATAAGAAATTCTGATCTGCTAAATATATTTAAACTTAGAAATAAACTATAGTTAATTTATATTCTTTCAGAATTTGCGATGAAGCCCCTTGGCATAGTGGTATCTCTTCGCTACTATAAGACAAAACACAGGTCCGAGGTTCGATCCTGAGTCTGGGCAAGACCGACTCAGCCGTCGAAAAATTGAGAATCAAAAAGGCGTGGAAACTAAATACTGGGAAGTTGGTATTAGACTGACCACTTAAAAGGAACGTATAATTCGTACCCAAGGGCCTTCTGTCATTTAAACAGATATGGGCACTGTAGGCCTAGGCTTTCATATAAAATGTCCTGCCACTGACCTTAGTTTTTAGAGTTTGTGATGCTATGCTTTTAAAGTGTGAAGAGGAGGACGCCAGCTCAGGTGTGTAACTTCGTCCCTTGACCCTAGTTTAAAATGACGAAGCACTTGGTGATGGGCGAGTATTCCAAACCCTTTAACCTTTAGGTATAGCTCGGGGCTCACTTACACCGCTATTTATGTATATTTTTGGAAATTGAATTCGTAAAGAAAAATGATTCTGACTTCGCAAAATGATCTAAGATTTCGGTTTAGGTTTGGTTTGTTTGTCGCTCAACGGTCATTTTTTGCACACGAGAGCTAAATAGACCGGGACCTACGGTTTAAAGTGGATTCCGAACCACTACAAACATCCATGCCCAAGGTGGGATTCGAACCCACGAACTGTTGACCCGAAGGCAAGAGCGCTAACCATTCGGCTGCCAGCTCGGCCTAAGATTTCAGTATTTGTGTTAAGGAGTGTCCGGGATTAAAATGCATTATATATACGTAAAATTTATTCCTATTATGCTTTTCAATAAGAAATTTTTGACTTAACTTGTTTTCTTATAAATCTTATCATAAAACGGAATAGCCTAACTCAAATCAAGTGCACATTTAGCAACATAGTACCAAGGTACGCGGTTGAAATCACTGCTTATAATTTTATATTATGAAAAATGAATTATGATATGTATTTATCATTACAAATTCATAAATTGGTTTAGACTTTGTCGAGCTTTTCAAACTACACTGCTGGCCACCCAAAATATAAAACCTTGAAGAAAACATGCAAATAATGCGAAATTTACATCAGAGGTTTGCTGCGACGATAAATTCAAATCATTAGCTTTGCAGCGCATAAGCACATCACGGGTGATTGTGCGGTGGACAGAAGACCTACCTCGTTACATCAATGTACATGCATTTTGGCGGGACGCTCATTCCTATCATAAGCCATAGCATAATAACTTCAGTCTGTTAGGCATCATTCTTTGATCACTGGTACCATTCAATGCATTTGCAGCTGAAGGGTGTGTTTGCTGGGGTTCCACTGATTCGCGTATCCTTGACTCACAACCACAGCCATTTGCGCTATCAATGGTGCTATAAATAGGAAGGGTGCAATGCCATAGAAAATGGACATGGATAACGGAATGGAATAGCATTTTCTCTATTGACGAATACCGATTCTGAATGCAATAAATATCATGATGCTTGAATTCGAGTCTAGAGAAATCTTACACACATACATAACTGTGTGGAGAGACCCCGGACTGTACCTTAAGGTTAACGGGTGCCGTCTCCCCAACACCTAGTAAGCTTCACACCTCTGCGAGTTCCGTAAGGGCGCCAACATCGTGGCATTTAACAAGGCAAAGAAATTGTGCTTACAAATTGGTAGAAAGAAGTTACAAAACATTTTAAGGGGCTAAATATCAGGACACAGGTTTACTTATTTGATTTAAACAAACTGAAGGTGAAAGGTATACTTGGAAAATAAAGATAGGATACAAGACAATTTTGTATTGAGTAGAATCGAGTTAATGGTGTAAAACTGAAATGCACACATATCTATTTTGTCTCCCCAAATTTATTTGTTAGCAATTTACAGTAAATGATCCAATCTAAAAAGATTCTTAATGAATACATTTAATGGTGTGGATCAATTTTGTCTTATCGAGAGCGCATCTTAATTTCCCATCCAACGATCATTGAGTGTGCAGAATATTTTGACAATTACTGATCACGGGACTACATTGATAAACGGATACGACCTTCCTTTTTATTCAGATTTTTTATATTTATGTGTACTTGTATGACCGTCGAAATAGAATTAAAATGTTCTTAAAATAGTGCTATTTTATTGATCCTAAGCCGAATCCTATTTTGCTGTTCTTCAGGAATGAAATAACAATGAAATTTCTTGATAAATATATCAGGGAATATAAACTGTCCAAAATATATATTAATGCATATTGTGTGTATGTTTTTATGAGTGCTTTATTGAGACTCAGATTTTGAAGCCACAAATTTCTCAACATTTGGGTGGTGATTTCTTTACCTAAATAAAGTATTAATATGTACATTGTCACTAATGGTGTGGTACAAATAATACCAACTCTTATGTCAACATAGTTACCTTATTTGTGTGATATAATCCTTTAATGCAACTGGGTTCTTCCATATCACTAGGTGTGTATTTTGAATTCTTAAGCCTTTTATTCCTTTAAATGAAAAATAATGCGAATGGAATGTGAGAAGGCAGAAATTTTATCTCGCACACATGCCATTAATTCTAATCACATGCTTTTTACTCGTTTAATGGATTTCCAAGCATCATAAATAGCCCATAATAACAAACACGTGCAAATATCTCGTTCGTTTTTCTAGGGAAAGTTTAAAGAGACTGACTGAAATTGATTTCGCTCTTTTCTTTTTTTATGAATTAGGAACTAAATCTGAACGAAATGTGAAATTACTTAAATATTCAAAAGTCAGGTGTCATATATAATTGTGTTATCCAATACCGTTTTACATTCCAATAAACAACAAGAAAAGGCAATTTCCATCCTCTCGATCACCTGCTTCACACAACAGCTCGGCAGGGAAAATGGAAAAAAGGGAAAAACCCAAGTAAATAGAGATGCGTGCACAGCTGTTCCAACATCGCTACAGGTTGCCTGGCTGACGTTCGAACCCGAGTAGAGGCGATTGAAGCTTCGAGACGGTATGTAGCACTCGCGTCGACAGAAATAGCTCCACTTCTGGCACAGAGGCTCCCTTTCCGAATATTTTTGGGTTCTCAACTCCTGCTCTACCTTCGCAGCTCTCGAAAACGTCGTCCTTCCCGTGCCTTCTCGCCCAGGTGCGGGGCCCGATGACCAGGAGTACGGGGAGTCCGGTACAATAATGCCGAGCACCGAACTGGTGACGGACTTCGTGCGGACTGTCGTCTTGTCCGACAAGGGCAAAGCAGGAAAGGTGAGCTCTCGCACATTCTTGTTTACTTGCGTGTCCCGAACGGAGAGTTTTTGGTATGATTCCACCGCATATTTACGATTTTTTCCAATTCACTTTCCTAGTAGAATAAGATAAGAGATTTTAAATGATGATATTTTTCCTAAATATTTATTTAAAAAATACATAATTTGATGGTTGATTCTAGTTTAAAAGTCAGAAAATGCTGAAGACATTAGTTTTCTTACAGATTTTATGCAGTTATTCAAAATATTCTATCTAACTAACTATATGTTGAATTTTCATTTTAGAAAACATAGATTTTAATGAAATAACATGATAAAGTTTATCAAAGATTATATATTATATGGAATTTTTTTCTTGTAAAACGCTTTTTTCAAATAAATTTTCCTTTAATATAGTTGAAGTACAAAGTACATCTCATTTGACTTATGAACACAATTAAAATAACTCATGACTGAATCATTATTCATAATTAAGAAAGAAAGTTCATTATAATTTGTTCTGTTTTTCCTACTCAGCTTATGTTATAAAAATTTTATTCTTTTTATTCTAAAAAAATGTTTAATAGATAATAATATATCAATGAAGCATTAAAATGTAGAAGTGTTTTATAATATTCTGCTGCTTGCATTGTTTATAGGTCTTAAGAAAAGTAATTATTTTTTACATGAAATTTCCTTCTAAAATTATTTTTTAAGCATATTTTCTATTAATGTCTTTTAATATATATTATAAATAAAATTAACTTGTTTATTTTACGAGGTTGCAACAATAATTCATGTTTAAGAAATCTCTTCAGAACTCTTTTCATAAATCAGGAAATTGAACAAAGTTTTTGTTTTCTGAGTTTTATGAGCTGAAAATTTAAATTTTTGTAGGGTGTTTGAAAATATTCAATCATAATTTGCGGAAAGTTTCCATTAAAATCATCCATAATTGTCTGTAGACAAATAGGTTATACTGTTAAAACTAAATTTACATATTTATTAAATGAAAAAGTCTTAAAATGTATTTATATTTTCTCTTTAATAAATTTTTCATTAGTTATTAACTGAATTTACATACTTACTTTTAAGCACCTTGTCGAAAAAATTCATGTCAATAGCTTATCTTCATTATATATGTTAAAAACTAAATGACTGATTACTATATTTAAAAAATAAGAACAAGCTGTTAAAAGGTTGCTGTAAATATATTACGTTGAAGACTTACTTCCAACAAGAATCTCAGATTTTAATTCTCATCATTAAGTGCGCAAATAATTAATTGCGTATGAATCTTAAGGATCTCGTTTATATTTTCATGAGACGAGATCGTTAAGATTCAAAAGCATATATCTCTTATGCTTATGCATCTAATACTTCCTGCATCTAATTTTTATGCTTGTAAAATATTCGTCCTAACCACATAAAAACACTGTCGGAGTTAAAGTATGTTTTTGAAAATAAATAACAGTTTTAGTTTCTAAACTCAATTATATATATATATATATATATATATATATATATATATATATATATATATATATATATATATATATATATATATATATATATATATTCTTGTTCTGAAAATTAGGCAGTTATGAATTTAAATATTTCAAGGAATATTTAAAACGGCTTACTTTTTTTTTTCATTCGTTATGCATTTTTATTTGAACTGATATTGCGTGTTACGTGTCTTTTTAATTATTTATAAGCGCACGCTCTTTAACTGCGGAATTACTTCCGTTATAATCTACATTTCTACTTTTTCCTAACTGATTTCAGTTCTAGCGTATAATTTCCATTTATTAAGCTAGGTGGTACTTGGTAATTTGAGTACTAAAACATGATTACAATTTCCTTTAAATGTACTTTTTTTTAAGGAACATAAAATTTCACGATAAGTCTTCATAATTTTCCATATTTATCTTTTACTTCATACTAATGGTTTAATACACACCCACACATATATAGGGTATTTAATGTATTACGTGGTTACCTTGGTGAAATTAAGAAGGTTTATTGAATAAGCAGATTTTTAAGAATAACTTTTGAACAATTTCTTTGTGTGAAGTCAACATTGACATTATGGCATGTCTGTTTCATAGGAGAGCTCAACTAAAAATGTCCTCAGAAGGGTACAGAGATAATACTGGTCATTCATTCGTTAAGAATAGTGGCGCGAGATGATAACATCGTTCAGTTCGACATTCCTTTACCATATTTGGTAAAGTACATTTTGGAATTCCACAACAGGGGTATTGTAACACGTACATTTGTTAAGGGGCTAAATATATATTGAAAAATACAAATTACTAGATAAAAAAATACGAATATATATGTGTGTGGGTGGGTGTAATCTGTGAACATTGTTAATTTCATGGTAAATATTTCTTTATAGGCCACTTTCTTTATGAATTTAAGTAACGCAAATTAAATAAGAGAAAAAATAATGAGTACTGTCATTTGAAACTTAAAAGGTATTAACTTTAGTGATATGACAAATGCTGAAATATTAGTTTATAAAAAAAGTAAATTAATGAATATTCTTCATAAAAATACCATCTTTATTTAACATGAAATACTGTTTTTTTATTCCATCATTTCAAGATATGATTTAAAAATTATTTGACATGGTCTATAATTAATCTTACGTCTCTGAGCTTAAATTATTCGTAAAAGAGAAAGATATTATTCTTTAAATATTTATTGCTTAGATTTAATTTTTATACAAGTGTGAATTAAATCTATTAAAATTTTGTCGTTATAGGTGTCTCACAAATATTTAAAAATATATTGTGCATTATATTAAAAATTTCAAGTTGGATCGAAATAATAATAAAAAAAAAACACTTGCATTTGGCTTATTAAATAAAAATATTTGAAGAATGTGAAAAAATAACCATGTTGCTTTAATTTTTAATAATAATATTCATTTTTTGAATTCGGGAAAATTTCACAGTGTGATAATTTTAGATCTGTATATATATATATATATATATATATATATATATATATATATATATATATATATATATATATATATATATATATATATATATATATATAATTTTGTAAAAATTCGGATCTTGTATAAAATAATTATTTTTACTAAGGTATGCTGCGATTTAAAATTTATTTATACAAAAAGAGATTTTTAGTATTCTTTGTTTTTTAGATTTTAATTTTAACACTAGATATATATAAAGGTATTCTTTTTAAATTTAGATTATGTTGAATTTAAATTGCTTCTACATAACTTGTTTAATTTAATAAAGAATAAATCATACAAAAAACATTTTTCATTTATAATAATTAAGATATTTCTTGAAAGTATCCTTAAGATTACATAAAAGAAAGTGAAATTTTTAGTTAATCCTTTAAATAAGTTATTTTTTGTGTGAGAAATTACACAAACGAACTAATGCTGGTGAAAAACTTAAATCTTTGTTAGGTTCCATCTCCAAAGTGGTTGCTCTTTCATTGACATTTGCGGTTTGGCAGGAATTTCCGGGTTTTCTATCTTGTGACTAAAACATTTGGCATTCTAACAAGCAAAAATTTTCCGTTTTTTTAACTGTCGGCGTCAAATAGTTTGATAAACCTAGAGAAGTATCAATACTTTAACTTTGAATGTTATTTTTATGAGAACGGATGTGTTTCATGCACACTTTTTGCCGCAGATAAAGAATTAGTCTGAAACAATAGTTTTTTGAGTAAACCTGAACTGATTAAATGCTTTTAAAAAGAACTTGATAACATGTCTTTCTTCCAGATGTGTGAACAAATGATAAGTAAAAACATTCCTGTTATAATAGAGTTTTCATTCATTTGAGTTGATGGTGATAATGCCCTGAAATCCTCTTTTCGCGAATGGTTAAAAGAAATTACGTCAGTATTTTTCATTACGATTGCTTTTAAAATAATGATCTAATACAGTTACAATCTTAGAAAATAGATAAATAAATTGGTAAATTTGAATTTATAGACGGCAACTTTTATTTAAATATCTGTGTTTTATAAAACGGATCATCAATTACGTCTCAAGACAATATAAAATGGTTCAAATTGCAGTCATTTAACCATATGAATAATCAGAATTAAGTGACATAATTTTTTTTAACCGAAGAAATAAATAAGAAAATTTGTGTTGACTTTACAAAATAAAGATTTATATTTTTCTTTCCAGATATAAATTCAGTGTAACTGTTATCTCTCTTTTTGAATTTATGCATTATGCTATTAATGATTTCGTTTCAATTCATCGTGAAAATTAAATTAGTCACAATATTCTAAAATTAATGAAAAATATTCGGGCAGCGTTTTGGTTTGTTACGAGTCATATATGGTGAGTACTGTAAAATAACTTTTATATTAAGTAAAGTACACTATTTAAAACAAGTTATTTATTGTGTAAATGTGAGAGTGGAAATTTTAATTTTTATGCAACTACATTTTATGTATAAATTATATCCGTTGCTACCTGAAAATTTTCTTTTCCTGAAAAAGGGCACTCTTAAATTGGCGATGGAAGGAAAGCTATATTTGAACTATTTGCTAATAAAATTTATTTACACTTAATTTTTAAAATTTTTTATAAAATGCTTGGTTTTTGAATGTAAGAAACTATGGTAGTTTAATTTTTTCTAATTGCTTATACTCTCAGAATTAAAAAAATAATAATATTGTGTTACACATTTCTATTTTCATGTGTTTATTTTTTTTAAACATTTGTGAACATTTTTTTCGATCATGAACATTTTCTCTCTTATTTCATATGCAAAGATCATGGAATATTTGGATTAAAGAGCTAGAGAGGACTCCAAAAAATGTTCGAAAAACGTAGAATTATGGGTAAATAGAACGATGAGACAGAACATTACTGAATTAACTCTTCGGAAAAATAGTTTGGCTACTCGCCAAGCTTGGCTTTTAAAAACATTAATTTACTGGGCCAACTCCCCTTTGACCTTGAGGGCGAGATTTAAATAAAAACGGAGAGGCCGTTACCTCTGTCGTTTTGGGAATAGGCGCGATTTACACTCAAGGCTTATAAAAACCTAATAAAATTTGAATAAAGAAAAATTCTTTTAAGTGCTACCCAGACTTAAATTCACAAAGGAAACAGACTTGTCTTAAGGAAATATGTACAGAGCGCCAGTCATAACATTAAAATGTCACCTTGAAATTCTTGTAGATTTTATCACCTTTGAAATTATATATTGAGATTTATTGATTAATCTTATATTTCGCGTTTTAAACTGCTTATACGGTTAGATAATGTCTCTTCCAAAATATTTTCCTGTCACTTATATTTACAGCCCTAAATTTTTTTAACACGGAGCGTTTTCTAGTTATTGAAGATAATTTAATATTTATGTAGCATGATAAAGGTATATTTATGAGGAATTTCTTTCTTTCAATATTAATATATATATATATATATATATATATATATATATATATATATATATATATATATATATATATATATATATATATATATATATATATATATTATCATTATTTTATTGTCAAATATGCACAAAAACGTGGAGGACATTACTAACGTTCTAATCGACATCAGATGGAACACACAAACAACATTAACCCTGTGTCAGTAAAGCAATATAAGGTACTAATAATATTTGCCATTCACAAACCCTCTCAGCATCAAAGTCTCAGAGTGGGTCAAGGAAGATTAAATGAGATCAATCTCTTCACCAGTCAAGACTATTTTTTGGGTTAAGCGGACGCTTTTGCTAGTGTATTTATTACTCACCGAAAGTTATAACACTTACTAACTATAGTAAAGCTTGATTCTGGTGATCTTATGTGACTCAGCGTAAAATAGTTATATCACACGTAGCTCTAAAAGTGTTCAAAAATCGAGATAGGATGGAATTTGTTGACGATTATCATATTATTATTATTATCGAACTAGGTATTAAACAGTATTGCTTATGACGATCTTTTCCGCATTATTTGATGCCGTGTTACACAAAGCCTAACATACCGAAACATGTTATAAGATATTTAAGCACACACCTCATCTTTGACTTCAGGGAATACATTTCATAAATGGTAGTAAGTATTCACATATTGTGAAAGAGGAAGCCCTTGAAAACTCTCCTTTCGACGGGAATGCATGCAGGAAACCGAAATACAAAACATGGCTCTTGTTGTTCAATAGGTTTCCCATTAGAAGGATTATACTACGAAGCATTCAGTGATATCATAATACCACGATTGGAACTAGTAGGAAAATTTTGCGACATTTTTTCGTCGTCAAGCAATTTTAACGGTGTTACCACTTAAAAAACATTATATCTGATACAAAAATATCGGAAAACGAAAAAAAAAAAAAAAAAAAAAAGGGCAACAAAAGTTCAAATTGGCAACAACAAATGGAACACCGGAAATACTGTAATCAAAGCAAAGGATGGTAGATTTGACGAGAAATCTCTTCGAGGGTATATCACAATTATATCAAGAAATTCACCAAAAGGATTGTTACAGAATATTGTCGCCTAAAAGACCACATAAAATCCTTTAGGTGACAATGTTCTGTTAGATCACCTAAAGGATTTTAGCAGATGTTACAGAGATTAGATGGAATGAGTTAACAGATCTTCACAATGAAGAGAGAGAGAGGGAGAGGAGAACATAAAGAATGGGGAAGAAAAGATTTCGACATTTCCTTAAGGTACACAGTGACAAAACCGAATAGAAATAGTACAAAATATAAATATATCGATGATTTTTAACATGGTACAACTATCAGCAGCTTGAAATGTGGCCTTATGAAAATGGCAGTATATTCAGAATCTCTCATAATGAAATCTCTTGGCTTTGCCAACGGTTTTAAGAAGATGGAAATGTCAGCAGACGTTTTGACACAGGTCGTTTTCGAATTAGAATGCCAAGAAGCGATTAGTATTTGTGAATAATTACTATAAGAAGCGGAGGCATCATAACAAAAGACCTGCTCAATCAGATATCTTTAGCCATAGGTACCATAAACTCTGTACTGTCGATTAGCCCTATATCCAATGTGGCGAAAAGATTATTAGAGGCATCCAGTTCATGGATACTCACTATTGTTGGCAGTCAGCCTGGTGTAGCGAACATGTATTGTGAATACTCACAAAGGGAGCACGTGAGATGATATTTGACGAGTCAAAATTTACCTTGCGATCAAATTTAAGTTGGATGTTTGAATAGAGAATGTCAAGGATCTGTTAACTATAAAACAACATCACAGAACAACACTTTTACAGTAATGTAAGACTGTTGTTGGTGATGGAATTACTCTAGGTTCCTGAACAGATATGCTTGGTAAAATCAAACCTATACCAGTTTAAATTTATCGGGATATCATTTTGGAATAAAATAAGAATAGCATCTTTTAGGGATGTTATGTCCTACTAAGGACAATTCTCAATAACACTTGAAAATATCATAAGCAAGTGCTTGCTGTCTGAGGATATCAGCCATTTGGAATGGCCATCATTTTCCCATCAGTTAAATCCGACAAAGCGTTCGTTAAACACATTCTTTAGACAAGCTATAGTCTACGAATCATCTATAACATGCATTCCTAAAATTTATAACATATTGTAATTGAGTGGTTTAATCTTTTCCAGCATCATCTAGAAAGATATCACCCTGACATAGCATACGTACATAGTGGTGTATTCGAGGCCCAGATTGTATCTTTAGATTAACGGGTTTGGAATACTCGTGCATCACCAAGCAAATCGTCATTCTGAACCACGGTCACAACCAGAGATGGCACCCTCCTCTCCTCATCCACTCCACACCAGCGGATGGGCGTTGGACGTCATGTATTAACATGAACACGTCCCCAACCCACGGAACTCCAGCAACCCAGAGAAGGAGATATGTGGTCATTCTTCCAATCACTGCCCACGGCAAAGGATGTTTCACTTTGCTGATCTTAATGGAAAGCGGGTGGAAGCTAATGAGCCATTGGAGTTCACCCTGACATAACAGTGAGACAACATTCTTCAGAGCAAACAGTTCTTCGTTCGATTCCAGCTATTGTTGTTGATGCAATGGTATTCTGCATTCTGACGTATGTCTATCGGGGTGGGTGCTTTCCAAGTATTTATTATCTTCTAGAAAAACTACTCATCGATAGTAAGCCACATTTTCAATCAGTTGGCCGTATTCACGCGTCACAAAGTTTCAAGCATTCACCCCGACAGTCCTTGATGAGAAATATTAGAATGCAACAATCATCTAATGTTGTTGAATAGTGGCTGGTATCGCGCCCGTAACGTATTAACGGTAAGATCTCATAATCATTGGGAGATATTATTGCTAAAAGAATATTTCAATAGCAGGATATTCTCTCATAATTCTTATCCTTTGGGTCTCAATAAAAGCGGATTCTCCAAATTAGCCTCTTGACTTCAGTGAGTAATAAAAAATCTATAATTGAGCTGCTAATTCAATTTATCTTTTATCATAAAAGTGGTTTATCTAAATAATAAAATAAAATTATGCGGAGTCAAGAGATAATTTACAGCTACTTCATGAGTTTACATAATAGAAAACAATTTTAAGTATTCAGAGATTGTCGCAAGACATTTTAGTATGTCTGTCACTTTAATAGTTTTATCTTGAAATATATAAATAATCTCAGAGATAGTGACTTCACTTTCGAGTTTTAATATGCTGCAGAAATTTTTTAAGATGTGTGTGTAAGAGAGCTACTAAAATGGTTACAATCATCTGAAACAGCAAAATGTCGTCCTATTTCATTTCCTGAAATACTCGGGTTTAATTGAAGCTGTTATTTCAAGTTCTGAGAACTTGGTCGTTGAGCGTCCGATATTTCTAAAATTATTTCCTTTTAAAACATGTTATTACCTTCATTGCATTGTCGATGAACGAAAAGTATGTCGGAATCATTTTATAGTGGGAAGCAGTTTTTTTTAACAAATTAAAGAATTTAAGTTTTGAAACAAATGTTTGCCTGACAATATGAAGAAAAATTACTCTAGAATGAATTTACATCGAGATTCTAATAAATAAAAGCATTTTTCTTAAAATAAGTAGGAAAACTCTTATCTATTTATGAATACTACTCTATAACGTAAGATAACAGTGCCTTTTTTCTAAAATAAATATGTCAATATATTTTACATAAAAAAATTTCTTTTATAAAAATAAACAACAGTTAAGAATTTAACTTACTGAAAAACTTTTTATAGAAAATGCGACTATATTACTCAAATATTTTTGCAGAAACAAAACAAATTTTAATTTATGCATGAGGGTACTTTGCTATTTTGACGGTGCGGAATACAAGGAATATACAAAAATACAACCGTCGTAATATATTTTGTACATAGATACAAGCATATTGACGTCATTCAAACCTTACCTAAAGATAAAAAAATGAAATGTGGTAAAAGGCTGGAATCAGGAGTATATTATTTGGATATATTGGGGGATAGAACCATTTTATCATTAGATCCCACAAAGCATTTTAAATAATTTTAAAAATTGCTTGAAATGCGATAAATATTTTGCTGAAAACTCAAATTTGATGTGTACAAAGATAATAGAAAAACAAATATTCAGTTTTCTTTTTTTCATTCATTTTAAATCTTTTAAAACCTGAATCATTAATTTTGGATAACATTATATCGACATATAAATATAGAGAGGGAAAGACACACACATATATGTCTTATGAAAGAGATTTCTCTAAGAAATAAATAAATTGGTACTTCTTATCCCATCGATCGCGAAAAAATATATCGATTATTGACACGATTTAGCACCAAATAATTGACAAATATTTTTATTTATTGATTAAAATTAAGAAATGAGTGAACTGTTCTACTTTTCCAACGCATTTCGAAAAATATTATTTAAATCTGCAAAAGTCGATTTATGGTTTTATGACGAAAAAAGCCGACGGGATAGTACCTTAATACCAATAAATTAAATATATTATAATTGAATAATATAAACTTAGACCTATGGCCTTCAAAACAGTGTATTCTGGATAAAAGTCTGTCACCACACACCCAGAGAATGAATGGACCGATACCCTTATACAAGCTCATATGTGTGTGTATGATTAACTGTGTTAAGAGATTGGTCTACAAAAGTGACAATGGAGAAGGAACAGAATGAAATAAATATTAATCGCGTATGCCCAATCCAATACAAATTTATGAACTACCTCTTTACAAAGCCTTCTTTACAATGTATGTAATAAATAAAAAGAGATGTTTTTATTTCATTACATTACATACATTTCCAGCTGTCTAATTCTGCAGAGTAATGCTACTAAATATAACCAATAGCATCGTAATTTGTAACGCAGTCAAGTGACGAGATCGAGAACTGACCTGGCTCTTCTTTTCCAAATTTTCTCTCCATCGGCACTCCAAACTTAAACATGCATTGGTTTTGTCCGATTTTCGGTGACATTAAGTATCGAGCTTCCGCTAGGAGCTATGGTGGGAAGCTAATAATGTGATGGCTTAAACAATTTTTAGAGTCTAGGAATTCTATTATTTTATATTCATAATCCACTTAAATAGTTATATTTAAGGATAATTATTTTTTGTATTTCCCCATTTTTTAGTATTTCTCAGTAAAAGCAGAAAAATATCAAACATGTGTTTTGTTTCTACAAAAATATTTTCAGAGTTCTGTACTGAATATTATTCAGTTACGTAGTTTCCCAATCTCAAGTGCTGACAAAATATTAAGCTAGAAAAAAAAGATTGTTTTTCATTGAATTACTTAAAAAAAGGGGCACCGACTCTTTGAAATTCCTAGAAAAGCTCTTTAAAGTAGATGACCTCTGTATTCCTACAGCGCCATCTGGTAATAAAAGCAAGACTAAAAAATATTCAAAAATGAGTTGTCACGTTCTCTTGAGCAATAAATGTGAAATGAATTTTAAATAGGACGAAGACATCAAGGCAATAGGCCACGTCAGCAACTCCAATGGCTGCCAACTTCAGCAGACATGTCATTACTGACACGTCAGCGCTAGTCTCGGGCAGTTTGCCCTCAGTATTTTCGAGAAAAGTGTTCCTATTCATTCCTTACCGATCACCCGCCTTTTAATCTTTATTTTGTATACACAACAGCCGAGATAGTCAAGGTCAACGAAAATCTTTTTAAAAAAATTCCAAGTCAAGGACGTTTCTGGAGTCATGACACACTATTGATAGTCAAAAATATTTAAATTATCTGGTCAACAAATAATTAATGTTGATAAGCATTCGCCGTCGAATCTTTTGATGTGTTGCCAAGTCTAGATACATTATTGCGATTTTTCATAAGATAAAATTTAATGCGTTCATTTTATCAGGCAGAGCTAAAACTTATCAAATAGTGTTTTCTTTTTCTAATAATAAATAAAACTAAATTTATAGCATCCAATAAAATAATTTTTATAAGTAATTAATATTAACCAAAAGAGGGGCACACTTTTCAAAATTTTACTTTTATTATGATTTAAAATTTCATCATTATACATAAGTTTTAAATAAAAAGTTTTGAAAATCATATTGTTACTTTTATTAGATAAAACCCGTAGACTTCAACCTGATTAGTAATATAATCGCAACTTCGGTTAAATTACGGCACATCGGAGTTCAGATATTATATAAACTTGAACAATATATTTTCATTACCATCACATATGAGCAAAAGAAATGCCCTTATATGATATTTCTTAATTCAATTTTTATTAGGTTACTATATTGAATTTTTTTTTTTCTATACGAAGGAGAGAATCATGCTTTTAATAACATTAAAGTAGAAATTTCTTAAATGACAATGTTTTTCTCATCATACCTACACTTGAAAAATTTATCAAATTTTTTATAACAAAGTAATTTTTATTCCTATATCTAACTGAGAATGACAAAAAAAAATCAATAACACTGTGAATTCACAGATATATTTGGATATAATTTACCTTTCAAACCATTGTATCAGATATTTAGTTGAATTTTTAAATATTTTTATGCTGTTAATATTAAATTCACATATAAAATTTTATTCTTTTCTAAAACATTTAAAACTCCTCCCACCAACTTAAATAAAGATAATCTCTGGACGTTAACCAGACTACAAATTTAAAGTTTTAATGCGTCATATGGAAGTTTTATGGGGGATATTCTATCGATGTGCTTTGGTGTAGTGAAATGAGCTCCAGTGGCTCTGTAGCTTCCCGTTAAGATTAACAAAGTGAAGCATCATTTGCCTCGGGCAGTGCTGTGTAGGGTGACTACGTACACTCCCTTCCTGGGTTGCTGGAGATCCGTGTTTCGGGGACGTGTCCAGGTCAATATGTGACGTCCAAATTTCTTCCGCTTTTGTGGAGTGAATGGGGAGAAGGGTTGCCAACTCAGGTGTGACCTGGCACATGACCATGGTTAAAAATGACGAGGCATTGGTGATGGGCGAGTATTCCAAACCCGTTAAATTAAGAGTACAGTCCGGTGGTCATCTACACCCATATGTATGTATGGTAAAATGCTCATACAAAAAAGTCTATTTGACGTCAAAAATCAGGCTATTTAAAGATGCCATCGAAGCAGATTGTGATATTTTTTTAATTTAATAATTTTTCAACAAATTTAACAATTTATCCAATTTTATATAAATACTTATATTATTAGTGTTAAATTAATACATTTGTACTACTCTTTAATTATCAGCAGCCATTCAATTATTTACAAAAAATCAATTGATATAATTTCTTCTGTAAAAATTCATTAGAAAAAAATTAAAAATTATATTTAATTTTTTATATCATATTAATAATTTATAAACTTTATAATATTAAATTTAGAAAAAATTAAGTAAGGATATTTTTCGAAAAGCATATTAACCTAAAAGATGTACAACATTTGTCTCTGTCATTGATTGATTCTGTCATTGTCAACATTTGATTGTCATTAAAGGTCCATCTTCAAAATTTGTGAGAAGTAAGCTGATGATCAAAGTCTGAATTTACATATATGACCTGAATATACACGAAACAATAAAAATTTGCCTTCTGAAAAAAATTTAAAAATTGACCGATAGAAGGCACTGTATTATAAGATGATAATTAAAAGATGTGATTTGCTTTTGTTGGCACTCTTTGTTTGAAATCTATCCACATACATTATAACAAGGTGTTTTCACCACGGATAGTAAAGAGTTGGTTTTCATTGTTCATAGACCCAAAACCGTAGAAAAAGTGAAAAAAATACCATGAAATCATCAAGAAAATATCAATAAACGTTTACGTCTTACTTGAGAAATATTTATTAAAGAAGCCACTGTTTTGGATGTTGAAAAACACAAGGTTCCATGATAAAACAGAAGTGCATCAATAATGATACAAGGTTGCGTAATAGTTAAATTCAATTCAGCAAAGTAGATGATCGGATTCTTATAAAAACATGTTGCAGGTAACCTCATAGCCTCTAGGATTTAGATCAACTTTGTCTATAAAAAATTTCATGGCCATGTATTGTCCACTAATCTAAGTGTTGAAGCGCTTACAGATCTTTCAGAATAAGACTTTAGCTATGAAGATGAACAAAAAAGTGGACTAGGATTCCAGTCTGAAGAGTGCATTTACTCCAGATATGTAATTCCATCGACCATTTAGCCATTGAAGGGCGACAGCTCAATGGATGCATGTATTATTGTTCATTTAAACAAAGTCAGGACGTGGTTGTACAAACATGAGATCGATACGTAAAATGCTCCCTTATATAACTGGCTTTGGACTTTGAACTACAAAACTTCATAAAGAAATTATAGAATCTTCACAAGAACCCCGTCTGTACATGAGTAGGGAAATCTAGGTAAACCTAATGAGAGAGAGAAATTTCCTTCGAGTCCACTATGTTTCCACCTTGGAATGTGTGATATTCAGAGATGTTTTCTGCCTGATGGCATGGAACTTGTACTCTCCAGACTCTTTCAACTCACAGTCCAATGACGTGCTAGTAATGTCTATAGACTGGATAGACCGAGATACAGACTCATGATACGCTGGGATATAATTCATTTTTGTGTATTCTTTTGGGTATAGCAACGACGCGTATACGGTATTACCAATCCTGCAATAACAGTAGATGTTACACACTCGGAAATCGTTTCTAGATACAGTTTGACATCATCTTTTGGAACCCCAAACATAAATTTTTCCGACTAGTTTGACTCATTTAGAGAGCTTACCATAATTATTAAATGAGGCAATTATAAAGGCTGAAGACTTGAGAAAAGTTTGATTGTTGACTTCAATGAATTTGACCGGACACCAGCGTTCAGAATCATGTCTTCTTTTTTTTTTCTTGTTTTTGTCACTTATCCACTAGCTGTCTGAAGTAGTCAGCCAAGATACATCAGGCCATCGAACCTAATGGAGTCAAGAACAAGAAGGGGAGGTGAATACATGTCCTCTCTGGAAAGTCTCAAGCAATCCAAGATGTGCTCAATGGAAGCTTGTTGAGCTTGATATTTTGACCAAGCTGCAAAGATCTTTCTGCCCTCGAAAGAGGAAAAACTCATAATATGATTGCTTGCTAGGAAACTGTCGTTCATGTTTCGTGTAAGCCATAGAAACAGTCTTGAAAACACATAAGTCCAAAGTTCCATATACTATTTATTCGTACAAACGTGAGATCACTACGCAATGCTCTCTTATATAACTGGCTCCTTTTTTCTTTTCTTTCTTTTTTTTTTTTTTTTTTTTTTTTTTTTTGGATATTTGTTGACATGGAACCGAGAAGAACAGTTATGTTATATATTTATTTGCTTCCTCCTGCCTCTGAGTGAACTTCTTATTCCCTTCAATCCAATTTGGCTTCTGAAAAAGAAAATTTTTGCCTACGTAGTTCACTTTTAAAGATGATTATTTAGCAGCATTTTGTTACATTAGTTCTTGGAAGAAATATCGGGATTTTATAAAGCATTATTAATTGAAATAACTTTCTTGCCAATCCCATAGATTCCTTAATATATATTTCCTTTTATGGAATGATTCCTATGAATTGAATAAATACACCGCGAATGTAAATTTATTCTAATATTTAAATAATTTCGTTTTGTCTTATTTTCTGTGTGTGTATTTTGTATATATTATCTTAAAGCAGTTATATTTCATAACTGTGTAAATTTACTAGGTATATTAACATACTTTTAGTCAATAAATTTAACCAATATTTCACTATCACTGAATCCTTAAAAATGAACAAATTTATTTCAGTTGATCCAAATATAAACTATTTAAATTTTAACACAAAGTATTGTAAAACCTTACAGTAATTTTGAATTATTTGATAAAAGGAAAATTTTCAATTTCATAATAAGGAAATACGTCAACAGAAACTTTAATACTTCTAAGCGAATTTTTGATGTCAATGTAGATCAAATATTTAGATATTGTCAATTTTTTTAGATATTAATAACTGAGCTGCTAGATTAGTGATGTGAATTTCGTTTCTTTTGTTCCTGAGCTCGATTCTCATCTCAATTATGAATGCTTATTGTGACTCGGAATCCTCTTTGAGCTGTTAATCATGGTCTGATTAGCCCACGTGTACAAAAAGTGACTACTGGAAGATGAGCAAAACGAATCTCTTTTTAAAAACCTCTTTCATGTCAGATTTAATAAAAAAAACACTTGATTCGAATAAATTTTACAAATTTCCACTTAAAAAATCTTTTTGTAAACTAAAAACTAAATAAACTGATAATTTGTTATACTTGCAATTTGTTATATTTTCCTAATTAATTTTTAAATTTTTACACAAAGAAATTAAATTTTTTAGGCAAGGAAACCTAATATAAATTTTATCTTAAATTCTTTTTTCAGAGATTATTTATTTTAGATATTTTAGCCCTATTTTATTAACTCAAACAAAATTACTACCTAAGTCTTATTACTGATGATTTTTAAAATTTAACAGTTTCTTGTGACTTAATAACAGACTCTTTTGATTTGACTATTTCTAACGATTCCTCTTTTGCATTGTTGTCGACTAGGTTCTGGAATTTTAGTTAGTACTATAAAATATTCATTTTTATAAATATTTTGGATTTTAAGAAATATAAATTTTTTTCTATGATTTCTTCTAGATCTTACAATTTTTTTTAACATTACAATAATGTGTGTGTGTCCTGATTATTTTTTAATTTTAATTTCACTCAATTTAATTTTAATTTCACTGATATAATATATTTTAATATTTTCTTCGAATTTATCTTTTTATTCCTTTCACTTCAAGATAAATTATGTTCTATGAAACTTTGTCTCTCTGAAAATTAATTTTCATGTATAATTTTACTTCTAATCCTTTTTAGATTGCTTTAACTCTTGTACTTTCTCTTGTCTTCATACTTCATCTATTAAATCGTTTTCTTTTCAACATTTTATTATTTATTATTATTACTATTATTATTATTATTGTTTTACATTTTACAACCCACTGTAACTATTTTATAAATTCTTTTGAAGACTTTTTTTTTTTTGTTTCCCTTTAAGTAAATTATTTGTTACCACTTCCTTCAAGCTAAAGAAAAAAGGCATAATTTTTGCCTTTTTTCTTTAGCTTGAAGGAAGTGGTAACAAATAATTTACTTATTGTTTATTTTAGAATTTTTATACTAAGGAATTGGAAAAATCATCATTAGTGTAAAGGTTCTAAATCCTTTGTACTCAGTTATTGTGAGGGAAAATTTTCTACTCCATTCTTTTTCTCAATAAATTTTTTATTCTTCTTTTCAATTTTTACTCTATTTTATTGCTTTGCATATTCATTTCTATTCTAAATGGAACACATTGTTCTCATTAAAATTGTTTACATACCTAAAAAATTTTTGGTTTTTGATTTTTTCGTCTTTTTATATTTATATTCATTACGTTAAAAATTCTAAGAGAATTCACATTGCTCATTACTTTCTAAATTTAGTCATTACTTAATTTTTTTTTATATGCATGTATGCAATTTTGTTGTTGTTACTTATGACAACTTGGACAAGCCTAGCTCGCTATGCCTTGGCTATGCGAATTTAAATCAGTAGGGTGTGTCTTTCGTTTAACCAGCGTACTACGAAGGTGAAAATACGACTTTGCTCTAAGTACTCCTCCAACAAATGACGCTATCAGAGAATCCATTCCCTTAATTTTGACATTGATTTGAAGGGGGAGAAAATTTTCCCCTGCCCATTACACCCATGGTAAATTCTCCTCGTAACTCCAACGATCGGTCCTAGGACTTTCCATTCCACAGATTTAACGAGTACGTATATCGTATGATTCGGTATGTCTTTGGTGGCATTAGGAATCAAACGCCTTTTTTCCGGAAGGAAGACCGGTGCCCTAACCATTAGCCTATGCGATTTTGTAACTTGTTTATAGTTCATACTCAAGTTCGCGACTGGTAGCGATTCTCCATTATGGCTAAAATGCATTTCAGAATTATATATTTTAAGTAACTCTAAAACTAACAAATATTGATGAATATCTTGAAACAATTGTTTTCCTCATCGAATTTCTGTATGGCAGTATTATTTAGGATGGATAATCTGCTCCTGAACAGGAAGAGTATTTTCAGGGTTTCTTACATGTGAATACGGTTCATTGTCTTTGAAATATGTGCCTAGCAGTCACTCATACGCAGTGGTTATTAAATATCCTTACAAAAGATTTCAGTCGTTAGGGAGCACCTCCTACGTGGTTTCAAAGATATGGAATCAAATTCTTTTGTCAGAGCTGACTGAGTGACCATAAAAATAAAATTAATTTAATTAATATTAAATTAATTGTTAGGAAAGCAAAAGTCTCCTCCATGTCAAAGCGTATAATATCTAAAAACTTGTTTCCTTTCTCAGTAAAAATAAAACCTCTCTTTTTCATTTCGAATGGGGTTCAAAACCACGTTAAAGAAAATGACAGACGCTTTCCTTGATTATAGAATTCATGAACACAAAAAACAGAAATCGGGACAATAGCAAAATGAAAAGTCTTAAATGAACAAGTGGATGGAATTACTTATGTTTAATGGCTTAGGACGAACTGCAAAAGAGGGAAAATGCTCGCTATTTGTAAGAATCAACAAGCAGGCGCGGTTCATTTTTTTCTGTCTTTAATATAGAAGTCATTACCTCCTTAAATATAGATATGATAGTGGGTGCCATGAAACTAAAATTTCTGAAAGATAATTACTCTTTCCTGCTAACCTGTTCAGAGAATTTTTTAGAAAGTGTATGTGATTGAAAAAATCACGACATTTTTGGATTCGAAATGAAGCAGATCAGGGTGTTGATCGAAATGTATTCCATATAAAAATAAAGGAATTTTTCTGCTCCAATTATTATCTGAGTGATAAGGTCCAAATCAGTGATCGATGTTTGAAATAGACAGTCTCAGGTTCAATACTAGTCACTGAGGGAAAATTGAAAGTGATTGTTACGTTTCCTCATTTTGCATGCATGTATCTCAGTGTTTGAATATTTTCTGGATTCCCTTGATTACGACACATGAGTATAGTCCATTATCTATGGAAAATCTACACTACAAGCGAATTCACAATGGACCCCTTGCAAGACCTTCGACTGTTACGTTGTCAGGAATGACATGACAAATATGTCTCTTTAAGGAATTATTTTATCGTTAACAGTCTGAGAATAAAAAAGAATTGTAAAATTAGATTTTTCACTTATTATATATTAGTTTAAGTACTTTCTGAATGTAAGGAAACAATTTTTTTTATCTTATCTACTTTCGGAAATATAAAAAGCTTTCTAACTCTTTGATGATGCAGTTAAAGTCAAGCAAGGTCATGCATTCAGTTTCATTTTTCGTATTCAAACCTTATTTGTTATCTTTTTTAATAATTTAAAAAGGGAATTTACTAATTAATTTTTGTATTTAGAATTACAATTTTAGCCTGCAATTAATAAAACCAATCAGAATTTTACTAACATCAATTTAACATGCACCTGCAACAATAGATGAAGAATTATTTCTCATTTCTTCAAAAAGCTTTCTAGCATTAAATTATTCGTTGAGGTTAGATGTGTGCAAAAAATGACCATAAAACAACAAACTAAACTGAAAAATAGAGTTGAACCTAGTGACCTTTTACGGGGTACATAGGAGAAACCATGGATGATAAAGAATTTCATCACAAAGAAATTGATTAAATTATAAATACAATAGGATGGATAAAAAAAATTTTCATATTATGTAAAGTGAAATTTCAGCGTAAATTCAGCAATGAGTGAAATTTCAGCGTTCAGATTTGATTTCTATAGAATTTATCTGGCATCCAAAAACAAAAGCTTTCACAATCGCCCGAAAAGATTGGTTTCGGAGAAAAGTAAAAGAAGAAAAAGATATTTTGAATTATCTTCACTCACTTCATTAGCAATGATAACTCAATCATAACTATAAAAAATATGTTTTATATATAATCAAACTATAAATTTGAAAAGAAATCTCAATGAATGGATGGACATATAATGCATTAACCGTGTTTACTTATTTTGATATGTGTTGGTTTTGATTTTTAACTTAAAATAAAATAAGAAAATAAACAATAAATTTCTTGGAACACATTTGTGCAAAAGTCAAAAGTGTCTCTGTAAGAAATTAAAGTATTTCCAGTTGTAAAATGTTGTTGAAAACCAGCTATGACTGGAAACAATATCGTTTTTCATATTAGCATTTTATAGCTCGAAATATTGTGAAATATGTGTTTTCGTTAAATTAAATAAGATATATAATTATTTGAATGAAAAAAAAAGTTTTTAAATCTAATGTGAAGAAAATTGTACCGAAATGAACATAAAAAAATTACATACTCTTAAAGATTAAAAAATAAATGTGAAGTTTCTTATTTTTACATATAATTTTTATTTTAGTATGTATAAATATGTCAAAAAACAATACTATAAAAGATACAAATCCCCTTAAACGAAACTGTTGGGTTGGGTGTTTAAAAAATTTCCGGGTTTTCTCCTTTGAGACACATGATTACGATTCACTACTTATAAAAATTAAAAGAAACTTACGCTGTTGACATTAAAATGTCTTACAACAAGCATAGGGCGTTCGGTTGTTCACTTTGTGGTACCAAAGTTAAGGTCAAAAGTAGTTTATAGCATATGACATGCTATATGGATGCACAGAAAACTGCTTTCTAGCATCGATCGAGTACTTCTTCCTTCACAGTTAACGGGAAGTGTGTAATCACGTGCCATAAATGGAATAACTAGAAAACTCCCAACACCTCAATATACATTGATTGACTGATTGATAAATATAGATTTAAACAACGTTTAAGTCAATTGATTTATTAAACAATGTAATTGCTACAAAATGTTCATAAGCATATTTTTGAATTCAAGACGGGAAAACTTGTTATTATGTAAGCCAACCAGTGGTTTTGGGTTCGAATCACCAGAACCTCACGCTGAAATGCCAATTGAACAGTTAACGTTGTAGTCTTGATGATTTAAAATTGGGTCTTAGTTGAATTAGTTCCTCGTTTTCAAAAAGAGAAATCAAGACAAGCTAATCAGAGACAATCACTGTTGTTAAGCAATATTGCATTTATTTTGATAATATCCAAATATTATGACCACGTGTGCTATTCCAAATATATCTCATCCATGACCGATTAGACACAAGTTACAAATGAATAGCCTATTCTATTGGTGTATTTACATTTTAAATACAAGTTGTAATAAAATTAAAAATTTTAATTAATATTTAATTAAAATGTTTAACTTAAGAAATTAAATAATTAAAAGTGATGTTCGTTTGCATAAAAATGTACAGTTTTGATAAATACACAAATGAAATCCCCAACAATATCTTCGGAATTAATTACATTGATATCTAATTCCCTTTTTTTTCGTATTACAGAAATGGAATTCAGCCTTAGGCAATCTTAGAGGAATACAGAACAGAATAAGTTCCTGTCCGATTATTTTTAACGAGAATTAACGCGTTATTTTTCCTGAATCATTGATAGTAAATTTTAAAATGACATTAAACCGAATTTATTTTATCTATTTTAATCTTTTATCTTCGGTGAATTTTTTTCAAAAATTGAATTGAATTTTTTCATGTTTTTTTTATTTATTAAAAATTACATTAATATTTCATATTTACATACATTTATGATAAATTTACACGGATAAAAACTTAATAATATTGAATAAATAAACAGATAAGAAAAATTTATTTAAAAACAAATTGTGGGATTCATTAAAAAGCAAGTAGAAACATGTCAGTCATATTCTTGTTTGACATGAAGATTTGCATCTGATCTTTGCCCTAAAACAAATATCGCTGCGTTCAGGTATGTTGTACTTAATGGCACGAGGCATTTATACGTAGGTTCTGACGTCAGACAGTCACGAGCAGTCCTGGTCCAATCAGAGCGTAGAGCGAGTTCCTTTTTACCTGCTGGTTTTTGCGGCTCTATTCATTATCAGTGAGAAAGTGAGTAAATTATTTCATTTCAGTCACAGTTTTTTTTTAAAGGAGTACGCACGTGTGGAATACTGAAACTGAAAAAAAAAGTTGTCTTTTTTTTCGTTTTTAAGAGATTTGAATTTTATTTCACAAAATTTCACGCAATATATACATTTATTTTACATCACCGGCAGTATATTGCATTTTAATTTGTTTAAGATTCCTCGATTTCGTTATTCAAAATGGCTTTTGGTAAGTACATTCTTAATGATAATATATTCTATTTATGTTTGTATAATTTACAACCTAGAATTTTATATGCTTAAGAATTTATTCTATAGTGAAACTTGACATCACCTACTTTTATTGTAAAAATAAATAATTAATTTGTGTATAATATACACATCTGAAATAACTTTCTTTTTTTTCCATCAGAACAAATTGAACTTCTCTTTGAAAATTTATAATGAAAATCTTTTCCATTTAATTAATTCGAATAGTGTAGGAGAAAAATGTGCATGAGTAAATATAGTTTATTTCAATCAAGAAACTTTGAATCCATTTAATTTTTTCAAAACTCCTCTAAAAGCATTGAAAACTATTATTGGGTCTAATTTTCCTATTTCATAATGTATAAAATAAAAATATGTAAAATACTTAAATTTTTTAATAATTTTCTAACTGTGTAGTAGTGAACTTGAATTCATTGAACTTAACTTGGCATCCATGCAACATGTATGGAAAAAACAGCTGAATGCTCCGACCGTCACTTCAATGAATTCGATACTTTCTTCGAGTTTGGATTCCATTTGAAACTGTAAATCATGTTGTAAATTAGGTCTGGTGTGGTAAAAATTTCGGTAGAAGGACATAGACTTTATTTAATGGGTGATATTTTAATTCCAAATAGGATTTTTTCCTAAATAAATTGAAACGTTTCATTTAAAGTCCTTTCATAGATGCAAATGATGTTCAGTGTCGGTGTTCAAAAGAGGAAAGAACAGCGGGTGTGGTAAGTGACCCATCTGAAAACTGTCCCTTCGACAGAATCTATCCATTTAATTGGATACGACGTCGTTGCACGCGAGTCGTGTGGTGTGAGAGCGCGCGAGGGATCATTCAGCAATCGGCATTCCAAATGGGAAGTCAGCTGGTCGTGTTTACAAGCAGACAAAATCTATCGCAATAATAATCTAAATACCTGCCGCTTAAATGCATGTCACACACAGCAGTCCAAGTGTTCATGCGAATTGAGATATATTTAACTTACAGAGTTCACCATTTGCAGCATTGTATCGCAAAAAAAAGATGAATGTTAATCAAAATGTAATTGTGCTTTTTCTATATGTCATTCATTTACATTCATTATGTAAACGCTATTGAAATCAATAGTATTCGACTAAAACAAAAATAGCAATTTATTTTATCCTGTCCCTGTAAATATTAATCAAACACAACAATTCAAACATGTATATCAAATTTGTTTCATTTTTAAAGATAATTTCTCCCCTATGCTGCTTTTTCTGCAATAGTTTCATCAAAATATAGTTTTATTAATATATATATATATATATATATATATATATATATATATATATATATATATATATATATATATATATATATATATATATATATATATATATAAGCACCAGGTTCAAGGCTCCGTTCTCGGGTTGGGATAGATAGTCACGGCCTTTCATCCCTTCACTGCGTCGATAAACTGAGTTTAAAACATGCTTGGGAACTAAACACTGATGGTATCGCAATAACCTGTCCACGTAACCGGAACACATGCTTCGCACCCCAAGGTCCTCTATTAGGGAAACAGATAAGAACACTGAAGGGCTTGGATTTCATGGGCTGTTATGACACAGGTTTACATAGATATAACAAAACTGAATTTCATATTTTATAATAAGAAAACATTGCTAATTAAATTTAATTAATTCTTTAAGAAATATTTTATTGCTAGCTCGTTTAAGCGAAGCTTCGAATTATTTAATAAAAAATATGTTGAATCCGGAGATAAAAATATAAATTTTAAAAGAAAAATCCAGTTTAGTTCTTCCCGAAAATTTTATTTCTTCATCTATATATTTATTAGGAAAAAATATTCCATAATGATGTTTGAAATTCATATATCATATCTAATTTGAATAAAAAGTATTTCTTTATTTTATGTGTTAAAATAATTCATGCAAGATAAATGATGAGCCTTCTGTTAGGCGAATGTTATTTTAAAACTTCCAGCCTTTAACTTGTATGCAAAATCTAATCATAGATCAACAAACTAATAACTTATGGAATGAAAACAATGATCAAAGAGTAACAAACAAACAAATATGATTGTATACGACAAGTTAACAAAACACTTTTTGAGTGCAAAAAAATGATCTTTTATCACTACTGTTAAAGTATCATCATATAAGTTCAAGAAAACCACTAAATTTCACGGAGCGAAAGATGATCTTAAGTGATAAACCAACACACTCTGGTAGAAACACGGTAGAAAGATAAGCTAAAAAAATCAATGATTATGGGTGTAAATAGCGACCAGAGAGCGACAAATCAATCAATATTCGTAACCAATAAGAGAACATTAACAGTGTGAACCAACCAACTCATCCTCAAGTGCAAGAGCAATAACCAAATTGAACCTTTGTCAGTAAATTATTGAACAATTTTAAATTAAATTACATTGATTTCATAATCTTTAAATAAAATCTTCACAAATTTTTAATGATCAATACAATTTTCGGCAGTTTTAAAATTAATTTTTATTATCTTTCCTTATATTGAATTTTTTTCCTTTTAATTAACTACAAGCAATTATTTCATAGAACTAGCTCCATTTATAATTGACTTATCTGATAAGAATAAGAAAATAAATAATCAACAAATCAAATTCATGAAAGATAAATTGAAATGAATTACAGCGATAAACGATGAAGAAGCAGTTTTCGGAATAAAATCATTGGTATTGGGGAGAATTTATGTTAAATGAAACCGCAGGAAATGAAATTTCTCTCTAAAAATCCTATAGAAAACTTAAATATATTTTAAAATGGATATTCTATGTTAAGTTGTACTTAATGAGAAACAAAATAATAAGTACACCATTTTTAAAAAATATGGTTGTATTGTTTTCACCTGACTTTACATTTCATTAAAAAAGAGAAGCATTTCTTACTCTATTGTAGGTTTATCTTGAAATTCCTTATTGCAGTGTTCTTATTGAATGTTTTTAGTTATTGTTGAATGGGATGATAATTATAAAGAGCTTCGGTCTTTATAATTATCATCCAGTTCAACAATAACTAAAAACATTCAGAGGTTTTCTAGATATTTTTGCAAACAAATTAATTACGATAACAAATAGAAAAATACCTATGACACGGACACGCTATTAGACATAAATTATGATTTATCAGATGCTGATCAAGTTAGTATGTATGATTGTGTATGTCATATTGTAAACTCTTTTTCGATTCATAAAAGGGATTATTTTAAAATTATATTTTGATAAAATCGTTTGCTTTTGATATTGTACTTTCGATACAAATTATATTTGTGTTATATTATCAGCACTAAATTGTTATTTTCACAGTAAGATACTGATATTTTAAGTCGTGCTACTCATTTATTTGTTTCATTGTAATGGTTTGCTCCCTCATATTTCTGTTCCCTCGAAGCCATTAATACCTATCCTTTTGAACCCAGTCTAGTGACGAGAAACTGGAAACATGTTTTCAAACATTTAAATAGTGGGATGACATTAGGTCCCACAAAAGTCTTTTCGTATTGGTTTTTTTTTTTTTTTTTTTTTTTTTTTTTTAAGTGTAGAGCTCTTTGGTGGAGTCGGGTATCGATCTCGTAACTTTTCGAAAATAAAAAAGATACATTTTCTTGCTAGCTTGTCTAAAAAAGAACTTGTATTGGTCATCAGTGGCAAAAAAACCCGGAATAGTTTGGAAATAATTGAAATTTAAATCATCCATCAACGGAAAATATGCATTTAATATATTTCAAATTCAGAATTAATTTATTGGCCTTATGGGAACACGATTAATTAGTTTATTTTAAATCAATGTAATTAATTAAACTTATTGCTATTAAGCTAAAATATTTCAAATTCTATTTTTAAAATTTTTTATTAGAAAAAAAATTTTAAAAATATATTAGTTATATTTTACAAATATTACACTTTTTTCCTGTAAAAAAATTAGGATAAAGTATCTGTGTGCAAAGGAGAAGCGCACTACATCAGCATGAAATGGCATTGCGTCATCCACCTTTATTTCAAGTAGGGTTTGCTGAGGCCGACACGAAGTCGCAGAGATAAAAGCCATCAAATGAAACAGAAACGTCGGGCAGTCCACGCTAATTGGACCCGATTCCATTAATACGCAATTCCATTCGCGTAACAATGACATCCGCGAAACAAAGGGCGATTTTCAATGTCTTTGAGGAGGAAGATAAGAAAACGTTCAGGGATGAGAAAAAGATTTTTTTGAAAAAATTTACTGCGCGGGATAAGAGTCACAGACGTGATTACATTGTCCTACAAAAAAGAGTTTATCTAGCTATTTGTAGCTTGTATTTCTTACACATTCGCTTATCTGTTGGTTCGCAAACATTTACACGCGCCATAAATTGCGCTCGAATATTTTGTTTGCATCTTTTTTTTTCATTTCTGGAAAAAAAAGTTATTAATACCGTACATTCTGGACTCATTTACGAAAAACTGAGAACATTAAAATGTAGCAATTAAATTATAAATGAAATATATGCCGGTAAAAGTGTCCTTTTGTTTTGATAAAATTTTATTTCTGTGCAAAGTAAGTTTCGATAAGTGATGATTTACACTGCGAGCGAATGGTGGGGTGTATATATATATATATATATATATATATATATATATATATATATATATATATATATATATATATATATATATATACTGCTTCCTATTATCTATCTTTTAGACATGATTACCTCGTCAAAATGGTTATCATCACATTATCATATAAAGAAGCTATCCAACACACACAATTTTAACCATTATTCTGATTTTAAACACCGTTTTGTGATTGAAGATATAGCTCAATGCAATCTTTTTAATAGTTAATATAATCATTTTCTATCCTTAAGTAATTGTTAAAAACATGCAATTAATCAATATAATAATTTTAATCTTTATTGGGAGTTTTAAACTACAAAATTAAAAGCTATTCTCACCACATCAATCATACTCTTTTTAACCCTTATTATATAGCTAAATTATTTATTAGAGCTTAAATTTTAGATTTTAATTATTATTATCGTAATAATCATTTTAATAATTTTTCTATTACATTAATTTAGATGTTAAATGCTATTTTATAAACTTTTGAATCTGTTATTTTTATAATGCATCACTTGTACTTAAAATAATAAAAAACGGATGGAAAAGTCATTTGTACGGGTAACGAATTATGCTTATATTATGATCACTAAAACGCTATTTTTAATATTAATTATATTAAAGCAAGCTGTCAGATATCGATACAGTTAAAAAAAAATCTTCTGCATTTTTATTTAGTATAGATTATACAACACAATTTATTTTTTTTTCATTTCTTTCTAGGTATAAAGTTATTTGTTTTTTTATATTTTACATCTAATTTTGTTATTTTGGTTAATAATTAAAGGAACAGATTGTTAGTTACTCTAATTTTTAAGTACACCGTTTATAGCTATTGTCTACTATGAAACACGCTTATCAAACAAAAGTTGTTATCAAACGACTATATTATTAATGATTAATTGGAATTAATCCTGAGGAAAACATGCATTATTTAAGCT
Source organism: Latrodectus elegans (assembly GCA_030067965.1). NCBI lineage: Eukaryota > Metazoa > Arthropoda > Arachnida > Araneae > Theridiidae > Latrodectus > Latrodectus elegans. The sequence continues at coordinate 124,722,818 of CM057814.1, forward strand.
TCGAGGAACTTAATAATGAAATTTTTTTCTCAAATATTTAATTCTGAGTAAAACATTCCTTAAATAAAAATCACATCTCAAAATATATGAGGTAGTAGTATTTATTTTTTCGTGCAGTTAGGAGGTGTAAAAAATTATGTTCTGTTTGAATATCTCACATTTTGAGATGTGATTTTTCACTTTCTTGTAATCACATACCTGTCAAATCTATCGGCAGTACACCTTTCTATCCTGACGCTTTTTCACTGTTAAATATTATGATTGCGTAAAATATATGATTAGGTAAAAAAAATCCCCTAAAAACGAGATATTAGCAGTAAGGCAGGAAAATCAAGTTCACAGTTTCTAATTACCGTCCGGAAAACCATAACTATTTTCAATTCGGTCCTGTGAATTGTTTTTAACAATGTGCAAATACTCGTTGATTCACATGCGTGTGTTATGGTCATACCATCACTTGGTGGTAGGCATCGCTCTTCAGAAGTACATATAAGTCCCAGGTTCAACCCCAACCACTATTAAGCAAGAGAAATGGCTGCATCCACGGGTGTGTGCTTGGGAGTTTTATAGGCTTCCTCCCTTGTCCCTTACAGGCTTCCTCTCTTCTAGAAAAGTCCTCTAGTAATTATACGGTAGGTGTTAAAATGCCTTTCGATGGATTTGAGACGTTAAGCAATCCACAAACTCGAGTCAAAATGCATTTGTTGATAACGTTTTAAAGTTTATTGTTTTTATATATTATAAAAACTATAAAAAGAACCTTACCTTTTATTACCTTAGTTTCAGATATGTGTATACTGATCTAAATGGATATACACACATACATTTGTATAACATATGAATCTTAACGTAATCTAATGGTCCACGCTCTTTAGAATGGAAGGCCTCGAGTTAGATCCCAGTAACTACTGAACAATAAATGCTTGGTTGACTTTCTGCTGTTTGCATGCCCATTTATTAGGATTGGCGCCTGGGATTTTTCTCCTTGCAGCAAGTGAATGCGTTCCGTTGTCTTTGTAAATCCTCTTGGAAACCAGCAACACGACGCAAATTAAAATGCCCTATGGCAGGCTTCTCCTCAAGTCAATTTATTACACTGAGTGAAATGTGCTGCAGGCATTTATATTAATATAAAAGTAGCGAATCTCTCTTTATTTTAATTCAAATAATATGATAAATAAATGATGAACATTTTAAAAGACTTATGTGTGACAATATACCGTTCGCTCCGTTGCTCTGAACTGATATTGTATGAACACCAGCTTGAACACTTCCAACGGGTTTCCAACGTTGCTTCAACCATAAACATACTCTTATCGATTCTGTCCCTGAACTTTTGCTTTTCGACCACTCGAATTACAGTTTGAGGCCAATGGGAAATTGAACGGGGATTTCTTGGCAACTGACAGATAGTAGATCAGTGAACTGCAGCGAAGAGCATACCGAAAGTAAACACAAATAAGACTGATTTTATTAAAGACAATTGTGTTTATGTATATTTTTAACTTTATTGTGTTTTAACACTTTTAATTTTAAGTCTCTTAATGCATTAAAATCAGTGGATGCACAACTTTAAAGTTACCAATGCGCATCACAAACGGTTTTTTTGTAATTTGTTTCATATTGAAGCAAAATGTTAATATCTCAACTACTTTTCTACGAAACATTTTCTATTGATTCATAATTTTTTAATCATTGTCGCATAATTAGGTCAACACATGAACCAGCACACTCTGTTTTTAAAATTTACGCACCACTCATAACTGACCTAAGAAAGATAGAAACATGCTCTTTGAACTTAAGACTCGATTGGGTTGGATATCAAAATTGCTGACTTTCAGAGATTGCTTGGTAAATGGTCTGCATTTCGATTTTTTTTATCTTAACAGCTGATGACTTTGATTGCCAACTTTGGAAGGAATACATTTAGTGCTTTGAAAACCTTCTTAAACTATAGATTCCAATGGTTGGTTGGTGTCGTGTCATGGGGAGATTTATAGATGACCAAGAGAGTATGTAGAACACAACGGAAAAATGATTGCCCTTGATTACAAGGAGGTATAGACTCTAATTTAATTAGCTATAGTTCTCACAAACTATGTATATACAGTCACTCAAGAAAGCGAATCTAAGCCCTTACTTTGGAGTGATAATTTTGGATTTTGGTCCTTTTAGAATTTCATATACAGCATGAAGTGCTGACAATGACATTAATAACGTTCTTTCTAGTAAATAAATGTAGAAAAAATTACTTTTTTAAAATAATCTAATTTTCCTCTCTAGTTTTTATTCCGTAATTAAACCGTGATCTGTAGAAATTTCATTTTAAGTATGTACATTATATATATTTCAAGCTGTTTTGCACAGACTATCTAGGGGATATTAATATCTGTTTCCGCAAAACGCAAAATCAATTAAATAAATTTAAGTATCGGTATATCACAAAAATTTTATGAATCTATGTTTTTATCATGAACAGCAGAAATATCTGAAATAAACATTTCTTTAACAATAATTTTTCAAAAAAATTCATCACAGAAAAAAATGCATCATCTGTCGAAAATATATTTTATTAAAACTACCTGGTAATTTGTATGCAACTTAGAAACGCAAATTTCAAAAGAACAAAAACACCAGAATTATAAGTTTCCAGTTTTGGAAAAATTAAAGCATATAAATATACAAATATATTACATTGATATAAAGCTGTTGACAATTGAACCTCCTAGAAGGATAGGCTAACAGCTGCAAAGGTGGTATGGCACTCGGCCATTCCCAACAAATGACTTTCTTGTTAGATATTTTATATATAGTGGGTCATATTCAAATGACAAGAAGAATGAAACCTTGAAAATTGTCAAATATTCTTTCCAAAAACGTGCACGCACACAATAGGTGTACCAACATCAATTTCTCTGGAGATGCTTACGGCTTAGTAAAGACTAGTTTATAAGATATAGTATGTAGGAATGTTAAGGAAGAATAGTTGCGACCCAAATTTTCTCGGTTTTCTGCTCTTGTAATACGTAAGTACATCCATTATGTAAAAGAAAAATCTCTCAGAAAGCTGTAGAATTTTAAAAACTATTGTAACAGCTTTTCATTCTACACAATCCACTGAAAGCTGCGTATTAAAAGCTGTCCTGTTCAAAGTATTTAGTCACCTTAAGAATTGGTACTTTGGAGGAACCCAGCAGATGGATGTCGTCATGTACCTCAATCAGGATGAGTACATGACAGTTTACTGGATTTCCTACCTTGCGACATGTGAATATGGCCTGCAAAAGGTTAACCTTGAAATCAATACACCACAAGTGCCTTATAACTCTGTATGAAAGGTTACGCCATTAAATGAAAACTCTTATTAATTAATGTTGAGCTCCAGTTGCTCAGTAGCTTCACGCCGCTTCTCGTTAAGATCAGCAAAGTGAAACATCATTTGTAGCGGGCGTTGGTTGGGAGGGTGACCACATTCTCCCTCACTGGGTTGCTAGAACTCCACTGGTTGGGAAAGTGTCTACCTTCATCTGTGACGTAAAAAGTCCTTCCGCTTGTGTGACATTTATATGGAAAGGAAGATGCAGCTTAGATGTGACCTCGTCATCTGGTAGAGTTTCAAAATGACGAGGCGCTTGGCGATGGACGAATATTCCAAACCTGTTAACTTTAAGGTACAGTCCGGGGCTCGCCTGCACTGCTTTGTATGTGTACAATTAGTGCATACACTAATTACACACTACTCGTAGTAAAATATGCATGTAACAGAAAGTATTTCAAAAGGTTCGTTTATAGACAGTTCGGAAAATGATTTTTGCTGTTCAAATAATGAACTCACTGAAGAGCGCAAAAATTATACAACAATACAACATTTCTATCAGATTTTGCAAGTACTTGCTAGAAATAAAAAACTTAAATCAATTTTTTGAATTAGATATCATTTTTATAGTATTCATGTTGAGAAGCTTCGAGAGCTTTTTAAGGGTCCATATTAAATAAGTAAATAAAATTTCTTAAAATTAATAATTAGCTATGTACGCAAAAAAAATAATAATAATAAAAAATAATGGATGCAGAAACATACCAAATCAAGTTCTGTTTTTCACTGTCATAAGCATTAAAGATAAACATCAATTTCTTACAGAACAAAACGAGACTGCTCTTCCCAAAAGAGTTTTCTAACAGATTTTCTTTAATTTTCAGAATTAATCTTTGCTTTAAACAAACCTTTTTAATTGCTTCAAAGGAACGGGATGTGATGAGTAACTCTCTAATTGCAACGGATCTGCATAATAAAGGACATCTTTTATTCGAAAGTTGACGCCATTTGCATCCTCGACAGCCGCAGCAAATCGTAATTGAGGTTGGGTTTTTCAATCAAGCGCCGCTGACTTCCTTGGACGGATTCCAAAAGCTCACAGCTCACGAGTTTGTGACCCGGTCCCATGATAGAGTCGATTCATTTTTTCTTTTTAGATCCCCGTTATCACTAACGTTGCAAAAGTTTTATTTTTCGTTTACACGCAAAAGAAAGAATGATAAAGAAACGAAATTCCCCTCGTTTCCAAAAACCTCCTTCGAGGTTTTTTTAGAAGATGAGGGACAAGCGTAAGTTGTTTATAATTGTTTTTTTTTTCACTCTCTTTTTGACTTTCAAATTATTTACTTGAGTCACTTTTTTGCTGCTGTTAGTCCCATAAAAAATTAGATTGACTAATTGCTGTAAATGAGTTAGCATTTCTTTTATCATCTATGAAAGTATATAGAACTGTATTTTTCATATATAATTACTTGTTATGGCTAAATCATAAATTATAACATTTTTGTTCTATTATTTATTATGTTTTATATAAACACTATAAACAATAACTATAAAGTTATAATAATATATTAATAATTTTATATTTCCATTGATCGGCTTGGTATATTAAGGAATACCGTCGTAGTCTTCAAGTGAACAGTTGTCAATTTGAGTCTCCCCTTAGAAGCGGATGTTAATAGTGGCTCGGAATACACACTCGGTTAAACGACCCCTGCTTTACACAAAGTGAAAGTATTTTCAGAAACAAACTGCATCATCTCTTTTTAAAATTTATAATTATATTAATAATTGTTTTGTTAGTCATTATAAGGTTAAATTATTTATCTTTTATTAGGTATTTCAGATAATTTTTTTATCATTAATTTTTAATGCTATAATGAAGTTACCATTTCCAAAACTCTATGAAGATTTTTATTAAAAATCATATGAATGAGAATTTTTTTTATCTAGAATATATCCACTACCAATAAAGTCGCCTATTATGAGGGAGTTTTGTTTAAAAAATGGTAAACATCATTGGTTTATACATCAAAATTAAACAACTTAAATAATTTTTAAGTACTGGATAAAGCAATAGAAGTTTTATGCAAAGCAATGTTTTTTAATTATTTAGAGTTATTTATTCTCTAAATTATATATTAAAGGTTAATTAACTGAATGATAAAATTTAATGAATACATTATTTATTAAAAATGGAAAAAATGTAAAAGTAGAATGGCATAAGAACTGCATTTGCGTAGATTTTATTTTTCTAATTTCACTTTACTTATTTAAATATCATGAAAAATATTATTTACAGAAGAATTATTTTCTATCTTTTATTTATTGACGCAACCAGAAAATTCAGTATAAATTAAAAAACGCACATTCACAAAAATCTTTAAATATATATACAATATTATACATTTCCCAAAATATATTAATTAAAATATCTCAATAACATAATCTATTGAATTATTGTTCTGAATAATTGACTTCATTACTTTTAAAAAATTCTAATAATTTTTGCTATAATTTAATAATTTTTATATTATTTTAGTGTGTGATAAAACTAATGGACATACATTATTTTAAGTCAAATGCTATTTTAATGTCAAATGCTTTGAATTTTTAATTTTTATATCTCATTTCAATTGTACAATTTTTTTAATTGTTTGTTTCTTTATATCTCTCACAATTTTCAACTTTTTGACGTAATAAATTCAAAATCTTTTACTATATATTTTTAGCATTCGAATTTTAATTCAGATTCGAAAAAAAAATTGTATTAACCTTTAATATTTTGTGCATATTTAATAAATTTTATTAACTGTAAATAGTTACCTTTAAATTTTGATATCGTTTTAGATTGAATTATTTTCTTACGTTTACTTGGAAATACTGATTGAATGATATTTATGAATTCATTGCATTTTAAAATACTCTTCGTTTATATCCTTTTTTCTCAGATTTCTTTCTGTGTCCCAACATTGTATATCTTTTGCATGATTTAACTGAGTTTAAAGTGGTTTCGAGAAGTGCCGCAAAGTTTTAGTTTTTGAACTTAAAACTAATATAATAACATATAGCGCTACTTGTTGACTTTAGTAACTAATTCCAAATTTTTGCGCTCGGATATTTATGACTATATATTAACAATAACATTTCCTATTTATTCAACAATTGAAACACTAGCCTAGTAATTTCAGTTTAAGAGAATCACGCTTGCTTTTTGAAATCACGTGCTTAACCTGTTTTACAATATTTCCTTTTAAAACCAGTACAGATTTATTTCTTAACTTCATTTACTAGCAATTGCATCAAAAATTACTTACAATTTTATTAACTTCCTTTGATTTATACATCATTTGTTCAAATTCCATTTTAATTTTTACACTCTTCCCCCAAAAACTAAGAAAGCACAGTTGACGTATGAAGGTTAAGGAATAACTCATTCACTAGAAAAATATGCAGACATTTGAAAAATTCGTAATCCTAAATACTAATTTTCTCATTTATCAATTCCTTTTCGATTCGTCATTGTTTTGATACTATTGCCATGGATACATAAGTACAGCTATTCGGAGTACTGTGATACTTATGCAATACTTTTCAGAAATGTCGAATTTATTCTGAAAGGAGATATATACTCATATTTTTGCGAATATGACCTTTATTTCGAAAATTCAAAAAGGATAATCGAAAGTCATTTTCGTGAGCGTGAAGAAGTTTTAAACTTACTAAATGAAAGAAATTATATTTATTAAGAGATTCGTGATTTCTGAAATTTTTTCTGACTGATTCATATATATAATATTTATTTTATTATGATTTTATATTTAACTCTTTAAAATTTATAATAATAAATACTTAATATGCTAAAGAACTAGCTGTCATATCAGGCAATTATTATTAAAATAGACATAAAAAATTTACTATTAAAGTAAATTTTTTATATTTATAAAATATATAAATAATTTGTCACAACCGATATTTCCCTGCAATAGTTCGAAAGGATATAATTGTTGCGAACAGTTAGAAAGAAGAATGCCAATCTGAGGTAAAAAAGGGAATTAAGAAATCCCATGTCCAGGTGGTAAGTTTATTACCTTCTTCGATAACTGTATAAGTCACATTATTTGGTTTATGTGAATTTTTTCCTTTTACTAGTGTCACATTTATGATTGTACACACTAAAGACTTCCTTTACCGAGAGAAATTTAAAAGCATCAAATATAATGTACTTCATTCAGGAAACCAGTGTTTCTTCTATGATTATGTCCCATGTCCTTCTCTCTCCAGGCTTCTTACAGACTATTTCGAATAATAAGTCTACCTGAGGGATCAGAAGCTTCCCTCTCACTTTCCAGATATAGCTCTGGTAGACTTTTTCCAAAAATTGAGACCATAAACTTTTAGTAAAGTATTAAGATATGGACACAAGTGACACTGTTTGCTTAGTAGAGTCATAGAAAAACGAATTTTCTTCTTTATTTATTTATTTATTTATTTATTATTTTTTTTATAAAAATAGACTTTATGAAATATCCAAATTTTAAAAGAGATTCCTATAAAAAAAACATTGGAAATCAAGATTCTACTTTTTCTAAAAAATACATTCAATAAATTCGCCATTATTTAGTTTTTAAATAAAAATAAAGTGATAAGAAAGTTTAGAAAATAGAAAATACATTTAGGTCTAGAAAATACATTTTAGATTTATACACTAAATAATATAATTAGTAATACTAGTAGTTAATCTGATAATATTTATGGATATCATTATTATTAAACTTACTTCAGTCTTTAGTAATTGATAATTGAATCTTTAAAAATATCATATAATCTTTTCTAATTCTCTTTCTTAACCAAGTACAAATTATAGTTGGTACGAATGGTAGATATTTACCTCTTGGTTAATATGTGTATAAAAACACATTTTCATGTCACTGAAACATTATTTTTATGAATTATTTCAAAAAGCTCTAAGAGAACGCTCTATTTTGAGTGGTAGAATTATAGTTTTTTTATATTCCTCCTGTTTTCATTTCATTATTCAAATTGCATCTTCAATCTATTTGCATCTTTTTATCTTCAATCTGGCCTTGCCAAACTACAACTGCTTCTTTGTTTTGAACCAACCACCCTCGTGCAAAAGGGAAAACAAGTAAGCGGTAGCGACAGCGCTTCTCGACGGTTGGGAGGGAAAAAAAGAAAATGTTTCACCCAGAAAACTTATGTCGGTTGCCAACTGCTTCTAAGTTGTCACCTGGGATTATTCTTGCTCTTCTTCTAATCTTTTTTCTTCCTTCCTTTCTTTTTTATCTTCCACCATCCTCTCGGAATGAGCATCTTGTTATTTCTTTTTATTTCGAATCTTTTGCGGTTGCCCCCTCGGCGAGAAATCCCTATTTTCGTTCCGATTAATTTTTCTCTGGAGCTGGTGGCGCCCGGGGACTCGGGTGTCCTCAGACAACGCGATAAAGCCGAACGAACGAAAAGACGCACGAAAAGCTCCTCGGAAGAACACGTAGGGGCACGTGACTAAAATGGGACACAAACATTCGAAGAAGGTAAGTGATTTCCAGCAAGATTGATCTCCGATATTTTCGTGGTTTGAGAATTATCTGTGGTCAATTTCATAATTGCACACGATAAGAAAGTTTATCAGCTTTCTCTTTACGGTCTGTTATAGAGAATATCACAATTATTTTGGGAACAAATATCCCGTTTTTTTTTCTAGATTTGCCTTTTGGCTGAGAAAATTGCTAGTAAATAAAAACAATATATTTTGTTTACAAATTATCTAGATTAAATTTGTAAACAAAATATATTGTTTTTATTTTTTCTCAACGTAAACAATGACACAAATTAACTGTTCATTTTTTTAATTGCAGAATCTAAAATGTTTAATGTACCTTAATTGATTTTCTTCGACTGTAAATGTTTGAAGTAGAATTGGTGTAGTTATTTTTTGACAGAGAAAAGATTCTTGCATTTTAATTAATTACTTAATTAAAATGATTTATCTTATTAAGTAATCTTTTTAATTGATTAAATTAAATAATTAATAATCAGTTGATCTTTAAATGATAATTAATTAAAAAGATTATTATTAATCTAATCAATCTCTCTCAATTAGTAATCAAAATCTTAGTAAATTCTAGTAAAATCATAGTCAAATCCTTTCCATTTATTTTAGAACCTCGCTGGTTTAAACTCTTCTCCCTTTGGTTACAGAATCTTTGTTTTCTAAAGTAAAGTTTTAATTGTGTGTTCTACAGTTGATGGTAAATTCTTAGTTGCTTACTAAGCAATTTTAATTAATCTTCCTTTGATAGCTGAATAACATTTGTTTTAAATGCGATTTTAATTATTTTTCATTTCATTGCAGTCTTAATTGCTTATACTATAGTCAAGGTTGTCCTTCTTTAATAGCAGATTTTTAGCCTTTTAATAAAGAATTTTAATTTGAAGTTTGTAAATCTTTTGAGAGTAATAAGAATAAAAAGTAAAGCAAAAAGTCCAGATTATAATTCAAATTCTTTAATTATGACAGAATTCAGAAGACAGAGTAAATCGAAAATTACATGCAAGAACGCTGTAGTTTTAATATTTAAATTCATTTTAGAAAATGTTAGAAATAAAATATATTTTTGGATTAACCTTTGTAGCTCCATGTATTGTAGGTATACGGTGAGGGTGTACAAATATTTTAAACTATATCCAGAATCTATATTAATGAATACCCCCCAAAATTTGTAAACTGAATTTCGCATTGGATAGTTTCTTATAACCGTAACTTTGATTAGGCAATTACACTTTTCCTCTTTTTCTTTTAAAACATTTTCTTTGCATTTATATCTATAAGCAATGCTTGCAAATAAAAATACATGATACTTTTTAGTTCTATAGTGGAAATAAAGGAAAATTCAATTAAATTCCATTTAATGAAAAATTAAACACTACTCTGATTTAGTTATGTTAATATTTAATTTATTATTCACACAGGATTCATATCAAATTTTATTGAATTAAGGGTGTGACATTGTAATAGGTAAACAATAGGCTCTTGTATCCGGAAGGTAGCGGGTTTAATACCCGGTTACCATGCTAAACATGATCAAGACAATGAGCTTTTAACGTTCGAAGATTTTAATGCTCTCTTAATTGTTTTAAAAATCGTAACTAGGTGGATACAAATTCAAGTGTGAACTTCATTATTTGACGATGATTCGAAATAAGAAGGCAAGTTAACCACATGATTATGGGAACAGAAATAAGCAAACGAGAAGTGTAAAGATACATTATATTGTTACTATTTATTGACAGATGAACCAATAGCCAAAGACTAAAAGATTGAATACTTTTTTTATAATTGGCTCTAATTAAATACATTTTTTGTGAACATGCATACATTAATTTTTAAGAGGTTTGGAGTCATAGATTCTGTTAAATCAGCATCCAGAAAACCACCACAACAATTACTTATACAAGTGGGAATTGAAGCAGAGATTTTATGACATACCCAGGCAGGTACACAGTTACCCTTCAAAAATATGTAAAGATAGATACATCGACCGTAGTAACTGATGTTGAATCAGTCGTTCAGAAATTGTTGACTAAACAATTTCTGTTGGTGAAACATGTCAAACATTTTCTGGCTAAGTCAGTATGTGAACATTTTTTGTATCAAAGAAGCACCACCAATACCATACCAGTAAAACAGGGAATGAATTGTTTTTCTGAAACGTAATATTTTACAATTCTCGAGTAAAGGATACAGATTTAATAGAACTGGAATGTGACGGCCATTTTTCTAAGAGACATCAGTGAAAACTAGAAGAGAAATGTGCCTGTATCCAATAACAGCCTACGCAATCACTCATGACACCTCGTGATAGGCTAGTATAAAGGTGTTGAATGCATGCTGATAATGAGTATTCTCCATGGTACTACCAAGTACGGACGTGAAGTTCATGATACTATAAACAGGATTCAGGATGCGTCGTTGATCACCTCCTCGAAAGCAGTTGCGAAAGATTGCGTTTCCAGAACCAGGACGTAGCTGTGCGATCCACTCAAGCTATGGGAATAACAACGCTTAGGCTTGCCGGCTGTAAACTCCTGAGAGTTCCAGCACATTGTTCCATATGACTGACTGCCATGTACTCATAGCTCTATTGAGAATCATGGAATCTCGAATAGTGCCAACACAAATACCACAATGCAATTTACCGCAATTCGCTCAGGCATAACGTTAAACAGCCTCAAAAATTTAGCACCATCAAAGGATCATCGAATAAATCTTGCTTGGATTGAAGGTGCAGCTTGCTCAGTGAAACAGTTGTCTCGAAAATTTTGGAGCCCTCAGAAAATTTTCATGATATCAGGTGATCACTTCGAAAGAGGACGAGAATAGTATGTTCCTGTCTTTTAAAGCCAGAGAGCTCGAGAACACTGATACCATTGGTGCTCTGGAGGGACATTCCATGTGCTCTTAATCCTGCTCTGGTGGTTAAAAGGTGAGAGGTATCAACGGCTCAGGTGAGCCTTGGACAAGGGGTCTGCAGCTTCATTTCCCTCTAGATCGTTGTAAATGTAGCTATCATTGTCTATTGTACATGAACTCAGTGAAAAGCTGTATATACATGTCACATGGTTTTTTGTCGTTGAAATTTCAAATATGAAGTGAACTCTTACATACATATATATATATATATTATTTGTAATTATTTAATTTTTAAATGGTATTTATATATATAAAGCTATTTTCAGTGGAGGCAACACAGAAGAGTTTTGAATAATTAAATATTTACTTTTTGTTAAACTCGTCGAGAAAAGGCTTGATACTTATAAATAATGCTTAATATTCTGCTTCTTTATATGTTTTGCGCGTTGCTAATATATTTCTAATTTTTGGTCATAGCAGTTGGTGGTAATTACTTATTTTGAATTAAATTAAAAGTTTAATTTAAATTTTAATCTAAATTTACGTAACTGAATAATTTGCATTCCACTTTTAATCAGAAAATTCAATTCAGTATTATTATTTGTGTTATTTAATATTAGCTAAATATTTTTGTGTAAATTTCGTTTTGAAAAGTTTCTTTATTGTAAATAATAAACATTGAAATTAAGGACATAAAAAGCGCAATTTTATTCAACTTTTCAAGTCATACAGATTTTGCAAGGTATAGAGGACATTTTAATTTTACCGAATCCTTGATTCAAGGAATTCAAGGATTTTTAGAATTCTGCGTTTTACTCTCTTCGTCTTAATTAAAATTCTTAGTTTCTATTCCCCGTTTTAATTAAAAGTATTATAAGAATTACTTCCTTGAAAATATATTGAGTGCTCACAGTTGCTTTAGTACTTCCTTGATTAATTCTTCACAAAACATATATCCTATGAGGAAATTAGACGTATATCATCAATTGTGGTAAATCATTCCATTTCATTTCGAAAAGTGATTTGATATAATGATCTTCGAAAGTATTTTCAAATATTTCTAAGCTGATACATTGGCTCAGAACGCACTGAGAAATATTATAATTTGTATATTTATTCATATTACTGAATATTTCATTCACCAATTCATAATTTTAGATCCACGTCCAGTGATGAAATCGACATTTGAGCTGGCATTTTTTTTTCTCTTTAAACTATAAAGTGAAGAACATTTAACTCTATCATGATCTCAGGTGTGTGTGTGTGTGTGATCTATCAAGAATTAATGAGCAAAGTCTCTTTCAATATATTTATCTTCAATGGAATGAAATAAGATCGGACAAGATAAATTTCTTTACTAATTATATTCTCGTCATTTAGTTTTGAGCAAGGGAAAGGTTTTTCTACTACCCCTTCTCCAAATAGTACACAAAACAGTAATTCTTGTATCCAAGAATCAGCATTAAACAACGATGCCACTCATTTATCTTAGCGATGAAGACAAGAAGTCGCCTAAGCAACAATATTTGGAACAAACCCAACTTTATTTACTAAGTTGTCAGCCGTAGATTTTTGCCCCTTTCGCGAAATGATTCACTCGAAACGTCTTTTCCCCTCTCAGCTAAATTCATTTTGCAGAATCATCCCGTTTACTGAAAGAGGATTTCTCTTCCTTTCCTTTTCAAGAGATTAAGTTGTCTGCTACTAATGAGAATTTCTACAATTGGTTACTGACTTTTTATTCAAAATGAATCTCTCGGTAATTTAACTTGCGAAGCTGTTTAGTGCTCTAAGAAATGAATTCTTTATAAAAGTCATTGTTTTAGACATATTCTTTTTGTAACTGTTTAAATCAAGATAAAATTTAGTTTAAAGAATGTTAAATAAATATTAAGTAGATTCTAAAATCTTTGAAAAATAAAAAGGAAAATTACGTTTGTTTTTGGAATATTTCAGCAAAATTTTATTTTCTTTCCAATTGTGTAATTAGTTTTTTTGTTCAATATATTAAAATAATCTAAAAAGATAACTTTATTAAACACTGTAAACTTCTCTTATCAATAAAAAAAATTAATTTTATTGAATTTAAGGATTAGAAAATAATTAATTTAAGTAATTGAAAAGAAATACATAAAAAAGATAGTCTTATTATTATAGTCATGTTGCTTCTAGAATATTTTAGAACATATTTATGCATCACATATAATTGAAAATTCTTCATTGCTTCACGGTATTTATTAGATAAATTCAGAATATGCAATTCAGATTATGATGATATGTTTATATTTCTCTATTTCTGTTTTTACCTGTCAATTTCTTTATATTTCTGATGAACAAAGACATTAAAACCATCCAAACATCTCTAAATTTTGAACTAGAATCCAATAACAACGTGATTCTTGAGTTTGCACACGACTTGTAAGATGTTGAACTCAGAGAAATATCAATGTGTACAGAACTTTTCACCAAGACATTGTTTATTGTTGAAAATTGAAGTTGTTGACAATTGGAATACACAAGCGACAACTTTACCACGAAATGCAACACACTTTTCCAAGAATGAAAAATATTTTCTTGTTTCGCCTTAACAAGAAGCTGAGCATCTAATAATTTTGGACAGCGGTTTTAGATTTTCTTTCTAGTTGATCTAGTAGACATATAAAAATGGCAAAATCAGCAATAATTTTCATATTTTTTGCTTATTAATTTGTAGGATTCAAACTCTATTATTCAATTTTGTAATAGTTTGAAATATTTTTAAACGGCAGCTCTCTTTGTTTATTGCTCTCTCTTGAATTAGTTTTTTATGTTTAAAAAAATAAGCCACAAACGATAGCTAATTTATTTCACAGTGAAAGCAGTCATCGAAAATAAGAGCTCTCTTCAGGTACCTTAAAAAATACATAAAAACAAATACATTTTAAACATCAAAGGATCAACTACAAGTAATGTATTAGAGCGAGTTTGTGATTTCTGCTGCTTTTACTTTCTAGCATTTCCTCGAAATGAAAGTTTTTCTGTTCTGTTGCAGCATCAAGATTATTGGAAAAAAGAAGATTTCCAGCAGGCGTTGCAAAACCACTGCTCCGTCATGAGTTCTGTCTCCATGACGACCGCCACTTTTAGCAGCTCGGAGAAGTCCAGCGACACTTCCTCGAGCATCGCCACCAAACAGCAGCAACAGCAGTTGCTCAAGAACTTTACCAGGAGCTACAGCCTGACGAGCAGCAGCTGCAGCAATAGCGAAGACACCGCAGCCTTTAAACTCTGTTCCACGGATCGCAGATTCTCTCTGGACGACGTCTTGGAGAAGGAAGAAGTAAGTTCTTAATCATTTTATCAGGACTCAAGTCAAAAATTTCCTTCCGCAATCAGTTTGGAGCCTTCTGTATTATAAATGGCAAATACAAATTTAAATGTAGCTCGACTAATCAAAAATAAATTCTTTTTGCGTACTACTATTATCGTTGCCTTCTGAGTAGGTGCCCTGGTGGCTCCATGGTTTGGGGCAGCAGTAAACGATATCAAGCTGCTCTTACCTGTTTTATTAGTGGTCACCTGTCATGAATTATTTTTATTGGAGTCAATAAGCACTTCAAAATCTGCACTAAGTTCACTTCTTCACAAGCCTTCCCAGGTCATATTTTATCTTTTCTGGGACTTACCAGGCAAGATCTGGTTCAAGATCCCCTATTAAGATTGGATTTCCTTAGGGTGAATCAACTCATGGACCTGATTTAGCATGGCTGGTCACGGAAATGAAAAACAGCAACAACATTATTGCTCTCTACTATTATTCCCAAGCCCAATCGCAGTTGGGGAACCACAATTTTTGGCGTATATTTTGTTGTACTTTGTTGTACTATGTTGTATTGAAGAAGATATGTTGTATTGAAGATGTATGAAGTAAGATAGATGTTTGACTTTAACCAATGTTGTGTTTCTACTTTTTGTATATTTGTTGGGATGGTTACTTGCAGAACTTTTTGAACTTTTCCCTTTACCATAATTTTTAATGAGATCATTACTTAAGGAAAAATTTTCCCAATTATCAAAGTTGTGTGGATGTCAAAAATTTTATAATAACTTTCAATTTTTAACCTTTTGCAGTGCGGTATGAACATTGCAACTTTCTGCGGTTTCAACAAATAAAAGTGTCAGGACTTTGCTTTTCGAAGGTAAAGAATTTAGATATAATTTTAGTTATTGTCAAACAAAGAGAAATGGATAATTTTCCACTAACTGTATCCCACCCGTCAAGGAATGTATTCGGTTTTTCGTCCTTCCTCTTTTAAGATAATGAATACCACCTACTGTTCATGAAAAGTCCTCCGAGAAAGCAGTATACAGTGCATATACAAATGTTTCATAATAACTTTCACCTGCCAGGTATCACTAACACGTGTCAATCTATCATTTTCAAAAATTTGCCGTGATCTAGAGGTAGATCCATTCTTCGGATGATAGGTTTCAGTTGGACCACCGTTAAATAGCAGGAGGTGAACGGTTATTTCCTTCTCACTGTATTGTAAGATATGGATTTATAGCTCAGAATCGCTTAGGCATCCTGTCTTTGGACACGCGAAGAAGGTTGTCTATCCATCAAGTTCCCATTAAAAGTCACTATTTTGGGTGCTTAAAATAGTCTTATAGTAGCTTTCAGCACATAGGTAATCCACAATACTGAGTCCAGAAAAGACGCTGTATTTTTCTAAATTGTATGTATAGAGTTTACAGTATTACACAGAAACCAAACAAAGTACATCAGAAAAGTATAACATTCTGATCTTTAAAATTAGATTAAATCATTGTAATTTGTGATACAACAAAACACTCTTGTGCAATTATCATTCATTCATGAGCAAATATAGAAACAAATTGTATTGATTTTTATTTTTTTGAAGCTTATACATGTTTTTTAGATATGAAGTTATAATTTCATTAAAAGCCAATTTTTTTCCTTATCTACCTTAATACATTGTATTTTTTCTATCTTGCGTTAATTTTCAGCAGGGCATCACACCTGTGGTGTAGAATATTCGTCAATTGATACTAGCTATCATTAAACGACAGGATATAAATGGTTTGACACCTTCAAATGGAAATCCTAAAGTTTGAAAATTGGTCTATATGAGATTCATATGCGCAGTGAATATTTTTTTTAATATTCACTGCGCATTCGACTTTCCGAGGAGCTTTCTATAGGTAGTAGTAACAAGTCGCAAGGGGAAAAACATAGAAAACTCTCAAGTATTCATCCCGACAGACGTCTATGCAAAAGACCGAAGTACAACATTCATTTACCGTTGTTAAACAACTGATGGGATCGAACCCAGGAACCTTTCAGTCTGAAGAACAAACGTTTTAGGATTCTTTCCACTAGGCCACAATAAACCCCAGAGACACCAATGCTACATTTATATTTCCTCAAAATGGAAAACATTCATTTGTATGAGTAGATTTTAGCAGGTTTCTAATTTTCATTACATGCGACATTTGGATATAGTTGTTTATATATAAAATATCCATTTGTGAAGATATTGTGGGGCATAAATCGAAAACCTTTAAATTATATACCGGGTGAGCCAAAAGTTCGTTACAATTTTAAAAATTCATAAGAAAAGAAGAAAGTAAGATAAAGAAGTGCAGTTTGCAAGAAAGGGCTCGCTAGGTAATCGGATTTTTTTTTTCAGCAAAAAAAGTTTTAGTTAAAAAAAGTCGCCTATAGATGGCGCTGATTGTTTGAAACACAATGAAAAAGACAACAGTACGTTCCATTAATTTATTCTGATAATATCAGTTGTTCATTATGACCTCCAGTACATTGTACGACACAACTAAGGCGACTCGCAACGCCCGTTACAGCTGAATGCAATATGTCGGAATGAATTGCAGAAACCTCATGACAGATGGAATCTTTGAGTTCGGCCAATGTTGAAGGAGATGAACGGTACACACCTGATTTCAAATAGCCCCACAACCAGAAGTCGACCGGAGTGAGGTCGGGTGATCGTGGAGACCATGCCATCTTGCAACCTCAACTGATCAGTCTCTCTTCACCAAAGGTACTCAAAAGGAATCGTTTTACTGGATTGGCATAATGTGGTGGTGCGCCATCCTGCATAAAGTTTATTACAGATAACACACCTCTTTGATTTAATGCGGGCACGAATTTGTCACGCAAAAGAGTGAGGTAACGCTTAGCGGTTACTGTGCACGTTTTCCAGCCCAATCTGGGACACGGTTCTTCAAAGAAGAAAGGTCCGACAATGAAAGATGAGGTGAAGTCACACCAGACTGTCAACTTGGCTGGATGCAGAGATTTCGTCGTGTATTCACAAGGATTAGATGTTGCCCATGTACGAGTGTTATGGGTGTTGACATCCCCGTGTAGTGTGAAGTGTGCCTCATCCGTCCAGAAAACGTTGAACAACCACTGAGGGTCGTTTTCGATTCTTGCAATAGCCCACTCGGCAAATGATTCCCGCATAGCTGTGTCTCCCAGTTGTAACTCCTGCAGTGATTGCAGTTTGTAGGGATAGGGATGCAATATCCCGTGGAGGATACGTCGAATCGATGATTGAGGCACATCCAATATTCTTCCAGCTTCGCGAGCACTGCTACTCCCAATGGACGATTCCGCCGCTAAATCATTCATTGTGGTTTCCAACGCAGTAATTCGGCTCTCCGCCAACGAGGGTCTTCCACTGCGTGGCCGATCCTCCAAAGAGCCAGTTTCCTCGAACCTCTTGACAAGCTTGACTATTCCAGGACATGATATGGCCTTTCTTCGTCTTCAGTCCTTTCGTCGTGCGAAATTTTCGCAACGCAATAGTTGCTGACTCTCCGTTCAAATAGAACAACTTCACCAACAACGCTCGATCGGGTAATGATAACATTCTGAAAGCGAATGAGAAATTCTCGAGTATCACGGCTTTTTATCACAAGATTAATTAATTATCGCAAGATAATTATGCAGAATCTCTCGATGTCAGCGCCATCTATAGGTGACTTTTTTAACTAAAACTTTTTTTGCTGTTAAAAAATCCGACTATCTTGTGAGCCTTTTCTTGCAAACCGCACTTCTTTATCTCACTTTCTTCTTTTTTTATGAATTTTTAAAATTGTAATGAACTTTTGGCTCACCCGGTATTTATATGTATATATATATATACTAATTTTTACATCTAGTATCAATTATTGAAATAAAAAATTTGAATTTTAAAATGTGTAATTGTGTGAAAATAATCAAACACTCAAAAGCAATTAAAATAGTTAAAATTGTAATAGTATTAAATTAAATAAGAAAAAATTGTTAAAACTTTGTTAGAATCGTGAGCATAAAAAAAGACGAAAACACACCATATTCACGCTCTTTAAGAGATTACATGAAAAAGGGAAGACATGTTACAAATATAAAGGAGTAGATTGCTATCAATAAAAAAAACCATAGGTATACTGTTCCCAGCTCCCTTAAAAATAAAAAAGGGACTTAAAAAGGCAAAAGTTTATACATAAAACGTAATAAAAAGTAAGTAAAGCCAAGCTTAGAACGAAACGCCAGTTGTTATAAAACTTGAGTTGGATTAACAGGAAAAACGTGCTTTATGTTAAGCAGTTATAATCGATAAAGCATTAATTGTTAGAATTTGCTAATTAAATGTTTCAATTAGTTCAGATAAGAGTCTCATCTTGTTGGTAATAAAATCTTCTATCGTCATAATTTGTTCTATTTTTCTTTGCAAGCTATTTTAACTTTTACCATGATACATACTTGATATTATGATAGCTGTACAGCGAATTCTCCTTTTCCCCCAACCGGGTGTTATAGCATTATCTACCAACCAAGCAGCTAAACTAGAGTGCTCTATGCTTCCACTTCTGGCCTAGAAAATGAATACTCTTTACTACGGATTCCTTTTATTTTTTATTATAAAATTCATTCGCATTATTCTGAGCTGGCAGTCAGATGTCCAACGCTCTGGACTTCAATCCAAAAATAAGTGGGTTGGATTCCTGTCTATTCCACGGATGTTTGTAGTGTTCGTAACCTACTTTAAGCAATAAGTCTTGATCTAATTAACCTTTATACACAAAAATGGCTGTTGATTGACAAACAAATCAAACCAATGTAGAATCTCTTATAAGGATTGAAGAAACGCAATGAGCAATCCCATCTTGTTGTTGCAGGAGATAAAGCCAGAAAGACCATCTCTGTCAAAAATCCTCAACTCTTCTGAAGGCGACGTCAGAGTCGAACACAGAAGCAGAGATTTCGTGCGCCAGTCGTCCAGGACATCATCCACAGAAACTATGTCCAGTGCCGAGAAAGGGTCGCACTTTTTTTTCAATAAGAAGAAAGTCATGAATGATATGTCCTCATCTTTGTCCTCATTGTCTAAAGTGAGTATCATTCGCTCTGCATTGCAAACTATTAATCACTGTTTCATTTTACCAAATATCCTTCAAATAAATGGTCAAACTTTTATGAGTATTCGTTTTCTATCATTTTTCAGATGAAATTAAATTTTTCCCTGTGTGGTTATTTTTCCTGTGCGTATTTAGTTTCAAATTGTTCCCTGGAAAGCAGTTTGAATTTCCGTCATCATATTTTATTAATTTTAAATGTTATGTATGAAATAGAAACTATTAGTGTTTAAAATCAAATAAAATATTAATTTCAGCGCTGATATGTGTGCAGTGACAAATAATACATATTGAGTTTTAAGTTTTTTAATTGTAATAGATATTTTTCGAAACATTTCACTCATTGTAAGTTAAAGAAATGATGGTATATAGTTCTGACAAATAATACATTAGGATCATATAGTTTACTTTCCAAAACGCTTTTTACTTTGATGCTCCATTTTGAATGATAGGCAGTTATTCTTTCATTATATATTTTATATCGTGGTATGTGTGAAATAACCTATCAATAACTACAAATTAGATTTCTTATTTAAATGTTAACTACATGAACATAATGCAATGTCACTTTATTACTCAAATGATCAAAGAGAATATTTTGCCTGTTTTATAATCATATGCATTATGAGGAAGAAAATGATTTTATTCTTCATTATTTTTTTTAATACTTTTTCAAACGAAGTCACATACTTTATGATTACACTTGATTTTTATTCATGTTATATTTATTTTTATCATTTTTTTTTATGTTTATTATTATAACATTTAAGTTTAATTCTTATATAATTTTACTTTCTTCATAAGAAATTTAAATCTTCAGGTATTTACTTCCCTTTTGTGGATATTACTTTTCCTTTTTAATACATGAGTAATCATACATAAGAATTTTTTAAAAATGCTTTTACGTCATACTCACTCATAACCACTTCTTTTCTAAATTGTTTGTGTTGTTACATTGCACTTAGCAAAGGAAAACTAATTGAAAAAATGACAAAAGCCAATGTTAATATAAAAAGAATTATATAGTATCATATAAACAAAATATTTTTTCTTATAAATTTATTACTTTATTAAGTAATATATGGAACGATTCTTAAAAAAAAAATCAAAAATGTCAAAAGCCAACGTCATCACCTCTCACATTCATAGAATTTGAATTTTTTTCAAGGTTACCGTTACCAAAGCATCCTGCACCAAGTCATCTTCACAGTCTGCTCAAAACCTTCACCAAGCAGTTGCGAACGAAACAAAAGTAAATCTTGACTCCTCCAATAATATTGTAAACTGTTAGAACAAAGCATGTTTGGTTCTTTAAGTACTCCTTTTAAAAAACACTTTACGAGCAGTGTTTTCTTATTTCTTTCAGATTTTTCAGCGTTCCAAGCACAACTCCCCCATGAGTCCCTGCCGCTTGCCGCAGTCCCCCAAGCCACAAGCAGACAAAATTCAGGAAGACCTGGACCTCCTGAGAAGGGGAGGAGAATCCCCCGAGTTGGAGCTGGCCATGGGCAGAATCATAGCCAAGATGGACGCCTACGGACGAGCCCTGAAGGGAACCAATGAAAAGCTTGAAAGGCTGGACACCGTGGATTATGGAGATTGGACGGTGGTACCGACATCTACGCGAAAAATGGAACTGGAAGTACTGGCCGCAATGAACGATCTCATCAGGAAGTCTTGGGCTGTTAGTACAATTGGCTATGATCTCGGTTCGAGTCTGTGCAAAAGCCTTCTAAATAACGGTGAGTGTAAAAGTTTTTTTAATTAGATATAAAGAAATATATGTTGAATATTAATCACATAAAGTTGAATTATCATTAATTCTATCTCTTCACATATTTCAATTCTATTACTTATTAAATTTATTTGCATTTTTTGCGTCATAGAAATAAGTTTAAGTTACCATTCTATTTATGTAAAAATATTGTAATAAAAAAATCAGAAAAATCAGTTTAAATTTAAAGAAAATGTAAGCAAATATTCTATGAAAGGAAACTTAATTTGCTACAAATTATACATAAAAAAGAATTCAAATTAAAACTAAACTGATTGTACTACAGATCAGATGTAAGGGATTGCAAAAGCATTATATATATATATATATAAAAGGGGTTTTATTTCCCTTTCCAAAGTATGTCTCAAACAGTTCTAATACATATAACATTAAATCTTACAAATTTCTTCACATTCATAGTTTGGTGACATCATTTGCATGGAAGGAGAACGGCTCCCCTCTTCTTAACTCTCCAATTCGTTACGACGGTGTGTTGTATATATTTTTTTTCTAATGCCAGGCTGCTCGTAGGCCTTTTCCCTATTCAGCTCTATAATGGACACGAAGTAATGGTATCTGATATAGTGGTGCACCCACTGGATGTGACATCTTCTCCCCGCAAGTGAAGTGATAAAGAAAGTCAAACACAAAGCGAGAAATAAGCATTCATGCCTAAACTAGGATTCGAACCCAGGACCTTCTGCCTCGAAGTTAGGACGATAATTTTTCCGCCATCGATCGGCTTTTGTTTAATTGTTGAAATAAAAAAGTTATGAACTTAAATGCTAACCTAAGTTACGCTATCTTTTTTATGCATTTGAATTGATCTTATATCATTGTTCTATAAGAAGATAATGAAATATTAATAAAAGTTTTCAATAAAATTATGAAAATATTTTATTCAATGTATATTTAGTAAATTATTTGCTTCAGTTTCAGTTAATTATTTTTGATAGCTCATTTCTCTTTAAATATTAATTAAATTGCATATTTAATTCATTAGGACATTGAACTGAAAAATATACGTTTTACATAATAATTCAAAAGCGTATTGCAAATTTAAAAACTATAAAATTGAAACAAACCCCTATCTCATCTTTTTAAAACTAAGAAACAATTCTCAATTTTTTTATTATTATTATTGTTTTATTTTTATCTGTGAAAAATATTTTGAGTTACCGAGTGAGGAAGATCCCTTATCTCTCGTCTTTTTTTTTCTTTCTCGGAAACGCTGATATGAAAAATAGTAAAACATTTCTGATGAAATCAAAACTCCGTATGTCAAAGACCAATCACATTACCTTTCTGTTCAAGAAGCTTCTCTAAACCCAGGAAGCAAAGGTGATTGTTATCAAATCCGTAAAGAGATGCTCGTTATCTTCAGCTTTTATGCTCCAAATTTTGTGTCAAATGAGTGAAGGTATAAAAAAAAACTCTCAGTCATTATCATGCCAATTTTTAATTATTCGAAGGAATGTTCTGAAATTATAAACTGTTTGTCATATAAGCTTTATGCTACAAAATATGAATCGTGAACTAAATTGCAAGGATATACTATGTGATATTAATTTCTATCAATCATTCTGTATTAAAAGCAGTAAAAGACATTGCAAATTAACAAAGCCACACCGTTTAATTGACAAGATATGTCTGAAAATGAACCTTACATGGAAATACAATGTATTAGTCTAGTTTAATAAGTGTAAGTATAAACTGAATGATAATTTGTATTTTAAAATGAAATAGTGTCACAATTTTAAGTTCTATGATTCTTGAATTTTCTTTTTGTTAAAAGATTAAATTCCTGATTTATCAATGTATCTATAAACATATCAGATAATTGACAATAAGCTTTGACATGTTATAATTATATATATATATATATATATATATAATTATAACATGTCAAAGTTTATTGTCAATATATATATATATAATTATATACATATCAAAGCTTATTAATCAATATATATATATATATATATATATATATATATATATATATATATATATATATATATAGTGTACTTGTTGTAAAGACACTCGATCAAGAAATGTTATGCATGTTCAACAGTTCATGGATTGGAATCCCACTTTGATCTTCGAAGTTTGTGGTGACTTGATGTTTTGAATGCACTTAAAACTGCGTATGTAGGTCCCAGTCTAATTAGCTATCAAGTGCAAAAAATGATCTTTGAGTGACAGACATAAAACACAAAAGATTTATTATTTCATAATATTCCCTAACATTATTTAAAAAGAATTAAAATGTTTGCTTTTTAAAAAACAAGTGATTTAAATCTACGATTTTACAATTTTTTTAGGACATATGATTAAAAGGATTTCTGGTACAGTTTATTTGTAAATATATCAAACATGAAAGTACTTTAAATTCATTATTAACAACAATTAATTAAATTCATTTTTAACAACAAATAAAAAGCTATTTAATTAAGATTACTGAATATTTTTACAATTTTGGCGAGTAACACAGACAATTATAATTAGAAAGGAGCTCTTATTTAAAGAAACATATAAAAAGTTCTCAATCAAATTGACAACTATATAATTTATATAATTGGTACATATTGTAATTTTCTGCCATTGGTGATATATATATATATATTAAAACTAGTACGGTACAGCTTTTTTTTCTGTTTATGTTTTACAGAAATTTGAATATTAAAATATCATGCTACATCACTGTACAAATATTTTTTGTTTCTTAATTATCAGAGAAAAATCATTTAACTTTTCATTATTAAGACATAATTTGTTTCGTTGATAGATACCTAAACGAATATGCGAAATTTGTGTGTTTAACCCTATGAAATCTTGTACTACTTGCCAATGTTTGATATTAAATAAATAATCGACTTAATGCTTTGTATTGCAATAAATGTAAACAACTGCCAATTGATTTTTTTTCAGGTGTTCTTGATGTATTGATGAAAAACTTCAACTCGGACGATGATGCACTGAAATTCGAAAGCGCGTGCTTACTGGAGCAGGCACTCACCACCGAGAATAGAGAATACGTGGTCAAACACGGACTTGCCACTGTGGTCAGGGTGGCTTGCGACTGTTCCAAGTCCCCCTGCGTGGAGAGATCTCGAATTGGAATGGGTATTCTGGAGCACCTGTTCAAAAACTCAGAGCGCACCTGCCACGAGTTAATACGCCTGGGAGGACTGTCTGCCATTTTGTACGAATGCCGGAACTGTGATGTGGAAACCTTAAGACACTGCGCTGCCGCATTGGCGAACTTATCACTCCATGGCGGTCATGAAAATCAAGAGGCTATGATACAGCATAAGGTAAATTTTACGTTTTTAAAAGTTAAACTGTTAATATAATTGTTTTGTGAATGTCGTGAATGAGTTTTTGTTTGGTTATACTTCTAAAAACAAGTGCTTTATTAAAAGTTTTTTTATAAGATTATATTGATGAGAATGTGTTAATTAGCAGAGCATAAATGCTTACGAAATGGTATGGAAGAAAAGGTGATAGATAAGTTAACATATTTATAAATTTTTTGAAATGTATCCTCTTGGTGGTTTGTTCTAAATCTATTACAGGATCGAAAGTTAAAAAACATGGACAGTGTAAAACATGAAAGATATATTTTTTAATGAAATTCTTTATTTATTTGAGATTCATTATTGGAATCTTTTAAATTCAATGTAATAATATGCATTTTCTGACTAACGACTCTTAAATACAATTATAATGTGCTTAGCAATAGAGTTTTCATTTTAGTGACATAACGATTAAATTTAATTTGATTATAACACATCTCATTTTTTGTTTATTTAATTAAAATCATCAACAACATTAAAATTAGACTGGTTCATTATTTTAAAGAACTCATTGTTTTTCCATGATAAAGTAATTGGGAAATTTAGTCTTTCAGTATGTGTTGAAGAGCTTTACAGAAGCAACTCTTCAGAGTTACTGATAATTCAAAAAGAATGTGATAAATCTTAACCATGTGTGTCTGTCAGGAGTTGAATCACTAAGATTTCTCCACTTAGAATAGGAAATGCTCTTTCAGACCAGAACCTTTTAAAAAAAGCAAAGTAAGTTGCATAACAAGTTAAATTGTGTACGTGGTGACTAATTCGGTCTGAATTGAATATGGTGCCCTTAGACTCTCTTTAATTTAAGCAACCCAGATATTTCAATTGTACCGGAGGGCTAGTCTATGGAGGAAATGAATTGATGTTTTATAATTAAGACTCTAAAGTTATAGGATTATAAGTGTTGAAATTTGAAACATTACTAAGAAGCTCCACCAAAAGCGTTTGTGTTGTCAGTGAGAGAAGTAACACACATAAAGTAGTTTTAAATTTTAAAATAACAATAGAAAATTCCTCATAAAGTTTATTAGCTGTTTTCTCCATTTGTACAACTGTTTGCTGACTGTTGAAGAAGATATTGAATATACTTAGCTATATCAATATCCCTGTGTACTACGAGCTCTACATGTTATTTTTTGCCCTTTTAAATTTTATGAAGGGTATTTCCAAAATATATACAACATTCTCTTCGGCTTTTGGTAAGTGATTTAGCATTCAGTATTCCGCAAAGATTTGCTCTTCTGATATGGCTTAGAGAAACATTTTGTATAAATTTTGTTCACTAAATTCATCTGTACTTTTGTGACTTCGTGGACCACTTAATCGATATTCTCCATTATGGTAATCTCATCCGTAACGATAATAAATATAAATAAATGACTGTTTAACATATAGATTACGCTGTTTAGAAAAACTTCAATGCATGTAATTTAAAAAAGAAAAACATTGCACACTTTTATAAAAAGCTTAAATTTTTTCAATATTTCTTTAATTTAAAAACATTCCATGTTTGAATAGGACACTGCCACCTGGAGGATTATTGATTAACTAAATTCATATTTAACATGTGCATTCTAACTTCTAGGCACCTGAATGGCTTTTCCCATTAGCATTTCACATCGACGACAATATAAAATATTACGCTTGCTTAGCTATTGCGGCACTCGTAGCAAACAAAGAAATAGAGGCAGCCGTTTTGCGATCGGGTACGTTAGACCTGGTCGAACCATTCGTAACGACCCACTCGCCGGATGAGTTCGCTCAGAGCACAGTTGCCCATGTCCACGGCCAGTCTAAGAACTGGCTACTGAAACTAGTACCCGTCCTGGACAGTAAGAGGGAAGAAGCCAGGAGTCTAGCTGCTTTCCACTTCGCGATGGAAGCGGGGATCAAGAAGAGACAAGGAAACACTAATGTAAGTGGCAGCATGTTTTACAGTATTTATACCAAAGGCAGTACCATGGATTTACCTTCTTCATTTTGGAGGAAATTTCTCCTTACTGAAGAAGAGAACTTCCTGTGAGACAATATCTTCATAAATATATATATGAGAGCAGCTAAATTATTAGAAATTTGCATATTATTTAATCTGTAGACTAAATATCATATCTAATTATAAATATCCATGAGCTGTGGGTGTTTTGGGTCAACTTATTCACAGCACCATTGCTGATTAGAGTAATATTCCAGAATAAAAAAGTACGAAATTAATTATGATTGTAATCATTTATTAGAAAAATTGAATTAGCATAACATATGCATTAATTTCTATATTTGTAAAATTCTGTAATTCTATTAAAGAATTGTAATTTATATGTAAATCCATTTCTGCCTTTGCAAATGAATTTCCTACCATAACCTCCCTTACATTTTATTTCTAAAGTGAATTATATTTAAGGGTGCAAAAGGATTTTAATAGATATTTATATTAATTAAGTAATTTTGAAATATTGTATGTTTAAAAATCATCAGAAATCTATCGTAGGTTGATTGTTTTGTAACGTAACTTCCGATGAAGAATAAGTTGCCACTAATTTAGTTCTAAAGAATCATATTTTATACTCATTTAATCAAAATAAAACAACTAAAAATTTTAAATATTATAATTAAATATTTTTAATTAATTTTGGAATTTAAATTATAATATGATTTAAAATTAAGTTAAATATATAAAACTTTTCATTTTTATAAAACCAAAATGATTGCAATGAGGTGGAGGTAATAACCCTATTATGTCTAGTAAACTTAGAAGATTACAGTTTAAATACGTACAACGATGATGATTAAAATTAAAATGTGATAATCAATACGTGATTCATCACTTGTTTCACACTAAGAATTTAAATTACTTAAAATTGGATATTTATATGAGAGACTTGGGACCGATACGAAGGCAATTTAATTTAATCCATCAGCTCTTCATAACTTTAAAATGAAAGTGAGGGGTTGTGTATGGAATAATAGCATTTGGCTTGTTGTTGGCTTCCGTCCCCATCAATTCCAGTCAAAAACTGGAGTCAACATTTTTGTATCAGAAAAGGAAACCGAAAGGATACTGAAATAGAGTCGAACAGGCTCATATATCAGTAACATCAGTGCCCGTGTTGACTAAATATCCCTTTCTAATAAGGGAATCTAATATACTAAAAATTTGAGATAGTAGAATAAGAAGGCAGTTAATAGCATTATTTCCCAAAGCTTCTAAAACACTAAAACTTGCTAATATTGACATATTGTAAGAAGTCACTTGTTGAAGTACATGCAGTGGTTTCAGCTATGAAGATAAAACAGGACGTATGGAAGTGTAAACTTAAATTATTGTCATCAATATATACTTTCCAGTCAACGTTCTTTACCATGTTAGATTAATCCATGAATATATACACAGGTGGGTACACAGATAATAATAGAAGCGTTAACAAACAATAGTTTTGCTCAATTTTTGATATAGTCTAAAGGGATTAATTGTGTTATAATATAGAGTATTCTTTTGTGTAAAAATGAGGACTATTCTCTTATGGTGATATGATTTTTACTTATCTAAAAATAACAAATAAGTTTTGGATCGAGTAGTGAAAATGAAGATGAATACAAGTCATATAGACTCGTAAGTAGGGAAATAGCAACCATAAAAGAGGATAAGAAGCTGATGTGATTTTAGAATAATAATTGAGATATGACTGAAATCATCTAATAATGAATGAAATCATCTAATAACCAGAAATTGCATCATGGAGTGCAACGAACTGCACCCTATGATGTATTTGAGAACACTTTGAAGATATTAAGACATTGTCCACATCACATCTGCTGACATAAAATATAGACGAAAAAATTTACCTTTCGGTCTTTTTACAGACTTTCATTACCATTGTTATAAGGGTGTGCTGTAGTTATAAATCATTAGATCATTGGGAAGACTAGTTTTCCTAGAAGAGTACACAAAGCTGATTGTGCTGGGATATCATCAAGAGCAATCTTTGCACACCATGTGATACATTTATGAAAAAAAAAAAGCTGTTTGTAATACTCATTCAGTTAAAGTCAGAATTTTTCCTGATATTCACATGTCGTCAACATGCTATAATATACCATAAACAGAAGGTGATAATTATAAAAGATATGTCCCCAATTTTAGTTAACATGAAGGCCGAAAACGGGGACACTTAAAAAATGCAGTCCTTGAGAACAGCTTCAGCTTGATTAAAATAACTTGATGAAATAAAAGAATCGTATGCTGATATTTAAAATATGGAAATATATAAAATCCAGAAAAATTTTGAAAGATTTTCTCAAAAATCCAAAATTATACATGATATTTGATAACTACCACATGAAATCACTTAGCTTGGTGACGAAAAAATAGAAAATGAATAACATAAAGTATTGGAGATTTAAGTTTCCAGGTAAATTAAATCATCAAAATCGAAGTAATTTGTCTTTATATATTGCATTGTCCAAATCGAATTTTCATTTATCAAAACTTTTTTAATGAATAGAAATGTACTTTTATATTTTAAGATGTATACGAGATCAATATCGGCCATGCTTTTAAGAATCTTACTCAAACAACTCGTCAGAGATATTTGTTTATTAATAGGAAATATATAATATCTGAAGTATCTTTACCAGTGGTCTGAAACGGCCTATAGCTTTGCGTTCAAAAGCATGAGAATAGATTTTCAATTTGTATCAGCTAAATAAGCAAAGTAAGTTTAATTAGAAACCTGGGCTTAACTGTCGAAAATTAGATAATGACTGGTTCATCGTATTATGATACCTGTATTTATTTAAGGGAAATAAGTCCCTTATGGAAATCTAGATATCTACAGTTTAATAAAAATATTATAACGATGTCAAAAAAATATTCCTAAATTCTACATGTCAATTTTTCAGTTTGCCTATAATTTTTATATGAATTTTAAATAAAAATTATTGTCAACAGTTTATCTGATTTCGATGGGCAAGGATTATCTCCCTCTATAAGTAACAAAATAAATAAATAAAAGGCGTCATAATAAATTAAAGTTTTATCTTTCAATTTTTAATTTTAAATATTAACGACAAAAAATATTATTTTTTTAAAGTTTGTTAGTATATTAGTAATCAATCCTTAAATTTTTAAGTGTAATGAAAGATGAAACGTTAACGTAAATTTAGGAGAGAATTTATGAAGACATTTCGAATGACATTGCATGCGATATATTGATGTAGTGTTGGTGCGCAGGTCTTCCACGAGATCGGGGTGGTGAGCGCTCTGAAGAAAGTGGCCAGCTCCCCGAACGCCATCGCATCCAAGTACGCAGCGCAGGCCTTGCAGTTGATAGGAGAGCAGGTACCCCACAAGCTCTCCCAACAAGTACCCCTCTGGACGGTGGAGGACGTCGTCGAGTGGGTCAAGCAGGTCAGTGCTCTCCCTCCCTTCAAGCTTCTCTAAAAATATCCAAAAAACAAACACGTCTTCATGCTTTGACTTTTTCTTTTAAAAAATGTTGTTCCTAATTGTTTGTTGACAGAGTTTTCTGTGCTTATTGATTATTAAATATATTTTAAAAGGACATGTAGAATGTTGAAATGGGTAAACCACTTCATAAATTGACTCTATGAATTCTCCCTACATTGAGTTTTAGAGATTTTCCATGTAATTTTGTTTCCAAATATACTTTACTAATTTAAGCACAAAGATTTATTTATTATAGATGGTAATAATTTGAAAAAACATCCCTAAGAGAGAGAGAGAGAGAGATTTTATGCGTATTCTTTTCTATATTTAAAGTTCTTAATAATTTTGTCAACGTTGAATCATCCCTTGCGTGTCTTAATTTTTTATTTATTGCTTTGAAAATTTTTCGACTTCCTTATAATAAAGCATTTAAAAAACAAATTTTTAAGTACGGACTTTAAAAAGTATCAAATTATTCCATTTTTAGGAAGCATTCACTGTGAAAATCTAATGGATTGTTCGTAAAACTTCAGTAAAATGTGTGTAATTTTTTTTTCACAAACTCAGAAATGAAAAAAATGTTGAATACGTAGAATGTATATACATATTAAATTTTTTCAACAGATTTTAGCAAAATTTGAAACGTTATGAATGTTTTCATTAATCATGATAAAATGTAAAAATATGTGTACGAGGGTTGCTATTTATATTTCTGGCCTTGGCAACAGTAAGTGTTGCTAGGCGACCGAAGACGGTTTTAATCGAAAGTTTGATATTTTTAAACATAAATTCAGCAGACGATTTACCATTATAGCTTTATTTGTGTTGTTGACAGTAAATTGAAAAGTTCTTCTCTGTCAAAAAATGGAATTGAATCGTGAACATTTTCGTGCCATTATTTTTCATAACTTTCGACGTGGATTGTCAAGACAAGAGTGCTTCGATGAACTTAATTCTTTATACAGCAATAAAGCGCCATCCTACAGCACTGTAAAAAATTGGTATAACGAATTTAATCGTGGTCGATGTTCGATCCAGGACGAATCCCGTGCAGGTCGTCCAAAATCCGTTGTTGTGCCAGAAAAGATCAATGCTGTGCGTGAACTGATAAAGCAAGATCGTCATGTGACATACCGTGAGATAGAGGCGTCTTTGGACATTAGTATGACTAGCATCAATAAAATATTGCATGAACATTTGAGCGTAAAAAAAATTTGTTCGCGTTAGATCCCGCATAATCTGACAAACTCTCAAAAAAAGGCTCGTGTCGATTGGTGCAAGGAAATGTTGGAAAAATACATTTAAGGTACATCAAAGGCTGTGTATAACATCTACACAGGTGACGAATCATGGATCTATGCATATGAGCCGGAAACAAAACAGCAATCAACTGTATGGTTATTCCAAGACGAGGCAAAACCAACAAAAGTTGTTCGAGGAAGAAGCACATCGAAACAAATGATTGCCTGTTTCTTCGGCATTAACGGTCATGTGGCAACAATGGCGTTAGAGCAACGCAGGACGGTCAATTCTGAATGGTACACGACCATTTGTTTGCCAGAAGTCATCGGAGAAATTCGAAAAAAGCAGAAGAACAGGTGAATCATTCTTCATCATGACAATGCGAGCTCTCACACATCGACTCAAACAAAGGCATTTCTGACAGAGCGAAAGATCGAACTGATAGGTCATCCGCCGTACAGCCCTGATTTGGCACCCAATGACTTCTTCTTATTCCCACACATCAAAAATAAATTACGTGGACAACGATTTTCGACCCCCGAAGAAGCGGTTGATGCATTCAAAACGCATGTTTTGGAGTTACCTCAATCGGACTTGAAAAAGTGCTTTGAAAATTGGTTCAAACGCATGCAAAAGTGTATTGATCATCATGGAGAATATTTTGAAAACCAATAAAACCAATTTCGATCCTACATATTTGTTTTTTCATTATTAGGCCAGAAATATAAATAGCAACCCTCGTATTTCAAAAAATTGTAATAGGAAAATTTATAAAACTAAAGCGATTAATAAAAAAATGTAATTTCTTCAATATAACATTTTTTTTTTCATTTCAATAATCGGTGTTCTTTTAAACTTAAAAGCGAGGCATAATTGTTTATTATTATTATTTCTTCATTCTTTAAAGTATTTTTATATTGCTTAAATATATTTAATTTATAAAATATGTCAAAATTTGCGTGTTTTATCTATAAGAAATTTTAAGTTTACTTATAAGAATAATATATAAGTTTACTTATAATTCTAATTTACTTATAATATAAGTTTACTTATAATTCTAAGTTTACTTATTTGATATTACTTGATAAAAAGCTCTTTGCATTTTCTTTATTTGTAATAGCTAAACATAATTAATAATATAGAAGAAAATAAAACTGTCGATATTTTATGAGTTCATAAAAATATATTAGAAAGTTTTACACCCAAATTCATTTGTAGGAACTAATGTAATAAAATAAAAATTATTTCTAAAAATTTGGAAAATAAACTAAGGTAATATGTCTAAAAAATTAATGTTACACGTTTTAAGTATTTACCGATTTAAAATTTTGATTTACAACTTATATAACTTTTAAAAAGATCATCACAGAGAGTAAAATAAGTTAAATACACAGCTAAATTAGAGATACATATGAGAATATCAAAACTCATGTAGAAGAATATCTATGACTCTATTTTTTTATAAAACTTATTCTATGCCATGAGGAATAATTATATAAATTTGCTACTTTAAAATAATAAAAAGACATTTTTAAAGATGGCTAAGCAGACCAAAAGGAAAACTTTTCCAGTTATCCTTAAGAAACTGCAAGTGGAGAGAACCAAGATATTTAATTTATAATTTATTAAATCTATATAACTACAGAATTTGTATTTCATATAATTACCTTCTAAAAGACTGGTTCCTAGATGATTTAGAGAATATTTAAAAGGTGTGTTAAACCAAAATGTGTTTGTTAAGTACAGTAAGAAATTACTTTTGATAAAATAATTATATTAGAGTAACTGACAAGTAGCCGGAACCTGTTTGAACATACTCCGAGAATTTGCCTTCCAGGAGAATTTTTGTAGATCTGTTCTCATAAGAAACACCGGGAAACTGTCAAGAATTCCTTCTGAC
Source organism: Latrodectus elegans (assembly GCA_030067965.1). Taxonomy (NCBI): domain Eukaryota; kingdom Metazoa; phylum Arthropoda; class Arachnida; order Araneae; family Theridiidae; genus Latrodectus; species Latrodectus elegans. Next base: position 124,756,713 of record CM057814.1, read on the forward strand.
AACGGTATATAGAGAAAGCATAGAAACGCAATATCCATTTTCATTTCTTCATTTCGATAATTGAGACAAAATCCATTATGAAAGTTCCGTTTTTTGGCATGGTGAACCCATTAGAGAAACATTTAAATTATTTACTATTTCGTACTGACGATTTTCAATAGATGAACTCAAAACTGTATGTATTTAAACTAGACCAATATAATTTATAATAAAATTTATAATTCCTAGGAATTAAAATAAATGGTTTGATATTTTCACTAATGTTCCCTTAAACATACACACCTAGCCGCTAATTATCAAAATAATAAAAGCACATCGCTGCTTATGTAATTTTGATTATTTTAAAATGTTGTTCTCTATTTTTCTATAATATGTGTTATTGAGTCCTATTTATTATATTTTCAAATACATAAAAAGGCTTAGTTCGTAAGATATAATTGAATATTATTAAAATAACTTCAACGCAAATATTTTCTAAAGTATTCAATAAATTGCTTTGAAATAATTTTTAATCTATTCACAAGTAAATTTCATTCTTGAAAAGTTTCAATTTGTTAAGAGTTCGTTTATTTTTTGAGTGACAAGAATTGATTACTTCTCTAATATTTAAGGAAAAAGGAGAATTTATCGGCAAATAATATGTGACTATTTTTTATTTTCATTGTTTTGCTGCCTTTCGTAGTAATTACTAAATGTCACTAAAATGTTATCAGTATTTTATTGCTTTTTGGAAAATGTATAAATTTTCATACAAGCCTATCACAAAAAAATGCCTTTCATTTGAATATCAGTCATTTCTTTTAATCTTAGACCAGCACTTTTTTAAAAACGATTTCTATTTTAAAAATTATCTTACTTAAGGATAAACCTCTTACTTAAGGTATTAATTATCTATTGATGGCTTAATTCATGAGATATGAAACTGATAACGTGAATAATCTTTTTGCAGATTGGTTTCTCGAGGTACAGTCAGGAATTTTTGAACAGCAAAGTAGACGGGGATTTGCTTCTTCAATTGACCGAAAAGACGCTTGCAGATGATATAGGTATAGTCAATGGAATATTAAGAAAGAGGTAATATTCGCTATATAGTTAATTTTCTTAATACGAGATAACTTTCTTAAAGATATATCTATGCTATGAATAAGGGCACTTTTCGATTTGATGATATCCCCACACTGTCAGCAGTAAAACATTTTACACCCGACACTTATCCTTACAAACCTAGTCATATTTTATCACAGCATCCATCTTCTGTTGAAAAACAGAAAATGGATGTTACGATTCTATTTTCTGTAGATCTATCTGTTGGAATAGTTGCCTTGAAATGTTTTGGGATGTCATATATAAATAAAACCTTTTGCCTTTGAAAAATTCTCCTCGACAGTTTATGCTCTGTAGTTGATTTCAATGGTATTCTCTTTGCACACGTGGACAATGAACGTCGATCAGGTACTTTCTTTTACCTTAAAATGAATTTCAAATCCCTGTTACCATTGATATCTGATGTGAATCGAGCCTAGGATTTGAAGGCCGGAGCTGTGATCATTCAGCCATTAGCTTGACATAATGTGCAGCAGCTGTTCCAGTGTTTCACAACAGCATTTAGCTGTTGGGCTATTTGCAATGCATCGTCAATTTGTTGTAACTAGTTATAAACTGTTATAAGGAAAGTTTTAAATAAACCCATAAATTGCAATGCTTCAAGTAAAGCTTAAATTTGTATTAATATAACTTAAACTGATACAATTAGTAGGAAAGCTCTTTATCGAACATAAGGTTTCAGCTTCGATTGTTAGGAGATGGATGCTGCCTTCTGCATATACATATCTGTCGTCAATGGTACTTGGAAGCTTTCCCTTGCAACAGGAATCAGACATATTATCTCTCAAAAGGTCTTCCGGAAAACAGATTACGCTGTGGATATTAAGAACATTTTCAATGGTTTTCGGCTGCCCACTGCTGCGGTGTCAAATCAAAACTTTTAAACTGTTAGGAAGACCGCCTCAGACATGAATTGTGTTTTTTATTTCAGATTCCAGCGAGAACTGAATCAGCTGAAGCGTCTTGCGGACTACTCGTCGTGCGATACTTCCGGTTTGAGTACGGTGCTGCAGAACCTGGGCCCTGAGTTTTGCCAATACACCTACCAGATGCTGCTGAGCGGTGTCCACTGCGGCAACATCCGCGACCTGTCCCCGGAGCAACTAGCGGAGGAGTGCGGCATCACCAACAGCATCCACAGGATGAGGGTCATGCAGGCCGTCAAAGGTCAGTCCACTTTTCTTTTGCAAAGGGCCGTCGTTATCATAATCTGAATGTTCGAATACAGATCCACCTTGTTCATTAAAGGCATTAATGGCACGCTAAACATATCATGATTGCACTGTCCTCCAAGTGAAATGATACCTCTGATGGTAGCAAGTTTCTGCTAAGGATTAGGGGTTTTCTGCTTGATCGCTGTTCTAAATTTCGGTTCAACTGCTAGAGCCAAATCTGTCATAGATACAGAGAGGATAGTTAAGGCAACAACATTTTTTCTAAATCCATTAATAATGGCTGTTAATAATATGTTTATTTGTTCAAATTTTGAGCACATATTAAACAAGTTTCTTTACAGCATTCTATTATAAACATAGTTCAAGATTTTATTTGGCTTGTCTGTAAATTCAGGAGAGCACTATATTTCTAAAATATAGTTTCAAACATATTCTGAAAATTTCAGCTTAGGAATTATTTTTAAACATTGAGGCATGAAATGTGTTCTATATATTTGAGAGTGGATTTTAATATCTCAAGAATATTAAAATCCACTCTCAAATATTTCAGCACAAAATGTGTTTCAGTTTTAGAATGTCTTTTAAAACATTAAGCTCAAAAATTGTTCTAAAACATTTAGTAGGTTTCCTAAATGTTTGTGCGTTTCAATTGAATGCGTTTTGAAATATTTAAGGCACTTCAAAATATGTCCTCAAAAATTTCAGAACAAAATGTGCTCTAAAGACATTTCAAACATTTGAAAATGTATCCTGTGAGTCATTTTCAAATCACAATGTATTCGAAATATTTCAAACATGTTAGAATGTGTTCTGCGAAATTTCTGAAAAGTATTTCAGAACATTTGTATGTCTTCATTTCATACTTCAAAACATTTATTCGTCGCAAAAATCAAAATATTATAAAGTGAAAGAACTTCAAGCACATACTGTAAGTCTTTCATCTAAGTTTTGCAGATTACATCAGTTGAAAAATCAATACAAAAAAAGATTAACAAACCCTTTAAATTTGCACTGCAAATTCATAATAAAACAGAATCAAAATTAATCAAACATATTTATGAATTTTTAATTTACTTATGAATTTTTATTTACTTAAATGACTTTTGGACATAAATTTTGGGGCAATAATATGGAGATATCCTTGCAAAATACTAACATTTCCCGAAAGTATTGCAGAGCACGAAACGTGAAAGCAATGTCATGAAGGATAGCTGTGCATACTTTGATAGTTCTGTACATTTTTTGAAGGCGAATTGTTGTGGTTTCAAGTATAAATTAACGTAACAGAAGTATCTAAAAATGTTGCATGTGTGTTCTGTGCACTTTTAAGGATATTCTTGGCAACAAATATTGCGTATCTTAGGAAAATAAAGTTTTTCGGCAACATGGACTATTTATTGTGTAATACTTTCCTAATTTATTTTCAGGGATGAGTTGCACTCGAGATGGCCACGAATGTGAAGAAGATCAAAACCCCAAGAGCCTGGACGTCTTCATCAGCTACCGCAGGTCGAACGGCTCTCAGTTAGCAAGGTAAGGCAATTTTACGATTGGTCTTTCTCTCTAAGGACATTCTGGCTGATTGACTTTAGGCATTTTCTGTCAGTGAAACACTTATATTCAGTAACTTAGAGGGAAGTTATTTATTCAACAGTTATTCTAATGTGTCTGTTGAGATAACAGTACATTCACATATTCCTGTATCGCTATCATAAGCTATCTTTTAATTAACTTTAAAATTTAATAAATGTTTGAGTTGATGAAGTTCACTTTTTTTTTTCAGTTTACTCAAAGTTCACTTGCAGTTGCGAGGGTTTTCAGTATTCATCGATGTGGAGCGACTGGAAGCGGGGAAATTTGACAACAACCTGTTGACCAGTGTCCGTAAAGCAAAGCATTTCATCCTAGTCCTGACTTCCAATGCTTTGGACAGGTGCATCAACGATACAGAGTGTAAGGATTGGGTACACAGAGTAAGTTTTCATCATCATTTTAAACATTCCAATTAGAATAGTGTTACAAATTTATAAATAATTATTGTATATGTCTTAAAATATCTCTGACAAATCAGAGGTACTCACATTTTGGGCAAAAATTGCGGTATTTAGACGTGTTATACGTTAAAAGCGGGTTTTCTAATGATTTGGTGACTGGGCGATGTTTTGACGAAAAAACTTGGCGACAGTTGGCGAGATTCTTAGCGACTTGGCGAGAAATAGATATTTCTGGAAACATCCATCACCTAAGCTCTAGGACCAATATTTAGCGAGATAGCCTAGAAAATTCCAGAACCTTAGCGAAACTGGTAGATTTCCCCGCCAAGTCAAGTATAAATACCGCAGCCCGACATAGAAGGAGTCAGTTTTGTAAAGACAGTGAGTGAAGATGATTAGTCGTGATTGCTAGTCTAGAGAAGTTGTTCTATGTCTGAGGTATTTGAGACCTGTGGTTGGAAGCTGATTCTTATTGTATCTGACGAATTGTTGCTGTATAATTGTGATTGTTACAGCTGGTGTATCTAGTGGAATTTTTACGAATAAAAGTCTTGTGTTCATCGAGTAGTTGCTTTCTTCAATTCTCAATCCACACGAACCCCGAAGCTCGTTACAATAGCCTTCGATTTAGTTCTACGTTTACCCTTTGCATGCGAGAGATCATTGAGCCAGAACCAGCATCTGAATGTGACACTGCTACAAACGCACGTGTCAAAAGTAGGGAATCGAATCCACAGACTTTTCAACTAAAGACCAGAATGATAACCAATTACTTGCCATATTAGCAGAATATTCCACATAAAATTGCGGCATGTACGTAATTTCATTGCAATCGATATTACATTATCCTGACACTTACTTCATTAAGTAAATTCAATCATGTAATTTACAGGATTTTGCTGTAAATTATATGATTATAGTGAATTAGAAAAATTTGAAAATCAAATCAGTTTTCATAAAATCAAGTAAACCTGGCGCATCCAGATGGTCTGCTGTTTCGAATATTTTTTATCCGTTCTCAAAAGATAAATGGCCTGTTATCTCTAAATACTAGTATCAGATAACAAATTTATTACAAAGTGTGTCGATTTCTTATCAATTTACGTAATCGAATGCCAAAATATAGTAAAATATTTAAAATAATATTTGGTAAATTTAAAAATATTTTAAGATGAGAAACGTACTTCTTGGGAGGAGAGGACTTTCTTTAGCTAAAACTGTAAAAAATGTTAGGTTATATCATTCTTAACCTTCTTCCCCTTAACCCCCACCTCATAAAAATCAATGTTTCTGAGGGATTATAATAATAATTATTTCTTTTCCTCAAGGAGATAGCCACCTGTATTCTGCACCTCATGTCATCTATAGTTCTCCCCATGGACGCTACACCGACCAACCAACTATTGCTTTTCCTTTCATAAATTATCAAATCAAACAATACATTTAAGATAATTTTCTTAAAATATGATAAATTAATCGAGTCATTTCATTAATTGTTAAAAGTAACTAAAGACCTAGAAAACTACAGAATATTACTAGATCATTGAATTTTCCTCTGAAATAATTTATTGCTCAAGATCTTATGATCTCAGATATTATATTTAAAGTTGTTTTTTTTAAAATTATTTGGCCATTTTGTCTTTGGTTCTCAGTTATTTTTTATCTTCTTTTAGGAAATCGTTGAAGCCCTTCAAAACAAATGCAACATCATTCCGATTCTAGACAACTTCCAATGGCCAGAAACGGACTGTCTGCCGGAAGATATGCGTGCTATTTCCTACTTCAATGGTGTCAGGTACTGCAATCCTTAATCACTTTATAAAACGTCCTTTATTACACTTTTGAAACGATGAAAGAAACAAATGAACATCTTAGCAAATTGTTTACTTGAAATCAGATATTTTCTTGGTATTTCTTGCCACTAAATGGCGCCTCTTTAAAATTTTCTTTCTTATTTTTAGAAAATAATTATTATTTCTAGTTTTAAAAGTAAACATAGAAATTAAAGAAAGAGCTCTCCAAAACTCAAATTAATGTTCAGGAATTGGTGAGTGAACGCTGTTTTCGTTTCGTATCTCGACAAACTGATCAACTAACCACGGTCCAGCAGTATTCTTTTCTCGACGACTGGGAAAACCTGAAATTTTACTTTGGGAACTACTGTAGCTGGATTTTACCATAAAAAAAATCGAATATCTTTTTCTAGATGAAGAAAAAATTCAGTTACCTAAGAACTGTAGGGGATTTTGTAAATCAGTTTAATAAAAGAAAACTATTCTTGTTTTGCTAATAATAATGAAAAGAAATAAAAAAAAAGAACTGGTGAAAATAAAATGGCAGTTTCATACAAAAATATAAATATAAAAATACATCCAGCATTTGAAATAAATTCATATTTTCACTATACATTTTTATCCGGAAAATTACGGATATGTAGAAATGGGCAAAAGACCTAAATAATAATTGGCTGATTGAAATGGTTCATTATAACACATTATAAAGAAACATAATTCAAACGTATAAAGCATAAACTTGATTGTATCTGATATAGCCATTTAAGGATGACTATTTGGATGATTAAAGTTTTGTAAACTTTTAATAAATCAGTCATATAATCATTAAAAATCAGAAAACTTATTTAAATGTGAATAATTTATGAAATTAATTTGGGAAACAATTTTTGATAGTTATATGTTTTCTAGATTCAAGGAAAACACTAAAATTGAGTTAAAATCATCATATTGTTAATGGAAAGATAAATAAAACCTTTTTTTATTTTCAAACAAAGATAAAAATACATATAATTATCACAATGATGTGTTGTGTTTATATCTAAACACATTGAAAACTTTGCGATTTTCGAATTCGTATCTTTTTATAAATTATGTATCTTTGAATACTGAAATCATTTTGAAGTGCGATTTTTGATTGAGTTAAAACCAATTTATAATTAACATTTTAATGATAAAAATTCTAATATTTATATTAATGTGATAATTTAAAAAAAACATTTATATTCTTTCAATTTTTAAATTCAGTTACTAAAATTAATAAGCTTTTATATGGGGAATTATTAAGCGCAAAAAACATATAAATATATAATTAATTTTATTACATATATCTTGGGTCATACATTTTGTCAGATGTGAAATATTCGTTTCGTTTTTATTCGTATAATATACAATATTTTTGTTATTAATTAAATGAAAGATGCAATTCGTTTTTGAATTTCTCATTGTATACTTTCCCCCCCTTGTGTACTGCACATATATTGCATTTGCTTTCGAATAACATATTGGATGTCATTCTGGCACAATTTCTTTCTGTTGCAGCCAGACTCCACGCTAAAGTAAGGCTGTAACACACATAACTAACTTTCAACTATTATTTTCAGATGGATCCATGATTACCAGGACGCATGTGTCGACAAGCTGGAGAGGTTCATGCGGGGTGAAAAGACCAGTACCGTCGATGGCAGTCATAGGCTTGGAACATCGGATTCTGGGACACCAGGTACTCCCGGGGGCAGCTCATCCTCCCGCATACTCCCACACAATGCCTATCATCGTAGTAACAGCAATGAAAGTGACAACAACAGCAGGTGAAGACGTCCATTAGATGAAAGAATGCATCGTGTTCTTTCCAGATGTCAATGGAAAATGCGCGAACTCAATATGGCTTTGCATTTCCAAGAAAAGGGGCGGACTTGTGGCGACAGACAAGACAGAAAACGATGCTTCCTCCAGACTCGTTGTGCCTTTGAAGTCTGGGGTTTCTCCTTCTTTATTCTTCCAGCTTTCCATCCATTTGCTGCATCCGAACCATTTTTCAGTCAGTACACTTTTTCGAAAAATGTTAATTTAATTTTCTTTTTGTTGCTGAAACTGGAAATATACTTGATTACCAAGAAACGTTTATCATTTAGGCAAGTTTCCAATGGAGTTTCAACGAAAGTTTTCACTGTTGCATAATATTCAAGGATCTAAAGGATGTCCTGCCTTCATTTGATATTGAAGTCGTTTTTTTCAAGCCATATTCTAGTCATAGAAATAATGTATATATATGTAGTAAATTAAATTATTATATTTCAGAAATACTTTATTTTATATAAAATCATCTATTTAGCAGCTGGCTGCACCACTGCAAATCAAAATATATGCACAGTATATATATAAATTAAAAATTTATAAATAATTTACACGATATTTTTATTCTAATATTACACTTCCCTCGTTTTCAATGTTTGAGAATCCGATTATATTTTTAAAAAAATATGTGATATTTATATATGTGTATATATATATATAAACCAATTATAATTTCTACTAAGCTTGCACATTCAAGTATATTATTGAAATTGATTGAAAAAGAAATTATCTTCCTTTATGGAAACTGGCGTCCAATTTTGGGGTGCCTTCAGAAATGACGAGGATTTTCTAGTCATTCACAAACTCCGCGATTAATTCATTGAAATACAGATGAGTTTCTGAAGTATCTCTTTGAATGTTCTGTCATTCATTTTTTGTAGATACGTCATTCATTTTTCTGCTGTACTCTACCGCCCATAAGTGTGATATCATAATATTTATGTTCGCATGCCTTCATTTTTCATGGAAATACATGAGTATCTTGTATAAAGTGCTATTTATCTATTCAAAGAAAAAGTGTTGTAAAGTAGTTGGATGAATAAATACATGTGTTGTACTCTTGTGTCATTCTTTTTTTATATTAAGTGTTAAATTTTAGAATTTATTGACATAACATGATGTATAGAATAAATTTCTAAGTTCTTGAAAAGGACCTATTATGAAATAAAGTAGATGATACTTTCAAATGAGGGATTTAATGTGCATTAAATACACTAATAATATTTTAAACATTTATGTTCTTAATAACCCTTTAAAAATAACTTAATCAAGTTTCTTATAAAATATATAATTTCATTCTAGATAATATATTAATTACATAATGACTGAATAATTTCATCATAAAAATTGTGTACTAAAAATTTAATTTGCAAATGAAATTTTTGATTTTGAACAAAAACGTGTAGTTTCTAATTTTCAGGTTTTTTTAAATACTTAAATTAAAAAATCATTAAAATACACATCATTACATATTATATTAATAGGAATGATATCGAGAAAATATTTTTTGAAAAACGTTAAAAATCACTCAATTTGATTGTTAAAAAGATAAAAGTAATCAACAGAAGCTGTATATCACACCCTTCATCGTGACCAGACGAGTTCATGAGCATCTCTCTCTCTCTAATATATATATATATATATATATAAATTATTTTTACTGAAATGGTTTTTAAAACAGTATTTCATACTGCAGTCTTTGAAAGTTTTAATTTCAACTAATAGACTGGCAAATAATTTGATATAAGAAAAACCTAAAAATAGTTACATAAAATAGTTAAAGTTCATTTATAAAGTAATTCTTAAGAACATGTACTTTTTTCATAAATGAAATTCAGACTGTAGATATAAAATATTTCTCGAAATAAAAAAATAGGAAATTGAATAAATTTACAAAAATGCGTGATATATTATTTAATAATGCATGATATATTACATATTATTCAAAAATGCAACTCTATCATGAATGCAATCCATCTCAATAAAACTGTAATAATTAAATTCAAAATGCCATAAATTATTTTTGAAAAAAAAAATCTGAAAAACTATAGCTCTATCAGTTTCAAACTGTTTTACTTTTTAACATATTTCTATAGTTAAAATATGAAAATTATTAAAAATTTATTCGGAGAAAAAATTTTTTTGTATTTATTTTGAATATACGATTAAGATAATTTATACAGAAAATGAAATCTTTCGACCAAATTATTGTTAAAAATTATACTATAAAATGCATTTTTGATTTTAAAAATTTTAATCCGCAGAAGCAGTTAATAACACATAACACGTAATAACTTTTCAAGTACACGTAAATGTACAAAAATAAAATAAAGTAGTTCTTTGAAAATTTAATTAAGGAACAAACTTGAGGGAGTATCTCATTAATTAATAATTAGAGAATAATTTTATGAATTTTCATTTAATATCGCTATAATCAAGAAAAAATATATGTATATAATCTATATCCACAAAATAATATTGTTTATATATTAAAAATTAAATATGTACAACTATATTTAATTTTCAATATATAAAATAGAAATGATTTCAACCATTGAAATTTAAAATACTTTTTTAATGAGTTAAGGTCAATTCAAGATACAAATATCCTTAAGCAAATTAATCTAAAAGGAATTAAACAAATTAATCTGATAGATTTTGAAAATTTGATCAAATTAAATATTTAATCTTTGATAAACTAAAACTTAATATTAATTTTTATTATACATTAATAAAACATTTTGAAACCATATTATCTATAACTGTTTGCGACATAGTTATAGATAGTATGATTCTATAACTACTGATTATCTATAATAATTATCTATAACAGTTTACGATATCTATAACTGCAGATCAACAGTTATAGTTAGTCGACAACACATCTATGACAATTGATCTATAACTTTTCTATCCATGACTTTGAAGTTTTAAAAAAAAACCCGTTGTATTTTTTTTAATTTAATTTTTAAGCGCTAATATTTTTTTTCTTTATTAATTTTACTTCTAAATTTGGATTAGTAAAATTTCCGTTTTCATAAAAGTACCTTGTAAAACATCGCGAAAAAAGGCTTGTAACATTTAATATTTCACTTCTTTCTTCTCTTTGTCTAGTGGGTAAACGATCAGAACTATGATTGGCAGTTCAATGGTTGTAAAGTTCGTTCGGTAACACACGTTCGTTTACAGTGTTTTGTAATTGACTTAAACCACAGATACTTGTCAAATTAGTCATCTATAAAATTGTGATTGTTGGGGGGCAAACCAATAAGTCATATTTACAGTTTTCAAAAGAGAACTGCTGAAATAAATTTATTTTTGTAAAACACACAAAATTAGTTAAGTTCATTAATTAGTTATTAATCAAGTTTTTACATAGGTCACATTTTAGATAAAGAAATTACATTTTTTATAAGCTATGATCTTTCATGGTTCAGAAAGATAATAAATAATAAGTATCTTCGAAACTTTTTCTTAAAATATGAAAAGCAATTTTTATTAGTGTTTCGCTTATTATTGTAAAGTTTCCAATTATAATACGATTTACATATTTAATTTCTAGAAGGATAATATCTCTTTCTTCAACATTTTACAAAGTATTTTACATACATTACATTAATACCGTTTCTAAAAAATTACTTTAATATTAAAATTTTTTAATTAAATTTTTTTATTTACTTGTATCGTCCAAAAAGAAATGACCATTCAGTTAATAAAAATAAAAAAATAATACTTGTTGGGGAAAAAACATTTCTTTTGCATGTCTAACGCTTTTTACACTATTCTAAATAGTCACCTTTTGCACTGAACACCAATTTTTACGGATTGTGTACATATCTCTAAATATATATGTTTTCGTTCATTTGTCCAACAGACGCATCAACGAAAATATGCATTCTTAAAGAATAAACAATCACTTAACAACATAACTAATCAATACAAGTAAAACAATGAAAACAATATGTATAATAATAGATAGTTTTAATTATTCAATAAAATAAAAATACGCTACTTCAATATTCTATCGATGCAATCATTTTTCGCAATTTTCTACATAAGTACTTACTTTTGACACAAGTACTTAGTATCTCATTGGTAATAACGCCACCGAGACAATTCGTATTTATTGTTGTAATTTTTAATTGAGTTAAACTGCTTAATCGGGTTACTGAAAGTGTTATTGCAATCACATATTAACGTATAACACAAACAGAATTTTAATATTTCAGAGCTCAATAGACTTTAATGAATATTTCTCTCGTTCATCGGATAAAAATTAGTACAAGAGATAATATAGAATTAAGACCAGTTTTTTATCATTTTCCTAAAAATTTTTAAAATAGATCAAAACGATGAATCTGGTAAACCTAGAGTTAAACACATTTTACTATGTTATCGTGCTTTAGTAATCTTTAGGGCCGTGGTAGCATAGTAATTATGGCACCCACCTTCCGTCCGAAAAAAAGGCTGGCTTCGATTCACAATGCCGCAAAAAATCACCGAGTACATGCTAGTATACGAGCTAGTTAAATCTGGGTGTAATGGTCCGGAGAAAATCTTCTTCCCCTTCAGATCAATGTCAAAATTGAGGGAGTGCATCGTCTGTTAGTGCCATCTATCGAAGGAGTCTAGATCAAAAACGTACTTTCATCTTCTTGGTGTCTGGTAAAACGAAAGACGCACTCTACTGTCTTAAATTCGCATAGCTAACAGTATAGCGAGCTTGGCTTGTCCAAGCGCGATAAGTAACAACAACAGTAATCTTTTATAAGAGTTATTAATCCTACGATATTATAACAAAATAAATCAATTGAAATTGATCGAAAAACATAAATTTTTTGTTTTTCGATGAAAAACAAAAAAACATCGTATTTCGTTGGCTCTTTTTCCCAAACTCTGAATTAGACTTCGATTTTCTTTATTTGAGAATCTCTAGCAATTTTTCATAGATTAGTTGATCTTTCGAGATGACAAAGTCTACATTATCAAAAATTTCGAAACCATCAAAGGGTATGATACACTGCATATGGCTGGAACAAATACGTATATACATATACATGCATATATGTTTCTACTAATTTAAGTAAGTAATTATTGTAATTCAATGATGTAAATTCAATAAATAAAAGTAATTTAAAATTTAATAAAATAAATAAAAAAGAAACAAAATAAATTTTTCGAAGATAGAAAATGGTTTTGTTCAAAACAAAAAGAACCATTCATAGTACGACAAACAGGACATTGACAATACCAAGGATATTGAAATTAAATTTTAAAATTAAAATGGTAAAAATGGATAAAGTAAAACAAAACTTAACAAAATGAAAATTAAATTAAAACAACTTCGAAAAGAATAAAACACATAAAGAATTCAAACTACATATAAACACTGTGAATCTGTAAAACTGAATAAACAGCACTTAAAAAATGACGCACCATCAATTAGTTATGAGGCAAAAAATAAAATAAAATGTGTTTTAAATTTTCAGTTTAAGAACATTTAAATTACCAATATTTGATGCTCGAATGTTTTGAGAATATAATCTCTAATTTAATTATATAAAATTAAATATTATTTAGTATAATCAATCTCGTAATCATCTAATTTATGCACATTCAATCGGAAAGAATTAGAAATAACGTGGCCGAGAGGATTGCAATCTTTACTTTATTAAAATGGAAAAATGTATAAAACGAACTTGATTAAATATCAGATGTATTTAGTATTAAGAAAAGTCAATAATTTTTAATTACACTTATTAAATGAAGAAACTGATTATGTTATGCGAATAGTTTGGAAATATTAAGGATTTAAAAAAATCTTAAAATAATTTCTCAATGTGTACATAATGTAATCAATTTCTTTAATATAATCTTTAGAATACAATATTAATTTTTAAAAAAGTTGTATTTATCAATAATATTATGAAAGGATATTGACACATAGGAAACTTTTGAATCCTATTCGTTATTTATTTTTAAGATCTGGATATTTTTTTGGGAGTATCAGTAGATTTAAAAACTGGTTTAGGATAATTGTTTGTTTAATTTCTTATATTCAATTACCATATTTTAATTTGTTAAAACCACTAAGTGTAAATAAACTCCTCACCAATTTAAATTGCAATCAAGTAACGAGGTCGACACCTGAGACCTCACTTTTTGCAAAATCCAGAGTAAACCAGCTTAAAAAATATTACTTGTAACGTGTGAACTTTTCAGACTGGTTAATTAGTCTTCGGAGAGATGATTATTGAACCTGTTAGTCACTAGGACACCCTCCACAACAGGCTAAACAGCTTGTTGTAGCTAAAAAAAAAATTATAAAATTTTTTATAAAACAAAAATTATTAAAAACAATATAAATTTGTATGTTTACACAAATAAAAAAATATTTAAAAGATAATCATATATATATTAAAAAGTTCTTTTTTATACTACAAAAATTAACTTTTCAAAAAGAATTTTAAAAGGGAAATGTGCAAGTAAAATGGTACAATATGATAGTTTAACCTCGGTTCAACCATCTAAAATCCAAATATTTCAGGCCTCATATTTTAGTTAAAACAAGTACATTAACATCACATCCATGATTGGTTTTATTTACATTTCTGTGTGGAAAATGAAGACATTGACTTCCATTTTCTGCTTATTTCAAACAACAATCAACGCGTGATCCTTACACTGGAACATGTGCTGAGCTTTTTCAATCGAAACCATATGTCGTCAACTTGTAGGCGTGAAAAGGAACATGATGAAGGCCACGAACCAATCCAGGGTCTGTTTGTGAACCCATCACTCAGCCACTCAGATAGTTTCTTTTTCTCATGAGAGTGCGACCGATAACTGCAAAGTCAAGGCTCAGACGTCTGCAGAAATTAGTATAAAAAACACACAATACCCCTTCCCATCAAAGTGAAAGAGCTCGTCATCATTTAGTGGAATCGTCACCAACTGCTTTACTTAATTCCAGAGAATTTTTTCCAGTGAAGGAAGAGCAATTGTTGATAATGGCCGTTTACAGAAATTTGTTGTGCTTAGTAGTTGTGTGCTGCTTTCTGATGGTAAGTTTTGCATTAATAATTTTCAATAATATATATATAGCATGGTACATTTGAATGATACACTCAGAATTTAAAATGCATAAAAATAGAAAAATAATTATAATAATGATGTAATGTAATTAAAAGGAAAGCTATTTGTAATCATTGTCCATGAGGGCGAAAGAAGGCTTCAAAACCAGCATTTAGTTCTGAAAGCGAATTAAATACCATAAGCAAAAACTATGCTCTACATTAAGCAAACAATATTGAATAAATAAAATTTTAATAATAGTAAGTTTTGATAAAAGAAATATATATATATATATATATTGTGAGAAAGAGAATGGTTACAGCATTTAATTTTTAAATGAAACTCATCGGGAAAAATGTATAAATTATATTGCTGAAAACTATTAAAAATTAAAATCTCATGACTGTAGTAATCGGCAATATTATTAAAAATTATTATTATTATTACGAAAATTAATTATAAAGTAATCACTTTTTTTTTTTATAATCTAAAATCGTTCCATTATTTTCAGATTGTGATACAAAAACTCAAAAGAAAAAATTTCTACAATTATTTGATGTAGGCACATATAAAAAAATGGTAAAACACATTTCAAAATCAAGTTAAACTTTTCAGCTCTATTACTTTTTCTTTACATAAAATAAAAATAATAAAAGAATTAAGTTCAAATCCTTTTTTCTGAGTGAATTTTTAAAAATAACAATTTCGAAAGATGAGATTATTAAGATTTAAGTACATTCCAATATTAATTTTTGCATTTGTCATTTTTAATTCCTATATATTCACAAAATTTCTTTGGATAAAAACAAGTTTAAAATAGGCATTTTGTGAATTCATGCATTATTTTTAGAACTTTTAGTAAAAATAATTTTCAGTTTTGATAATCATAAAAATTCGTATTTTCTTTGGAATAAATAATTATTTTGATGATATAGAAAATTAATTTTAAAAAAACATAAATTTCTTCCTAACATTTCCTTTTAAGAAAACAAAATGTTTCTTTATATAATTATTCAGTGCAATTCTATAGGAAAATATCAACATTTCTCTTTTTTTAAAGTGTCAGATATTTTTTCAACATATTTCTTTCTGTAAAGTGTCATATATTTTAAATGATTTTTTTAGAAAAAGCATTTAAAATGTTATATTTTAAATTCTTTGCTAAGGTGTTCAACCATCTCTTATTTATAGAAGTGTAAGACATGGAAATCTCTGCGTTCAATCTCGAAATTTTTGTACAATAACAGAATTTTGCTTTCCGAAAGCACATTTGTTGGATTAGCATACTTGCGAGTTCACCGACATCTTCTCTTGCATCAATAAAAGCTATGACTATTCTATCTAAAAGAGATATAAGTCGTAAAAAGTAAAATCTTTAAATTTGATATACATAAAAAAATTATTTTAAAGAAATAATGTTGGGACAATTATAATAAAATAGATTAATGTTATGTGATATATAAATTCATATTACTGTTAAGTTACGTTTATTCATAATACTTGTACATAATATAACTGTTACGTTGATATAAATTCATATTACTGTTACGTTTGTAATTTTTTCAAGAAAATCCTTTAAAAAATTACAAATATGCTATGTGTAGGCTTGTAATTTGCACTCATTTAATGTACTCATCTCTAAGAATAATATCATTTATGAATTTGTTTCCTTATCTTATTTTAAATTAATGTAATTTTTTTAACACTAATACAAAATATTGTGATATAATAAATATGAAAAAATTTTAAAAACAAATACAATATGTAAAACATAAGGTATAAAAAAGTAATAATAATTAATATAATAAAAAATAAATACTCGAAATAAGTACAATATCAATCTTTCTATTTTAGTTTTACAAATGAAACTATAATCCTCATATTTTATGTAATCATCAATCATATACAATAAAAAAATTAAATGTTAAAAATTCTTTTGATTTTAATATTATTATTAAAAGCTTTAGTTTTATAATTATTCTCAAATAATTTCTGTTAGAAACATATCGAATAGTTAAGCGTATTTTAATAAATTTGATTCAAAGAATTGCAAAAAAGTGTACGTTTTTTAATATATTATTCTATATTATAACATAATTTAACTTTTCAAATCTGCTGCATGATATATTTGCTGACTGCTGTTTATGGTTTTATGAATTAAAAATGTATTTAAATCTTTGGAAAATCTATTAATTTAATTGTAATACGTCTTAAATATTTCACTATACATATTTTCTGCTTAATTAAATTAAGTATTTTATCTGTTGTTAATATCTTCTAATTGCTATTAAAAAGATTTTATTAGACAATGCATGAAAACTTTATTTAATTATGCTAAAGAATTAATACTAAGCCAAATTATATTTCAATATTTAAATGTATAATTAAAATAATTCGTCTGTTATGAAGCATAATTTAAGTCAGTGAAATAATATTTAAAATAATTTTTGCATGAAGGAAAGGAATTATTTTTAAGCACTGGAACATTTAATATTCAAGATTATAGGTAATCCAATAACAATAAAATAATTAAAATTACATTGTTAATAAAGTTTATTATTATTTTAATTTTTATTATTAAAATATTTATTATTACTAATAAAACTATTATTCTTTTATTATATTTTGGATCACAATAGAAAATTATATTGTTTCATTTAAAAAAAGTTATTTTATACATATTGAAAAAAACATCAGTTATATAACTGATTTATAAATATATCATATTTTATTGAAATTTTCTGCAACTCTTTAAAAATGCGTCGCATAAAAACAAAGCACAAATCGTTTATGTTACTTGCTTGGTTGAGTTAACGACTTTTTTTTAATTAAAAAGTAAATAATAAAAATGTTTTTCTTTAAATCATTCTTCATAATTTGTTTACTTTTTTTTTTCTTTTTAATGAAATTTATTTCTTATTTCAAATAAATCACTTTCTGTATATAATAATCTCATAATAAAAGATCCCCATATAAAGCTTTTATTGTTATTATTAAAATCTTAAAATTTAGTAATAATTATAATAGGTTATGTGAGTTGCGTAATCATAAACTATTCTTTTACGAGAAACAAGAATATATGTCACTAAATTATATACTAATTAAAATATAACCTTGTATATTTTAAAATAACAAATTTTTCATTATTTTTTGAGCACTTTTACTATATGTCAGTCGGAGGGGGGGGGGATGCTCGAGACTTTTCAGCGTTTTCTTATTGGTGGAACGTGAACAAGGCCCACTATTCAATTAAAGGGCAATAGTTGCTCAAAAACCTTAGAGTAACTCTCAATATTAGAATACCCACTATGCATTATCAAATTCTGGATTTGCAATAGTTAAATTTGATGTAATTTTTAAGTTATATTTTTTGCTTACTTCCAAATTTAAACTTATGATATAAAAATTAGAAAGACAATGATAATTTAATTCGTTATTTAGAATCATCAATTGAAACGAGTATTAATCGAAGTAAAAATAAATACAATAGTTGACAAACTTTAAACTTCGTTGGTTTTATGAACTTCCCGATAACGCCAGAAATTATATGAGTATAATAAAAGTTTATAAGAATATTTAATGGGAATAGAACTTAATGTTAATTTAAAATTACGTTGGAATTGAGATAACATTGCGTTTAAACTTAGGATTGCATATACATATCGAAAAATAGTTGCATGAAATATAATTTGTTCCATATTTTTCTTCATGGAATTCGGGAATAATTAACGACAAATAAAACAGTTAAAATTTATGAAGTAAATCACTTTATTCATTAAGAAAACTACATATTGTTAATAAAGAAAAAATATTGTTTATTTAGTAAACATTACTAAAATCTATTGAGAATTTCAGAAATGGTACTAAAAAAGTTAAAAAAATAAATATTTAAAAACCATATACATGAAAAAATGCAAAATGTATTTTTTATTAAGAAACGAAATTCTGAGTCAAGTGATAAACATTTAAACAAAGACAACAATAAAAATAATACCTTAATGACCTTCATCTGTTTCCTTAATATGGTGCTGTAATTTGGAATTATTCGATTACAGAGAGAGAATTCGAATATCAAAACTAATTAAAAATCTACCTAATTATAAAAGTAGAAAGCAAAAAATATAATTGAGTTGCCAGTTCTCATTTAAAAAGAATCGATATTCCTTAACTGAATTTTAAACGATTGCAATATATTAAGTGTTAAAAATTCTAAAAATCGAAATATTTTTAAAATAAAAACCTTTGTTCGCTATTTCCATTTTTAAAAGTACTAATTTATTTTATCGAAATTTTCCTGCCAAATAAAATAATATTTGTGAATTGATTAAACTTCAATTAAATTGAAAGTAAAAATGCGCTTATATATATATATTTAGTTTAGAAGAAAAATAACTCGCTTTTTGCACTTTATGTTTAAAAATCGGTAGCTTTTTACCAGACACACAATTTACTGTCTAGAATTCAGCTGAAGTTCGTATGAAGCTAACTGATTCTTATGATGAATGTTCATTTCGAATAAATTCATTTGTCTGAAGCAAGTACTTCGAAATTTGTTTCAACCTTCAAAACCGACATTTCTGTTTAACTTGCTCAAAATTGAATTTTCTTGGGAAACATTTCAGAACATGTCCTTAAATTTTTCTTTAAGAAAGAATAACAAAATCCTGCGGAGAAATAAAAACTATTTTCAATGCAAAATTGTTTTATGGGAAAGAAATTGTTATTTATTTTATAATTAAAAAGAAATGCTTCAATTTCTTAGAATATATATACCCAGCTATTTAAGCCTGCTAGCTTTCACGGTCCGTAGTTTCGAATAGAAAGCCTGATCCTCCTATTGGAATTTAGAAACTTAATATTTACTAGTTTCGAAGCAGGGTGGCTTAGTGATTGATCTTCTTCGCATTCCCATGACCCGAAATTCGACTATCGGGCAGGGCAAGGTCAACTTAACCTTTTATCCCTTCAGTGGTAGGCTATTCATCTGTCATACCACAGGTTTAGGTTTGTTTTATATCTTTTTATTATCAATATTTACTTTTTATTATCAATATTTACTTTTTATTTACTCATGTTTTTCAATAAAAATTTTCCCCTCAACGAAGTGAGATCTCTATTATAAATCAGCTAAAAATTAATAGAAAAAAGCTATGAGGCTCTGGAAAGTTCTTTTTAATTACCAAGATATTAGTTACTAAAATCAGAATTTCTTCAATTAGCGTTCTAATGTATTACCTATCGCAACCTATTGGCAAAAGCGTAAATAATTGGCTGTAGAATGTAAAAGTAGTAATACCTCTTCAAAAAGAGAAAAAATAATAATTATCATTTTTTTTTCAAAAAAAAAAAAAAATTTAACTTCAACGTGCGTTAAATGTTTCTTTAAATCCAATAGTTTTTCACCGATGAGGTGCTGGGAGACAGAAACCGAGGACTAGGCTGTTGATATTGTCTCTTTATTGTCGTTCAAATGTAAGCTTTAAATTCTGAGGGCAGAAGAAAAAACAACTGTAAACATATCACTATAACCTATAATAACCATGTTAACAACTGCCAGGATACAGCAGTTAAAAATATAAAATTCGAGCATTCAGTAAAGCAAAATATGCATTCAGTTATTATTGAAACTATTCACTATTAGAAATGCTTAGTTTAGTGTTTTAGGATTTTTTTTTATGAAACTCAGTTGGAAACTTCATTGAGTATCCAAATATTCATACATTGAATTTCAATTCTACCATAGAAATATACTACGTTTTGTTTTAGTATTTGATCATGATGTATTTAATATAATTGAATTTAGTAAATCATAAACTGATTCAACAGAACTTCGATTTTACTTCTTCATGTTGGATGTGAAGTAAAATCCTGTCTCACCCTCTTAATAGTAAATCGACAGCTGTAATCATGAAGTATGTTCAAAGCCTAAGAAAGTGGTCATGCGTTACAAAATCATATTACTTACAGAGGCCCCTAGTGGTAAAATTCGGAAGTAAGCGTTTCTATCAAGAAATCTGAATGAGATAGAGAGAGAAAATCCAGCAAAATTGTAGATCATTTATGCTTTAATATGAAATGCCACCTTGTTCAAAGTTACGCATAACAAAATATATACTAAACGCATTGATCTATGGGGGAACTCCAATATACAGAAGTTACGAAATACGATGAAAAGAAGAGAAAAATAGTTATTACGTTCATTTACCTTCAGTTCAGACTCTCTCCTTCAGACATTCCACTCCTACACACTTGAATACTGGAATGAATTACCAACTGCATTAAATGGAATATATTTTGATTCTGGAAAAACACAGCATATTTCTTCACACAATATGACAGTCTTAAATAAACATCTATACAGTGTCGAAGATCAGGTAGCATTGTGTGAGATATTTCGCAAACCAGGGTTTCCTGGTTAAATTCATCAGTGGACCTCATGTTCCATGGAAGTTTTGCTGACGACAAAAGAATCTTCTTTATGACCCATTGTGTGACGTAGCAATATTGAAATTCACATACAAGCCAGTGTGTGTAGTTTATGGTCTTTTCTTCGCATGTCTAACAGCAAATATTTGCTTACTATTAAATCTCTACTATTCTACAACTTTGTTACACTTGTAGAACCCAAATCAGGTCTAGATACCAGGAAGCATGCTGGTGCAACAACTTTATAATTGAGTTTTTCCCCCATAATATCGTTTAATTTCAGAGATAGAGCCACTGACTTCCCAACTTATCACTTGGAAAAGCTGGTAAACATTGTCTTTGAGCACATAGCCATTTTTGCTTCGGTATCTTTTTCGTAACCATATTGGATTGACAATGCTCCTGCCGAAAGGGCACTTGAATGCTAAGCGCTCTAGCCTTAAGGTACAGAAGATTCGTATGTTCCATTTTTACTAGACCAGTCTAAATGTAGCAGTTCGGAATCTCCTTTAAACTCGAATGAATTTGCTCAGCGAGTAAGAATTGACCACAGTATCATAACAAATCAAACCAACAATGGGCGTTGATCTTTGAACTGGATACCCTTGCTGTTGAAAGCTCATGTAAGGACTCTTTTATGATAAACCTTGGTTTTTCCTCTAGGAAGGACTTTTTAGTTAATGTATCATATTCATATCTTCAATTTACAGAAAATATGTTGTTAGCCACTCGAAAATCTCACGTACTGAAAGCATAAACGCAGCATTTCTCTCGTGGGATCACATTTATAATTTCAACAACGTAGTTTGACATTGTCTGGATTCAAGAATGGAACTTTCCAATTTGAAGAGTATGCTCCTATCATTAAGATTACAGGGACCTCAAGGTGATTGTAATTAGAAATAACTCCCGA
The DNA here is from genome assembly GCA_030067965.1 of Latrodectus elegans. Taxonomy (NCBI): domain Eukaryota; kingdom Metazoa; phylum Arthropoda; class Arachnida; order Araneae; family Theridiidae; genus Latrodectus; species Latrodectus elegans. The sequence continues at coordinate 124,779,046 of CM057814.1, forward strand.
AATGAAAACACAATGTTATCCCGTAGCGTCTCAAACACAATAATAAAATTAAATATAATTGCAAGTGTTTTATCTAATTAGAAGATTTATAAACTTCATTCATTGGCCTACTGTTTGATTAAGTTTTTTTTTTTTTACGTTGAGTCCCACCACAGTTCTCAGTCATCTCATTCTTTCAAGAAGGATCCGCTTGTGCTCATTAGTTGTTTGATAAGCAATCTTCAATCAATCATACCAATGAAGAAAAAGTTATTTTCTCTAATATTGCTAGAATGCCGTTTGATTTGAGAATTAAGAGTTACATTTTTGTGAATCGGTTTCATAACTCATAAACCATCTATCATTTTTTGAGGGTGAATAAACTCATAGATCTCAACAACAATATAGTAGAGGCTGGACACGGAGATTATCAACAGTTGTTGTTTATTTCCATTTCGTTTTCGTCCACATAATCGCTTTCAGTGTCTTTCGTAGTAAAGTAGATTGTTTTTCCTTTTAAACTCAGTCCAATCGCCGTATATTCACCCAAAGACACATTAACGCACGTCGAGATATATTAATTTAGATGACCGATTTAATTTACAACAAATCTTAGCGAAATGCAAAGCTTATGTCCTAACCATATTACCGTAATTTGGGAATTGCTGATCTAGAAACAGCTTTTTTGAAAGTAATAGCATCGCAACCGTATTTCGTATCAAGGAGAATACTGCCAATATTTAGAGCTGTTGATGCAGATGACAAAATTAATTTAAACCTATATTCCCATTTACCAAGAGAATACTACCACAATTTGAAAACTGCTAAACAAGATGAGGGAGTTGATTTAATCTCTTGCCGAATGCAAAAACTAGGTCAAACTGGAAGGCCCTATGCACATTAATCTTTAATTATATTTAATGTCATTTATTATGGGATCAAAATTCAGATAAGAAGGTGCAAGATCAAGTATTGATCGTATGATTTAACCATTAAAATTAACTAGGCTGCTATGCATTGAGGATTTTCTTTAATACAAACATTAGGTAAAATTTAAGTCATTATCAACGTAGTGAAGTAACTTAACCCTGATTTCGTGGTGTAGCACATCACGATACTCAAAACACAGGTCCGAGTTTCTGTCCTCAGTTTGGCTCGAAAGTCGACTCAAACTTCCATCCCTTCAGAAATCGTTAAAACTGAGTACCAAACATGCTTGAGAACTAAACAATGGGGCTTCGCACCTGTTAGACTGACCGCTTAACAGGGACATATGCTTCGCACTACACGACCCTCGGTCATGAAATCAGAACTGGACACTGTAGGCCCCAAAGGATTATCGAGCCACTGAGTTCAATTTTAGTGTAATAGCTTAAATTTTTTTCAAACAGCCATATTTCCTATGCATATAAACTCATAAATTTAAATTTTCTTCTTTGTCAATGACTTTATTTTGCATTTCAGGTGGCTAGCTCAGCGCCGGAGCAACCTCCTGCCCCTCCTTCAAACTTCGTCTCGTCCCTCACATCACGTGTGAGGGAAGCAGAGCCAATAGAGATGAGGGAGTATCGAACCAGCTGCATTCGAGAGCCTGGGTGCAGGTGGAAGTGTGCCGAAGGATCCAGGACGAATTGCACCTGTGTCTGTGGAGCGCCAAAGAATAAAAAGAACAACTCCAGAAATTGGAATTAAGAATAGATCCGTCAATTAGATTGTTTTTCTAATCAGTATTTTTCCATTTGTAGATATCATAATTTGAGTGTTGAATCAATAAAATAACTTTACATTCAGCATGTGTAGTTGTCACATTTTAATTAAAAATTTGTTAAATAACTAAATCTGAATTCCTTAGTCCCAAATAGTTTCATGTCATGTTTAAAAATATTTTCTGCTGGTATTACAGATCACAAATGGGCCATTTCTGGGACAATGGCGGGGTTAACTTAAAAATATGTTTACCTAACTGAATTTATTCTATAACACAAAAAATGCAATTTCACATCAATTTTGGTTCACAATTTTTTAATAAAATGAAACAAAAATTGTGCCAACAATTTCTGAATCTTTAGAGTTCCATCAATGATGATTGAATACATTTCTCCTTTTTATTAAAAATAAGAAATGGCAATGACTACAGCATACGTGGTGTGGGCTAATGGTTTTAATGGTGTATTCTTTATAAAAATATTAATATAATGAAAAAAGGAATGTTGAATTTCAATTCAAAAAGCAAATGCCATATTTTAAGATCCATCATTTCCCATTCAAATTGATAATTTTCGAAAAGTATTTTGTAAAATTCAAAATAAAACTGTCTAGAAGCAACAATAAATCTCTACCTTTTTATAAAAATATTTAAAAGAATGATATTCCTGTTAAAGTATATACTGATTTAAAATCTAATTTAATGAAAAAAACAATATATGAAACAGTCTGATTAATTATACAACAGCTGTGAGTTTACAAGTTTTCCAAAACATTGCTATTTTACTGAATGTATGCTTTTGATAAAACATAAATAAGATTTAATAGGAAACAAAGTGCTAACAGTATTTCAATCAAAAATTAGTTGCAAATTTTGTCACAGATCCACATAAACCCGTAGGTTTAGAGAGAATGCTCTTTGATGAGTTCATAATCATAAAGTGATATAATTAGTAAATCAAAAAAACCAAAGTAAAATAGACAGTTAAGTCTTTTTTTTTTATCTCTGGAACTTGAAATCATATACTTTAAAGTTACTCAAAATAGATCGCTTAGTAACAAAGTCGTTGCTACAAAAAGGTGAGCTTCAACCATGACTCATTAGTCCAAGGTGAAATAAATCACCTACCATGACTTGACAAGAATGGTCTCTAATATCTTGGATATGGATGATTTTAAATAATTTTATCGAGATAATTTAACACATTTGAGTTTATTCTCTCAATGCAATTTCCTTACATGTTTTTTGTTCAGAGTAAAATTGTGATGTAAAATAAAAGTAAATTAAGAAAATATTGACTAAAACTAATTTTTTTGTGTGTGTGTGTGATTAACATAAATACATCGATAAACAATAAATCTAACTAAAAAATCGGTTTTTATAAATTTACATAAATTAAAAATATTTATAATTCTGATAAAAGTTATTTACACCCATGTAGAATTAAGATTTCATTTGTTATTCCAGATATTTACTGTTAAAATAAATTAAATGAAAAATTGAATAAATATAAATATGTGCTAATGAAATATTTGTCTCTTTTCAAACTTTTAAATATTAAATTATATGTATGAAAAATACTTTTACTTTTCAATTTTATCAAGAAAACAATATCTTTAAAAATCCCCTACAATATATCATGTAACCAATTAGCTATCATAACTTTAAACTACTTTACAGCAATCAACATAAAAAATTCCAAAATCTATATACACAAGTTAAATTTTCATGGTACGTTTATGTGGAAATTTACTGAATGTAATAAATTTAGAAAAACATGTTAATTCAAACAATTATTCTATAATGCAACTATTAGATAAGGGGGGATTGTAGATTTTTATTAATAACAGCAAAACAAATGACAGCACAGATCCACAGAAATAGAATTTTTCTATTAATAGTAACATCTTTGGTATGGCTTAAATTTATTTATTGTATGTTTCTAAAAAGCTAATAATTTTTTATAGCATAATCTTATAACTTCTCTCAAAGCCTTAAACTGATTTTTCCTTTTCTTTATATTGCACTTATTCCTGTTTTAATTCCCCTTATCATTATTTATACAACAGTTTTAAGGCAAATTTTATAGGGCATTTACAATTTCTAACAAAGATTAACATATTTTGTAGAGTGGAATTGCTTTCTGTACAGATATCAAGTTTCGATTACAGACTGAAAGATGAGATCCTTCGCAAGTGGATTTTCTAACAAAGTTGCTTACAGAAAATTCTCATTCAACAGCTATATTATCGTGTTAACCCATGAAGCAAATACTACAAAGATCCAACAAGGTTGACACGTTCATAGCCAAATATTTTTAAAAAATAGATCATTTAGTGCCCGAGAGAAATTTCTTTTCTTTCGCAGATTTCTGAAATTGTTCCTGTACAACAGTAAGCATTTGCATGCAAATAATAATAGTTTCTTTCTTATGCAACAGATTATAAAAGCTAATTTTCAGAATAGAAAATATCAATTACTAAATCTTATCTTTCTATATCTGGCTGATGAAAACTGATAGCTATGTCTAATAATAATGAAATCTGAAAGGTTTAAAGGATTTCATTCATACAAACTTCTTTTACAAATATTTACTTCCCAATTTCGCCATTTATCCTGAATTTAAAGATTTAGAGTTAAGAAGCAATTATTTCATTGAGGAGTGTTGTGATCTTAAATCCAATAAATGCAGATATTTATTTTACTTTCAATCAAAATTACTGTTTCATTAATGCATTCATATATATATATATATATATATATATATATATATATATATATATATATATATATATATATATATATATATATTTGGGTCTAAATATAAATGGATAGTTTTCTTAATATTTATGTAATGAAATAATGACGCATGCTAATTTTTAGTAGATTTAATTATATAAGAGTAATTTTTAGTAGAGTTAAAATTTAATAGACATCACAAATATTATATTTAATATAATAATTATATTTATAAAAATTAAATCAAAACGAAAATTTAAATTTTGAAATATATAATGAAATAAAAAATAATTAAAATCATAAAGGAAATATCTCATTTTTGTGATTGGCTATTAAAAAATACATGAACTACTAAAATAACTTATGTTTAATAAATAATATTTATGATATTTAGTCCCATTGAGATGCACATGCAATAATCATTTAATAGAAGTAAACACTGATAGCATTTATTAAGCAAACACTGATAATATTCATATTAAAATTTAGACAAGTCTGATTTTTTTATTTTATTTTAAATACATGTGTAACTTTCAACCCATCACAAAATTTTGGCCTTCCCTTGGTTATTTTCAACTTGCCTGACATTTAATATTAATGGAAATACTGCATAATCATAAAAAATATAAGTCCACATTTTATCTAATTTTTTATCAATATATGTTAACAATATTAAGTATAATTTTTTAGTGATTTTTTAAAAATATATTTAATATGTTGATAATAATCCATGATTACTCAAAAGATAAGAATATTAAATCGAAATTGATACATCAAGATAAAAAACTTAAAAAATCAAAAAATATAACAATCTAAAATTGCAAAAGAATCTTTACAAATAGTATTGAAATAAAACTGCAAAGTAAATATCAGAACATAAATATTCCTACTCTTAACAGAAAATGTCATTGAGATGGATTACTTTCTATAAAATCAATTTGTGATTATCAATTGTTTTTTGTTAATAAGAGAAATTTGAACATTGTTCGTTATTTATATGTAGTTAAACAGTTTGTATTGAAATATACTAACATTAATGGTTTATACAAATTTTGAAAATATGTAACAAGTTTCCCAGTGATAAATATATATATATATATATATAATAAAGCAGATGGTATAAAACTCATAAATCCAAACTTATGAGATTCATAATTTCTGTACATTAAAAGCTATATTTCTCTATTATTTTAATTTTTAAAAATTTATAAATATTTTAATTTAGCTTCCCTTCAAAAATTAAAAAATTGTATTTGAAATTATGCTTTATAAAAATGTACAAAGATAATACTAAATGAATATATCAATTATGTTATTTATAAAATACTGAACAAATTTTGGTTTAATTTAATTTCATATAAAACTTGCAATAAAATAAATGAAAAATATTAAGTGCATTGATTTTTTTTTAAATGCAACTGAAGAAATTATATCAAGGAATAGAAATCCAATATGAAACAAATCCAACATGTGTTTATACCAAGAAAAACATGTAATATGATATAATAATGCAGTTTCCATTGGGAGCTAAAGGTATTTATTTTTTTATTCCATCTTAATAATTCTCCATCCATCTTTGTCAAATTTAGGTGGTTCATCATATCCGGCTGAATATTTATGAGCTAATGCCCTGAACCTTAACCTTCTTAGTTTGTATATTTTATCCCCTTCATTCACATGCAACTTAGGCTTGATCTTGGCACTCTTTAATCGTAGCTGACGGATCTTCTGAAGAAAAAATAAATGTTCCCAATATTCTTTGGTATTAGGATCCATTTCTTCAAGTGGTGGAGGCGGTCCAAGACGAAGAGTCCATAGCCAATCAGGATACTCAGAGTCAGCACCTAATTTTACATCGTCACCTTCCTTAAGAATGTTGCTCCCACAGCAGTAATTCACAAGTTTCTCAGGATCTGTTTCAACTGGAAGACGCTTTTTCTTTTCAAATGCTCCTCCTAACACTTTTCCCTTGCCAGTCAAAGAACCTGTAACAGAACATTATTAAATATAAAATAATTTGCTGGACAAAAAATGTAAAACACAGAACAATAACACAGCTATTAAAGGTAATAAATGCATATGTGAGTGAAATAATAATTACTGTAATTAGTTTTAAAAATGAATACTAATGGTTTGAGTATCTATCATGAATAAATTGCAGTGTAAAATTATTAGAAATGTTAATTTAATAAAACAAAATTTTGAAGATTTAGTGTACAAATGAATATCAAAATCAAAATGATTTTTTATTCCCACTGCTAAAATTTCTAAGCAAAATAAATATAATATGATCTTTGATATATCATGATTTCACAATAAATTTGAATGTCACAATGTAATAACATTTATCATTTTCTTGATACACATAAGAAAAAATTTCCTTGCACTTCTAAAGTTAATATTTAAAAATAAGCTGAGATAAATTTAATTTTTTGATGAACATCCTTAATAAAATAATTAGAAAATCATTTAAAATAGTCTTTTTAATCTATTTAAGTTTAAAAAATCAATTAATAAAATTTTATTCAAAAAATATTATATAAAATTTAAACAAATTTATACTAAAAGCTTTTACTCAGTGGTTAGATTAACACAAACATAAAACAAATTGCAACAAATTTCTATGAATAGAATATAAAAATTTTATGTAATTTAAATTAGATTAAACAATTAAAAGGTTTTATTGATAAATAGTTTAATAAATTCTAGAGTGGTTTTGATTTAAAAAAAATATTTTAAATCAAAACCACTCTAGAATTTAATTAAAACAAACAAACTTACTTTGATACATTAAAGTTCAGCATATTACTTTTATACTATTTACAGTTTATGATGACATTGTGTTAGTATACCCTGGCAAAGTAAGAAGTTTTAGCCTCATATAATTAGAAGCTTCCTTTTTCAAAAATGTGGTCATAAAAGCTTATACATTCTATAGCAGTCAATTTCATTGTTAAAAGAATTATAATTTTAAAATTTTTTGCATAAATTCACTTCTACATTAACAGAAAATCTCACAGCATTTGAGTAGCAATGAATCATGCATATTTAATTTTATCCAATCTCTACTGAATTTTTTGAATATTTATTTTAATTTTATTTTGTTTTTCTTAGCTTCTAAAATAAAAATATGTACAATTTAAATTTTTTTAAACATAATATTGAAATTGAATACAGAGCAACATAAATTTCATAATTATTGTTTCTAATGCATTGAAAATATACATCAAATATGACACAAAAATATTATGTGCAAAAACAGCAAAATAAAATATACCAGGTGTAAGCATATCAAATGAGATGATTGCTAACAGATGTCGCCACGCATATAAGCAAACATTATGAAACCGTTAAACAGGATTTTTTTTTATAGTTTGACCTTTGATACTTACGTTTCGTTTACATTTGGACAAGTTTCAGAGTTAATTGTGGTTTTTTACTGTACTGAAAATGACGAATATTACGCATTCCGACCATGATTTGAGGACAGAATTAATTTTTTGATACCATCTGAAGACAAATGCTGCCAAATTGCATCAAATGCTTGTAGAAGCATAAAGTGGCAATACTCTGAGCCATGCGCAGCACTACAGGAGGTTATTTTGATGTAAGAAACGAGGAGCATGGCAGACCAGCAAAAAAATTTGGAGATGCTGAATTGCAAGTATTACTCAATAAAGCTGATGCCCAAATGCAAGAATATCTTACAGAACAATTGAATATCACTGTTTACTGTCGTCTCAAAACACTAGGCAAGATAATAAAGGTATATAAATGATATGATAATAATGTAATGTAAATATGATAATAAAGATAATAGATGGGTACTACACAAGCTAATGGACTGTCAGCAGGAAAACCAAAAAAATCGTGTGCGAAATGTTGCTTGCCCATTACAAATTTAAGTCATTTCTCCATCGTATTGTGACTTGCAAAAAAAAAAATGGATTTATTTTGAGAATCCCAAGCGTAATCGATCATATGTTGACCCCAGACAGCTGTCTAAATCGACCGCAAGAAATAATCAGTTCAGCAGCAAGACAATGCTGAGTATTTTCTGGGATCAGGAGTAGCCAATCTTTTATGAGCTTCTTAAACCTGGCAAAACCATTAATACTGATCACTACAAGCAACAATTACTTGATTTGAGCGATGCTATACTCGAAAAATGTGAGCAGTACAAAAAACAGCAGCACCAAGTGATTTTCCTTTATGCTTCATCCAAAGTGATGAAGCACAAAGGATGACAATACATGTAGCCATTGTGCTAAACTGACCAAGGACATTGTTAACGCATTCGGCTGGGAGCCCTTAGTGCACGCTGCTTATTCGCCATGCTTGGCTCCTCCCAATTACTACCTGTTGGCATTATTCGAACACACATTGGCTGACCAGCGCTTCACTTTTTACGGAAACATCAAATCTTGGCTTGATGACTGGCTGGAAAACTGATCATTTTTTTGGCGTAATATTCACAAATTGCCTTAAAGATGGGAAAAATGTGTAGTGATAAATGTGTATCACCTTGAATATTTTTTATTTACTTATAATTATTCATTTTACACATCTATTTTATTTTTATTTACATATAGTTCAAATTCATATTCAATTTATGTACGTTCCATTGCAAAGAAATATATCTTTTATATGTTAAAAACTAAATGGAATTTTCCCTACATTTAGGTAAAGAAAAATTGCCAAAACTGTTTTACAACATTTCAATAAGAAAATAACATTATGTGTGTGTGCGTGTATATATATATCATGCCAAACAGTAAGTCAAAAGTGGAAGTGTTTATTTTTATCTTTAGTTTGTGTATCGTTGATTTAAAAAAAATTTGGTAATTTCTCATGAGATGAGGACCATAAAAATCAAGCACTACTTATAAATTTTATTAGTAGTCTTACGGTAAAAATTCTCCATTTGATTTTAAATACATAATTTTTTTTTTAATAAATTTAGAACATTTATTTACCAGTGATCTTATACAAAAGTTACAAAATGTAAAACTTCATTAAGTAAAAAAGTATATATAACGTGTTGTAGTAATTAATAGTAATAATCGTAGTAATTAATATAATGATAAAAAAATATATAATTTTAAATAATGTAATACTTATTCAATCTCTTTTCATAGGAGGCTCTACAATATTGTGATCAGATAAAAAGTAGCATATCTCAATTATTTTATACCTTAAAAGATAACATTAAACAGTATCAGATGAACTCTTTCATTGATGTTACATTAGATTTTCTAAGTGTTTATGTCTGAAGGCTTTGAAAGTGAGAGTTAAATAGCAATTTTAGGCTATCAGAAAAGTCATGTAAACCCTGGCGCAGATATGTCTACTAATTTCAGATTGTTATGAATGAGGAATAGTGACATTACGTATCAATCGCTGAAGTACATTTATATTTCCCTCATTTATAACTAATTGGATAATGAAATAACTACGGTACTAACCCAAAATTGTTTTAGCAAATGTCCGATTTATTACTTTCGTGGACGAAGTAACGAAGGAACCTAATAAGAAGCAGTTAGATGTTAAATTTCTTAAAATAGACATTTTGGTTAGTTGAACAATGTGAAACTTCTTTTTTCGAAATTGGAATAGGTTAAGTTATGAATCTAGTTACATATTTTGAATAAATCAAGAATTCAAGTTATTTATATATGATAAACAGCATAATTGCATAGTTTCTTCAGAACGATACCGAAGTATATTTGAGGTAGAAAAATAGTAAATAAATAATCTTAGAAATTTTGAGTTGAGACGCATCAGTCCTCCTGTTAGAAACAGAATTACAGTAATTTTACTAAAAAAAAATTAATTAGTTTTTGATGCTCATTTTAAGCATTTAGCAAAAATATTAGCCGAAAAACGAAAAAAATTCATAAGAAATTGAAATATAGAATAAAAACAATGTCGTGGTGAACACCTGTATTGGCACTATTTTGCCAAAATTGACACACTACTCCTGGGTTTACATACAGTTAGAAAAGTAAAATTAACGAGAATTTTGAACCATAGGAATTTATTCCAGAACTTTTAGGAGTATAGGGAATCTTTAGGGGATAAAATCAGTCAGTCTTCTTTCTTTTAATGGATTATTTTGTCTTATATAAATGAAGTTAAAAAATGGTTTTGCCTTGTATAAAAGAAAAAACTGAGAAACTATGCAAAAAAAGTTTATTCTGTATTCCAGTTAACTAATTTTGTATTTAGAAAAACAAAACTACTTGTTAAAATAATGAAAATAATGATCTAATATTTAATAAAAAAATATCAAGATGTATTTTTCAAGACTGTCAGAATAAATATTTACATTTCCAGGTTTCTGTCGTTATAAATTCTTAAATTCATAAACAGAAAAAAAAGAAAAAAATTTTTTTATCAATATTAATTTTTGAAGCTATTCTTAATTGGTCATTAACTCAAAATTATTTTGGTATTCAGGAAAATTTTCTATTACTGTAATTAGTAGTAGAAATCATAAAATAAGTGGACTTTTATTTACTCTTAGAAATATCTGATAAGAAAACTTTCAGCTGAAAAATTTCAATACTCATTCATTTTCAATTTAGGACTCTCAAACTTCCCTGAAATTTTTAAAACTCTCAAGGAAATAAACCTGCGTCTCCCTCCTTTACAACACTACATACAGTATATATTAAATTTACATATACTGTGAGAAATTTGATGAAATTATCTGTAAACGTAAAATATCACTAAGTGAAATATCACTAAGTTACTTATGTGTGATAAGTAATTCCTTTTTTAAAAAATTTAATTTTATGTTAAAACGTTTCTGTTCTGCTTTTCAAACTAGAATATGTAATATATTTTAAAAGCTGAAGGAGTTTGAAGTCATTCGTTTGTTCTTGTTTATGTCAGTGGCATAATAAATGACGTTGAAATATCACTATCCTGTTTACTATGACCGAAGCGAAAATGACGTGACAAAAATGAGTGATAACAACTCTTTCATCAATAATAAAAACAATACATTCTTCTTTATTTACATAAAATTTTTAATAAGTAAATAATTTGTGAAATAAATATGCATTTCTCAAATTATTTGAAAATATTTTTAAAATTTATATATTATTAATGATATAATAAATTTTAAAAAATTCAATAAATTATTCAATTAAACATATTTATTTAATATTCCTATTTATTTATTTATTATTGCATTTCTAACTTATATTTAATTTTTGAAAGACTTAGAACATGATCTAAACACTAACATTTTAATGAAATTAATTATGTACATTATAGACAAAGTAAAAATTGCTTAATAACATTGAATTAAAATGAAACATATATTAACTAAATTATATTTATGTGTTTTATTATTATTTACTCAGAGAGAGTTTTAATATTTTTAAACTATTTTGCTTTATATATATTTATGTTTCACGACATAAAATTCAAAAATAACATTGGTAAAATTAGTGATGTTTTTAAGTATTAAGGTAATTTTTCTTCCCTTAAAAAACTTGCAATAAGATTTTACAAAATAATATAGTTTCCTGAAAAGGAAAAATTAATATATTGCCTTATAATAGCAAGAAAAAAAAGTTAAAAATAGGATTTTAATGAAGTATTTTCCTTGGTTGTACATTTTGTTGGGTACATTAAGAACATACCCAATAAAATGTGAATACATTTTAAGAAATTATATAGTTTAAAGAAAATTTATTTCATTACATTGTGATTGTGATTCTTATTTAAACATTTATTTTACTCATTTATATATAGTTTTTCCATATTTTTTTATCACAATTTATAAAATGTCTTCGGCTCATATCTTGCAATATTAGTTTTTAAATAAAACTCTGGTATAGTTAATAAAACTCTATTCCAGTATACAATTTATTTGCAACTACATGCAACAAATTTGGTATGATCAATGTTGAAATTAGAAATACATTCCAACCTTTGAAGTTAATTCATATTTAAATACTTGAGGATTTTGTTTATAAATTACATTTTTCTTATTTTCCTAAATTATATGATGCTTATTAAAATCGTGTCATTAATTTGGGAATGCCAATAGTTATCGTCATAAAAATACAAAAATCTAGTAATGATAAAGAGGCTAACACGTTCCTTGCAGACATCTTGGGCACATAAATGAGTAAAAGAAAACTTGTATGTGAACAAACAATTTATCGTATACGCCATGATGTAAATAGAAAAGTTATTACTTATCAGCATTAAAAACAATAAAAAGTTGAATTTAAAAAATTGAAAATTATTTTCAGGAAACTTAAAGTTCTCATAATTACCAGGTTATACATAATCGGAGCAGGTGAGCTCTGGACTGTACTTTAAAGTTAATGAGTTTGGAATACTCATCCATGGCCAAGCCCCTCCTAATTTTGAAGTATGATCAGTTGACAAACAAATGAGATGGCATCTTTTTTTGCAGATTCACGCCACACCAGCGGAAGAACTTTAACTGTCAAAAATTAATATGGACATGCCTCCAACAAATGAAACTACAGCAAAATGGAAGAACATAGGCAACATAATGGTTCGGTAGTTAGACTGCACTCTGCCCTCTTAGTAGGATATCCTGTGTTTGTTTTAGACATTATTGAATAATTAGAAAAGGAGTTTATGTTTCTGCTTTTAGTATAAACATCTTTTCAGAAGTGTGCATAAAGTTTTTTTTCATGCTTCATACCTTGCAACAAAATAATGTGGTTTACAATCCAGGAGTGAATTGCATTTAAATAGTGAAAAGTTCTTTCTGGAAGGTGAAATACTGTGGATGGTGAAAAGTGTATGAAAGTTTTTTTTCTATTGTGGGTTTTTCACTTTAAGATGTCAAACTGAATATTACACATTGTGGCCAATGAATTCGAAACCTTTGATATTTCAGATTTAATTATAAACAGATTTAATTAATTGCTAAGGATGAAGTACCCAATTTTTTTATGACGTGTGTTGCATGTCGATAGAATACTGGCATAAGTAGGAAGTAAGAGTGGATTTTACCATGAATGAAGTAAAACAAGAAAAAAAATGAAAGGTCTCTCAGGATTTGATTGAAAGCTTATTTTGGATGCCCATTTAATAAATGTCTTGAATTTCGAAGACAAGAAATTTACTAACTACTAACTAGACAATGAAGCGAAAAAAAATCTGTTATCCATGCAAAAGGTGACTCAATATAATTTTGATCATAGGCTTCTGTGTGTATAGTAAAAATTTACTGCACAAAGGACTTCTAAATCACCGATTGGATTCTTTTACCAAAAATTAATTAGAATAAAGACATTTATATGTGATTTATTTAATTTTAAAACGTATTTTTTAAAGTATTTAAGAACTTAATGGGGGATTCGAATTATTGAAATATTTTCAACATTTCTTTTTATTCCACCATTTTTACTGTAACAAATTACACTTTCATTATTATAAATATTTTTTTGAAAAACAAAAACCTTTTTTTAATTTCTAAAATTAGAAATCCTTAATAGTGATTGAATTTTTAGGTGTAAAATAATTTAAATATAAACCTTTTAGATTTAGAAAATGATTTGATCAGTTGGGTTTCCGAAACTTCGATATTGTATAAAAAATAGACACATGTGTGTGCACCTTGTTATTATTCAACAAATACTTAACTTTCTAAATATTCACATAGAACACTTTAAATTAGAACTTGGAATCATTTAAATGCGTAATTTAAATGCAACGGGATCTTTATTTAAAAATAAGTTTAAAGTGTTAATAACATTTGCAATTATTTTCATAAATATCTCAATTATTACCACTGTAAGAATTGCTTATAGTTTATAGTGATTACTTAATATATATATATATTTTTTAATTCTACATAAGAGAGAGATCATTTTTCATAATCGTGTTAAATGAAGAATCGAACGGAAACAATTCTCATAACTTTTCTTAGTCTTGTAAAACTAATTAAGAGAAGTGTTAAATATAGTGAGGATCATATAAAACTAAAGTAAAAAAGTTACAGATAGTCACCATTTCTTTCTCCCTAATCTAGTAAATCTAATTTAGAGAGGTGATAGAGACAATTGTGTGCCATCACTTTTCTTAATCATGTAAAATTAGCCGAGAAATGTAAGGAAAACAGTTGCTTATGTCATAGAAGCTTTTCTGCCTGAAATATTTCACCATCACTTATGCGACGATGGCGGATACAAATGAAAGAAGAATGAAAAATAAAATCAAAATTATTGAAGTCCTTACACACACAGCGCTGGCTTTGTGATGGTTGCACTTGCGCTTCTTCAAGAAGTAGATATGCAAAAAACATTTCAAAGCGAGGGAAGGGACCTCATTTATATATTGTCTAGTCCAACAAATCATTAATTTTTAAGCTTGTTTTCTTTTCCAAACTTTGTTTCGTTTCTGGAATCATGCCCAGATTGTCTTCGCATGTCATGATTATGTGCTCTCTCTTTCCACTAAAGAAAAACTATTTAAAATTTAAAGATTAAAAAACTTTCACAGTGAAATTCTGAAGAATTTTAAGTACTATATATTTTAACAAATGATCTTTTTTATTATTTATATATTTTGTTTAAATACTTTCTCTAATAGGAATGTCTAGTGCGTATCATTTACAAAATCTCTTATGCAGACTTCATTTAATAAAAATAAAATTTAGTCGATGTCCTTTTTTTTCTTAGGACACTCATTTGCAAAAATCTCATTTTTGTTTTCTGTTTGAAGTATTTAAAGTAATGAAGTTCAATGCTTGTTTAGGTAATATTATGCAAATCCAAGCATTGATTCTAATCTCCCTAAAGGAAAAATCGATATTAAGTCTCTGGATTGGTATAGAAACTTTTTGCTAGATTCATCACTAATTTCGAGGAAACTTAAAATAAAATAAGAAAAGTTGGAAGTGCGTCCCTGATGCTCCTGGCCCTAATTGTGCCACATCAATATATTTCATTAATATTGGAAGATTGAATTCTGCGTTTTATTCTTTTCTTCCCGCATTTTTCCCAAATAGATTTTTCTTTGGGTTTATTTATCATTTTGTGTTCTAAAGATTTTCTTCAATACGTAGTCATTTTCTTTTACGCAAATAACTCTTTTCAATAGAAACTTTTATTAATGTCATTGACTTTGGTACCGATTTTCCATCCGGCGAACTTCAAATTGTTCTTAGATTTTTCTTAAGATTTATAAGATTTCCATACGACCGATTTTCCATCCGACGAACTTCAAATTGTTCTTAGATTTTTCTTAAGATTTATAGATTTATTTATTATTTAAGATATATTTTAAGATTTATTTCTTAGATTTATTTAAGAAAAACTTTATTACATGGTTCGTTTTGTTCTTCATTTTATTAAATGCACTTTTCGTGGAATTCGGGCAGATTTGGAGCAAGAAATTACATTTTTTAATACTCCAGTTCCTTGCATTTAAAAAATAAATATATAACATCTTCCTTTTATATTTAACAAAATAGTGTGTTTTATTTTAGCATTTAAGGTCTTCGCTTAGATTGACGTTTCAAACAACTGAATTAATATCAAACAATAGTGACCATTAAAGCTTTAATGATGGGTAATCGGTATTTTGTCCTATGATGAAATTATTGCTTTGTTATATCTTGATAACGTAATCATTCTTTAAGTAATGATATCATTGATAATCAAATTGTTCTTTCCAGACAAACAATGGCAGTTGAAGACTTGATTGACAGATGAAGCAGTTGATTACAAATGAAAAAATCTTAGTATACTGTCGATAAATATAATATTTTTATATTAGTGCAAAATAATCAATCTGTAATGATGATTATTTCACATTGTTATAGTAATCTCAAAGAGCAAATAGATTTGATGTTCTTCAGTCAGAATTAACCTGATTCCTGTCGCTCAACAGTGGCTAATTGAAGTTTTATTGATTTATGATAGAGTTTATAGCCAAGAAAATCATTTTGAAATTATCTTACCAGTTTGAGAAATGAATGGGCTGTGGTAGCCTAGTGGTTAGGGTATCGGCCTTCCATCTGGAAGGACTGTGTTCCAGTGCCGGCAAAGATCCACCGAGTACATGCAATATACGTGATCGTTAAATCTGAGGAATTAAAAGTCCTGTGGTCGGTCGTTGAGCAGTTACCATGGATGCAATGGTCTGGAGAAAATTTTCTCCCCCTTCAGATCAATGGCAAAATTGAAGGAGTAGGTTCTTTGGTAGTGCCATCTATTGGAGAATGTAAAAAGAGCAAAGACGTATTTTCACCTTAATGGTGCTCTGATTGAAAAACGCTCCCTATTGAGACTTGCCAAGGCATAGCGAGCTTGGCTTGTTCAGGTGTCATAAGTAACAACAACAAATGAATGAAACTGATTAGAGTTACGTGCAAAATATCTAGTAAGAAAATTTTAAATTCAAATTTTTAAGAAACCTGTTTTTGATACACTAATGTGTATATTAATTTTTGTATATTAAAAGTTTGTAATACATACATTTCTGAATACTTAGAAAATGTGGAACAATTATCAAATTATTAAAAAATGGTAAACTTAACAACAAAAATTAGCAAAACGGAAATTAATTGAAGTGTAGAATATTTGAAATTTATCTTTATTTACCAAATTATTAAATATGAAAAATGGGAGTTTTTTCATTCATGTCTTCATGGCATCTTTCTTTGCCTGTCCGACAGGCGGCATATGTCACTGAAGAGAGTCAAAACAATGCTTCATAAAAATTCAAAAAAATATTAAATATCATTATTTTTTTTAAAAAAAATTACACTGTTGAAATATTGGAAAAAGGAAAGAGATATTGTCGTAAATAATTCTCTCTACTCCTATCAGTTAAGCATTGCTGACAACTTCGAAATGAGAAAAAGTCACAAACCTTCATCTTTGAAGGAACAAAAACTCAGGTGTAGAATGCTACATCGCTTAAATTAATTAAATCTTCCATAAGTAATTTCACGGGGTGTCCAAATCAGTATTAATGTTTTTTTTTTCTTTTACGCTAATTCAATGATATTACTTAACTTTCCTCAAATTCTATTTAATATCATGAAATAAAATAACTTGTAAAGATCAGCAAAAAAACAAATTAAAAGAGGTTTGAAAAATATGCTATTGTTACAAATTTATAAATAATTATTGTATATGTCTTAAAATATCTCAGACAGATCGCAAATGCTCCCATTTCGGGAAAAAATGCGATATTTAGATGTGTTATACGCTAAAAGCGAGTTTTCTAACGATTTGGTGACTTGGCGATGTTCTGGCGAGAAAACTTGGTGAGTTGGCGACATTGTTAGCGACTTGGCGAGATTTTTGGCGACTTGGTGAGAAATGGATATTTCTCGAAACATCTATCACCTAAGCTCTAGGACCAATATTTAGCGAGATAGGCTAGAAGCTTCCAGAACCTTGGCGAAATTAGTAGATTTTCCCGCCAAGTCAGGTATAAATAACACAGCCTGACATAGTTAGTTAGAGTTTTGTATACACAGTTAGTTTTGTGAAGACGATTAGTCGTGATTACTAGTTTAGAGAAGCTGTTCTCTGCCTGAGGTATTTGAGACCTGTGATTGGAAACTGTTGCTTATCGTATCTGACGAATTGTATCTGTATAATTGTGATTATTACAGCTGGTATTTTGCGAATAACCAGTGGAATTTTTGCGAATAAAATTCTTGTGTTCATCGAGTAGTTGCTTTCTTCAACTCTCAATCCACACGAACCCCAAAGATCGGTACACTATAAAATGTTTGAAAATTCCTTTTATTAATACAATCATTAAATATTAGTTTGAGACTCTGCATCCAATTTCCAATGAACTTCCTGTCAACGTCGAATTGGAAAAGGCGTAAATACATATGTTACACTTTGCAAAAGCAGTATTTTATTCAAAAATTGGTGAAATAAAAAGCGAAAATCCTTTTGATTACATAGTAAAAAAGTAGGAAGATCTGAAAGCTTAAAATTTTTTTCATGAACTTGCAATTGTTAAACATTGTTGATAATTTTAAAAGAAGATGCATACCTCTTTTTTGGAGCGAGAAGAGTTACGAAACGTAGAGAACATTACATATTTAATAACATCTTAAATTAATAAACATTGCGTCTTGAGTCATTTTACAGGCACTTAAAATCATCGTTAATTATGGTCTAACTTAATTGTATAATTTCAGTTCAACTTCAGACAAAAAAAATTTGAACAAATATATGGTATTTATTTATTTAGATTCACTTTATTTGTTAGGAAATAAAGAATAGGGCGAACCTGTTATATATTAAGTCTTTACAAAAGTTTTCAAATACAATAAAAAGTTTTAGGCATTTTTCGCATTTAGGCATTGTAATTATTTTCCTTGTTCACCTTTATGTTAAAGCATTTCAAAATAATGTGTTTATTTTTGAGAATTATTTTCTCGTTAAAACGTATGATATCTTCCTATTTTCAAATAGCTCGTATTTATTTAAATTATTTAAAAAAAATTAATTTCAAATTAAGGAAATTTCTAAAAATTAATTATTTTCAAAAATTAAATTCAAAAATAAAAATTTTAAAGATTAATTTTTAAAACTTTTTCTCTACTACAAATCAATGTAATCAGTTTTATAATTCCCTTTCGAATTCCATTTTCTATATGGCTGGGGGAAAAAATGCGATGCATTATTTGAAGTGCATTTACGGAAATTGCATGTAGCTATAAAGCAATCGAACCTTTCCTTAACTAAAAGTAGATTCCTGATCTTTTCCAGCAATGTAGCTTGCCTAAAATCTTCTCATAAAGTTTCGAACACACCCAATTACTGTAAGGAAGATATTGTAATATCAGAGGCCACGTAACCCACAAAACATTTAATGTTATCACAATCTTAAAAATGAAAGTAGAGTTTTGCTAATTTCACTTTTTGTGTTTTTCTTACTCATGCAGTTTTTCCCTTTGCAAAAAGAGAAACGATTTTCAAATTTTCGAATCAGTGGATTCATAAGCACACATTTGTTATTATTACAGTATTCCTCAGAACAGAACATTAATTTAAACACGGATGATTTACTTGTATATTAAATTTATTCAACTGTTTGTAAAAAAAATTGTCTAAACTGTAGATTAAAATTGTTTTGTTGAATATAGGTTGACACAAGATATTTTGTTCTTTTCAGATACTTTTTATTCGTGACAGTGTTGTAGTTCAGTATGATTATTTTTATTATGTTCGAGTTAAATATATAAATATTTAACGTAATATAATAAAACATAGAATATTCTTTTCCATTATATTTGGTTCTGAAATGTTCCATTCGTTTAATTTAATTTTAGAATGAGAAAATTATTTAATGTTTTGAATTAGAATTTAATTTTCAGATGAATTGTTGCTTTTATATAATTAGTTAATAAAATCAAGAGATTTTAAATGTTCCATCTTTGAATTCATTAAATTTATTATGTGTAATTTATTGTTTATTAACTATTTTCTTTTTTAAAGGTGAAAAATAAAGCTAAAAATGCGATTTCACCGTCATGTTTTTTGACTGTAAAGTGGTTGTTCTTTCATTCCAGTTGAGATCATGATTACGCCCCTTTATTACAATTCTCACTGATTTAAAATATACATGACGTCAGATAACGTTTCATCTACATCATACATAATGAATTAATTCAGATGGCGTCGTAATCCCGACTTGTCGACGAATTTGCTGCCTGCTTTTAAACCGCATTCTTCGAACGACAGCAAATAAGGCGAAATTCACCATAGAATCTCTGAGAATATTGTCGAAATTCATTTTGTTAATAAAAGGATATCTTATATAAAAAGAAAAGCATTGGTTTGAGAAGCCTTTTAATATTGATTCATGCCATTAACACGTTGGCAATAGAACAAAAGAAAATGAAAAAGACATAACAAAAATTCCACTTTATGGTTAGTTTAAATCGGTAAGGACGATTTAAAATTTTAAAAGTTTCATTAACTAATAGAATTCTAAATTAATGATTGCAATATTTGTAAACAATCGCCTTTTTCTTTGATTATATGTTTTTTTACAAATTGTTCTTTGAAAACATATAAATGAAGCTTTCGGTACTGCATTCATTTGCATAGAATCTGGAATCTGTAGATTGAAAGAAATGAGACCATAAAAATTAAACGAAGACAGGCAAATCTAACTATATATATATATATATATATATATATATATATATATATATATATATATATATATATATATATATATATATATATATATATATATATATATATATATTACTAATTACTTTATGCAATTTTTAAAATATACATTAAAATTTAAAAATACTAAAAAGCAGGTTTTACTTAATCAGTATTGCAATTAAAACCCTGAATGCGTTAAATCTGCATTTTATTTTCCATGGTATTGGTAAAAGAATTATAAAAATTATTTTGTATACAGTAAAAATTATTTTCATTTCATCATGAAAAGTTTATATTTAGAACTACATAAATATTACTTGAAACAATGTTTTCACGTTTAAATCATTATTTAAACAGATTGGTATAAAATTATCACTGGTGAATACTTATAAATTCCTTTTCTAGAATCAATGTTTAAATAGCTTGAAGACTTAAAAATTTCAAGAACTGCTGGGTGTGTGAATAGACTACTATAATTACTTAATACAGAGTCTCTGTCGAAAGTGTTTTACGTTCCTAATAAAAACATTGGATGTCTTATAGCAAAATATATCGAAAACAATTCGAAAAAGTAGAATAAATATTTGTAGAAAATACTGCTCAAAATCTTTAAGCAAATAAACATCTGTAAAAAAATTAAAGAAATATGATAACTTAGAAAGATAGTATTAAAAATTACTGAAAAAGAAAATTTATCAATAAAATAACTAATATTATTTTATTGATTATACAATTAATATTATTATTATATATTTTGTAATTAAGATTATTTTAAAGTTATTTAAGATTAATATAAAATAGTATTAATTATTATGAAAATAATATTTTTTAATCTACCCAATAGAATTTTTATTGATTACATAAATATATTATTTTGTTTACAATAAATACATTTTTATAACAATATCAAATAATTTTAATAACTGCAAAACAATGTTAATAATATAATCATCGAAATAATATAATTTGACATTGTTATTTTAATAATATAAAATAATTAATACTATACTGATCATTCAATTAAATTTTCGCAAATTACAAAATTTTTTATAATTATATAAACTTTTATAAATGCTAGGAGATTTTATATGTATCCAAGAAAGGAAAGATTTCATTGGATTTTTTTTAGTCGAGGAAATCTATGTTAACGCCTATTCTTCAACAATTTGTTGTTCTCGTTGCTTACGGTAATCTAATATCAAATCTAAGATCAAATAAATCTGAGATTGAAATTCGATGTAAAATTTCAATAAGCTTTAAAAAAATTGAAAAAACGTATGAAAATTTATAATTATTTGCTAGGGGGAGTCAAATAAATTTTTCGTATTTAAAGTAAAATTGTCAAATGAACAATAGATATTCTGAACTTTTTTGTTAACGAAGAACTTTCTGATTTTTATGCGTAAGAAAACACAGTGAACTTGTAAGAGTCAAATTGCATTTAATTTAACATTAATTATTTTTAAAATATCTAACTATTAATATCTATGTATATAATAGCAATATTATACAACTGTAATTTAAATTTACTTCATTAAATGAATTGTTCTTAAAATATTAAGTAAACTCGACAAAAATATCGTTTTGTAATTTCTATCATGAAGTGAATTGACAACAGTAGAAAAAGAGATTCAAACAAACTTTAGAATGATCTGTTCTATTATGAAACTGCTAGTTATAAAGTATGTTTAAATTATTGTAAAACGTAAATAATTATAAATCAAATATAAATATCATAAATAATTATAAAATATCAAATATAAATATTATAAATAATTATAAAATAATAATTGTAAATATTCAATTTAATAAAACTATTTCTCTGGCATCTTTATTCTGGTGACTAGATTCGCATATTATTCTGGATAAATTTAGCTTTTTGAAAAATAACAGCAGAGATAATAGAACAAAATCCCCAGCTTTATAGTTTAAGCTAAGAATCCACCGAAAGTTCCGCATTTAATTTCCTACTAAGAAATTGTTGGCTGAATTAAATAAAAACAAGCAATATATGTGACAGGAACAAACATAAAATTCATTTTCTTGCGAGGAAAATTCTTGAAAGCAGAAAAAGAAAACTTTGTCTAAAGAGATTAGTGAAAAAGTATATTTCAAAGTAAGCTAAGAAAAGAGTATGAAAAGCGTTAACATTCTATAAAATGTTTTTTTGTTTAAGTTATTCTTAAACACCTAGTTATATTAAACTAAAGTTATTAAAGAAAGCTATCTAGAATTAAAATTGAATTTAATTTTCAAAACTGATTATGATATTTTATCGGAGCAATTACTAAATAGACAAATATTTAAATACCTTTTTGAATCTACTTCTTTTTATAAAATATTTATCATAGAGAGAATTTACTGTGCTGCTTGACAGCATTTTGAAATATAAGGAATGTTATAGATATTACTAACATAGTACACATTTGTCCTCAGTTATTTTATATATTTATGATGACATAAGATATATTCCCTCAGTTTACTGCAAACGTTATGCATAGTGCAAAATACTCTGTAAAGTTCTTTCACGTCCTCTTAACTTTAGCATAGTCATAAAAATGTGTTGATTGATAGGAAAGTGACTTGCAGCGCTCCCAGGGTTAATGGCTGGACGTTACCTATTCCACTTCAAAAATGTAACAAGAAATGGAAAAGAAATGTTATTTACAAAGTGTGAGAGCTGTTGTTCCACCAGCATGCTTCCCTGTGCCTAGCCCTGAATTGGGCTCTACCAGTTAGATAGAAGCAGCCGGGTGCAGTCGTCGTGATTTTGAAGGAGGGACCATGCAGAAGAGCCCCAATACTTGACCTGCCACCCCCAGAGATATCATTTCACTTGAAGGACATTGCTACCAAGCCCAGTTTTAACGTGTCCCAGCCGCCTTTAGCGAACACGACGGATTTTTGGTGAAGCCAGGATTTGGACTCATTACTTACCGCTAATGAGAACGAAGCCCTAATGAACTAGGCCACCGCGGCTCCAAAGTGTGAGAGTGCACGGGCATAATTCTCTGTACGTAACTTAGAGTGGGGATCTACCAGTAAAGTGGTCTTCGTCATTTATAACCAGGAACTAAGCAGAAGACTATCCCTAGTATTTGACTTGCCACATCGAAAGATATCTTTTCACATGGAAGACATTGCGACATCGTCATATTTAACCTACACCAGCCACCATTAGTGAACACGAAGATTCCTTGATTAGATCGGCATTCGAATTTTCAAGGAGCAGCCAAATCAACGAGGATACTGGGGTTCATTTTCTTAATAATTTATATTTGTTACATGAAGGTAGAGGGTTCTGCATTTGATACAGCCGAAGATAACTGTGCTGCAAAAGTCTATGCACTTTCCCCTAACCCTCAAGCTTAGGTAGTAGCATTCTACAGTTAAGGGGATTAGATCAGATTTTACTGTGAGTACTTTGTATAACATTATATTATAACGAGGTAGGCAAAACTATGCTTCAATTCAGGCGTGGAATATCTGTGCATGAATATACAATTCTTTTTCTGTTATATGCTTAAAAACTTTTATAATTCAATATATTAACAAGAAACATATTTTTCGTTTTTTAGGTAGAGACTACACTGCTGGTCACCGTAAATGCAACACCCTGAAGGAAGTTTGCGTTTAACAGGAAATTTACAACATGCTTTAGCCGAGGTAAGGTGTGCAAATGTTTTAGAAGTTCAGCGCAGACGTACATCACGCGTCCTGCGGCACCACTTCCAAGCACTATTTAAGGATTGGAGATTTCGACGATTTCAAGTTCGGCATTTGTTTTTTTCTTGTAGTTTTTTTTTTTTTTTTTTTTTTTTTTTAACTATAAATTATGCCTCGTAGAAATCAGCGATCATTCTTTGATCAAGTATTCGAATTCGACAGCGGAAGGTTAGTGGTCTACTGAGATTGTGGATTATCTTTCAGGGAAATCGGTAGTCGTGTTGGACAAAATCAAACAACTGTAATGCGGATATGTGACCATTGGATGCAGGAGGGTACGACGGATCCATCTGTTCGATCGCATCCACCTCAATACACCATATTATGTGATGACAAGCAAATTGTACGCATGACAATGATTGATTGCTCAGCCACATCACGAATCATAGCACAGCCCATTCAGTCTGTAACGCATTATCCAGTGTCTGCGCGTACCATTCAACGCCGTTAACAGCAGAGTGGGGTATGTCAGCAAGACGTACATTGCTTCGTCTACCCTTGACGCAGAACCACAGACGTCTCCACCGTTAATGGTGTGATGAAAGAAGAATATGGAAGGGAGAATTGAATGAAATTGTTTTTACTGACGAGTCAGGAAATCAGTCTCACAAGAGATCTTTGGTAATTTGTGTGTTATACGTTCTCGGACAACAGCCCAGAATCTATCCGAGAAGTAGAAGCGCATTCTTGATCTTAGCTGAACATTTGGTTTAGTGTGCAAAAGTTCATTGATCTCTGAACCATTCGACCACCACTTTCACGCGGTGACTCCCGGAAACGTCTTTAACGGCTAACGGTGGTGAAGGGACTTAGGCTAGAAGGATTTGTTTCAAATAGCCTTTTCTTCGATCATGGAGCATATCACTGACCACATTTCTGCAGATGAAGTGTTAATTAACCTTGACAATAACACAGATGATCAGAAATCAGATCTATTAAAACTGTTAGATTACGAGAATGAAGTGCAGATAGACATTGCAAGTAGAAAAATGAGCAGTGTAGCAGCACAAAGAATCAGGAATAGCGTTAAGAACATACTCAGTATAGCGATGACACTAGCAGAAAAGAATGCCTCGCTGGAAGGTGAGTTAAAAGCCAAGTGCAGCTTCACTCCAGGCAATAGAACTTATGCGTAAGTTGCTTCTAAGGAACCCAAGCATAAAAAACGGGAGGCTAGTAAGAGCAGAACACGAAGAGATAGCTCGAAAAATAGAACACAAAATGTAGTGACGATATATCCGAAAGAGGAACAAACTTCAGAGGAGACCAAAAAATTAGTTAAAAACTCTATCAACCCAGTTAAATTGGGACTTAATGTCATCAAAATTAGAAATATTAGGAAGGGAGGCATCATCATTGAAACCAAAAATGCCGACGAGATCGATAAAATCATTGAAGAGGTAAAGAAAAACGACATTATAAGTGATAAACTAAACTTGAGTGAACCTGAAATGAAAAAACCTAAAATTATACTCTACAGAGTTGACAAAGATCACAAAAGAGGAGTTAATAGAACTACTAATTTATCAAATTGATCTCAGCGATAAATCAGACATTACATTGGTATACACTTACCAAAATAAATATGGAGCTAATTGGATTATAACAGTCGATGGAAACACATTTAATGAGATACATAGTAAAAAGAAATTATACATAGGCTGGAACAGCGTCAGGTACCGAGTATGCCTTCGGGTCATGCAATGTTTCAAATGTTTGAGATACGGGCATCAGGCCAAAAACTGCAGGGGACAGGACACCTGCAAATGATACGGAGAACAACATATTGACAACAAATGCGAAAAACAAACTAAATGCGTCAACTGTATGGAACACAACTTTAAATTTAAAACTAAATTCAACTCTAATCACGAGGCCAAAGATAGAAATTGTCCGATATTCAAGAAGGAGATTAATAGATTAATATATCTAATACTAACTATGAATCTTAACTCTAAAGAAATTAATATTAATTGTGCTCACCTAAACCTCAACCACTGTAAAGTAGTGAACTTTCAGCTCTAAGAGGACATTAAGAATTTAGACTTACATATAATTTCTATCAATGATCCGTTTAACTTTAATGATAAAACTATAGTATTCACTAAGGACTTTAAGATTATATCCATCGCAGCACCTAAAGCCGCAATCATCATCTCAAAAAATTTAATTTCCTAGCTATTCTCATCAGGAAACACATAGTAATCATTAAAATTTTCTTTAAGAATGCAGAATATCTCATTACTTCAACGTACTGCTTACCTTCAATGAGACTTCAGGAAATCTTAGATATACTTGAACCAAACATAGTTAAACATAAGGAAAGCAAGTGGTTAATTTTCGGGGATCTCAATGACAAGTCAACGGCATGGGGGCCCAGAAAAACCGATTTAGAGGAGAAACATTAATCGATTTTATATTAAAACATAACTTAATTATTGAGAATGAACCGGATAGCACACCGACCATCTCCAGCACTATCGGAGAAAGTTGGATAGACGTATTTCTGACACTTAACTTAAAAGAAAATGATCTAAAGAATTGGAATATTAATGATAAGTACACCGCAAGCCACCATAACCTAATGACATGCACTCTCAACATTCAAAAGGATTTCAACAAGTCGAATACTAGATGGAATAGGCAAAACTTAAATTGGAACAAATTTATTAAAGAACTTAAACTAATACCTATAGAATTTCGGCAAATAAATAACAATAATTTAGGAATACAAATAGCAGAACTAGGAAAGATAATTTTAAATACATGTAAGAAACACAGGAAAAAATTCAATATACAAAATAGGAAAAATAGTTACTGGTGGATCCCACAACTAAACGCTGAACGCAGCAAAGTAAGGGCATTAAGAAGACTCTATCAGAAAGAAACAGACCAGAAAGCGAGAAAACGCAAAAAGCAGGCCTTTAAGCAGGCTGCAGCTACATATAGGAAACTCATTACAGAAACTAAAAAGGTAGCCTTCAAAAGTTATCTCAGTAAATTAACAATTCCACCGCATTTGGCCAACACTACAAAATCATAAGGGACAAGAACAGTAATAATCTTATCTCCAACACAGTCATTATTGATAACGGGACCCACACCAGCAACGTGGAGGACACATTCAACTCCATCCTAAGTTTCCACTTTCCATACAACACAGTCAATCAGACCAGACATGAATTTGATTACCCAAGCAATGATCCGCATTTCACCACTACTGAAATTGAAGAAACTATTAGGAACATGAATAAAAATAAGGCACCAGGACAAAACTCAATCTGCCTCGACGTATATGAAGCACTTTTCCAAGCAGACAAACAATGGTTCGCTAACGTACTTAATGAACGCTTACAAAACAACACCTTTCCCAGAGTTTGGAAGGTAGCTAAGGTTGTGCTTATTCCCAAAGAAGAGAAGGACCTAACGAATATAGAATCATATAGGCCCATTTGTCTATTACCAGTCTGGGGCAAAATATTAGATAAACTACTGATGAGAAGATTACAGTATCATTTCAACACCCACAGAAGTCTTGATCATAGACAATTTGGATTCACGAGAGGCAAATCCACATGTGATGCGATACAGGAGATCACGAGGATAATAGAAAATAACAAGAAGAACAAAGTCTGTACATATATATCATTAGACATCAAAAACGCATTCAATAGTGCCAGATGGGATGATATCATTAATCTCCTATATAAACACGAAGTGCCACACAACATAGCAAGACTAGTAAGCTCATTCCTTGAAGATAGGTACTACCGAGACTATGGAGGTGAATGGAAGAGATACAACATTGAAGTCCCCCCAAGGCTCAAGTTTAGGCCCTTTCCTATGGCTGATAATAGCCAATGAATTATTAACACAAAACTTTGGTATGAGTACACATTGCCAAGCATTCGCTGATGATATTGTAATCTTACTTTCATCAACATCTTATTTCCAATTTACTGAAATGGCTAAGAGACCCATGAAAATAGTCTCAGACTGACTGGATAAATTCGGGCTGAAACTCAGTATTGCCAAATGTCGCTACACTATTTTTACCTATGCGAAAGACATTACCAGAAGACCACACATCGACTTCAACAATCAAAGGATAGAATATACACATGCAATTAAATACCTAGGACTCTTATTGGACACACGTTTGTCATGGATTCCACACTTAAATGACATCAAGAACAAAATAGGGAACATTCAAAATAAAATCTTCAGAATTGCCAGAGTAACCTGGTGACTTAGACCCTCAGTATTAAAGATCATTTTCACGGCATCCTTGGAGAGCATCATACTATATGGGTGCCATATCTGGTACCAGGATAATAGAAGAATAAAACAGAAGCTTACACAAATACAAAGAATTGCCCTTCTCAAAATCACAAAGACCTATCGCACTACTTCCTCAGACGCACTTAATGTATTGGCAGGATGCCCCCCAATATACCTCAAAGCCGCATCACTCTAGATGAGATACAGATTGTGGAATTTTGAAAAACACATCTGCATCAAGAATCAGACATAGAACGCGAATAATGCTTGGACAAAGAAGATCACAATGGAGGCCCCCTGGACCAAAACTAACAACCAGTGGGATAGTGATTCGAACCATAATCATCACTATGCATACACAGACGGCTCAAAATTTAATGACATGGTAGGATGTGCTTCGGTTATATACAAGAATAATATATTGATCAAAAATATCCAGATTAAACTTAACAATGAGGCCTCAGTTTTTGAAGCCGAGGCATTGTCAATATTGGAGACAATGATTTATGTAGTAGAAAATCAGTTCCCGTGTTGCTATATCCACACAGATTCAAGATCGGTACTCATGGCACTAGAAGGATACAGCCACACAAGCAACACATTAGTGGAGATTAATCGTAATATAAAACCTACCCACACACATTCCACCTACACCGGGTTAAGGCGTATCTCGGAGTTAGACACAATGAGGAAGCAGACGCAGCAGCAAAAGAAGCAGCAATAATCAAGCACAGTCAACAGAAATGTCAAACTAAGCAAACAACAGTTTAAAAGTATCACGCTCAAATATGAAATAGACGCTTAGCAAGAGATATGGAATCAATCCACAAAGACAAGAAGACTGCACACGATACTCCCGAAAGTAACTAAAAGACGTCTTTTCGCAGACTTCTTTATAAATCAGATACTGACAGGACACGGAGCACTCGGAACATATAGGAAAAGGTTTCTCAAGAAGAATGAAATTTGTCCACATGATCAAGAAATTCAGGATCCAGAACACCTCATATCACTGCCACAAATATCAAGAGCTCAGACACAACTTTACCCGCAAACTACCTTGATAGGCAACTCAACGAGCTGCTCAAACATGTAAAATTTCTCAAAAGAATACGGGAGATCATGCTACAGGAGCTACAACTACAACTTCAGACACTTCAAGATGACGATGACGATCTGTAACACCACTACCCTTTGTATAATAACACTACTCTCTGTAAACTACGTTTTTGTAACCATTCTAACATTTGTATACATACTAATAAATTATATTCATAAAGAAAGAAAGGAAAGGCGAATCTTCCAGTGGAGTTACCCATCTCAATAGACGCACCCCTCTTGGCTGTCAATGCCCAGACTTGTGACCTGCTTTTGTGTCCCTCTCTTTGGGATTACTGTCGACGACTCCTACCGTATACCTTCGGGTGGGACGGTTTACATCTTATGTTACTAACTAATCACGTTCCTGTCTGCATTACTACGATGGTCGCAGTTGAGTCTGGAGACACCGTGGAGAGAGGATGCTGAGCAGCTGCGTTGTGCACTGCCACAGTGGTCCTGCACCATGGTAAGGAGTGGTATTGGATATCTCTCTCGCACTCCTCTAGTACCCATTGCCGATACTTTAAACAGCCGAGTTACTCCGAGTTGTGGGAGCCATTTGTCTTTCCTTACATTCAGGACTCACCCACAACGATATTCCAACAGGATAATGCGTGATCACACATGACACGCTTTGTCCAAGGGTTCTTCATCCATCACCAGATTGAATTGCTTCGCTGGCCGCCTCACTCTCCGGATCTTTCATCGATAAAAATCATGTGGTCCATGGTTGCTCAAAAATTGACCCAGATTGTATCCCCAGCTCCCAGACCAGACCATCTTTGGCAACGCGTGAAAGCTGCTTTGTCTACTGTATCTCAATAACACATCCGAACTCTCTTTGAGTCAATGTCGAGAATCTCCAACAATGGTGACTACTCTGGCTAATGATTTTGCCAGGAGCCATACTTCACAGAAGTGTATAAATGTAATCATTTGATACTTAGTCAACATGTTATCTACAAAGTTAATTTTGTTGTGATATTCCTTGTCTTTCTTGGTGCTGCAGTTTGGATGCTCAGCAGTGTATAATTTAAACGATGTTATTTTCAATTTATTACATAATGTTGTTATTGATTTTAGTCAAGATAAATAAAATTTTTTTAACCATAAAGTGGTTGTTTCTTTCATTCCTGCTAAGATTATGGCAACATCAATTTATGACAATTTTCATTGGTTTAAAATATGCTTGACGTCAGATGGATATTTTTCATCATCTCACACGTAATTCATTGCAATACCCTATTGAGACGTCGGGGTTTAGTGTAGATGCGGGTACCCCTTGATTTGGCAAAAACATTTGGAAATAAATTAAAAGATAAATTTTTAATTTTTGATAACCCTGGTATTCTTAAATAGGCTTAACTTTCATAGTTTTAGGGTTGCCATTCTGTTATTCACATTTTGGAGACTATCTTTAGGTAAAAAAAAACCGGCAAAAAATTCAAGAGTACAAAAAACTAAACTTTAATCCGGGGTCGTAAATCCTACTTCTGTACGAATTGGCCTTCAAATGGCATTCTCTCAGCGGAAGCAAGCAACACGAAGGTCGCCATCCAATGTTTGAGAATAGTACCCAAGTTCCTTTTGTTAATAAAATGATTTCTTATATAAAGACAAAAACATCAGTTTGAGAAGCCGTTTTCTATTGATTCAAGCCATTAGCACGTTGACTCTGAACAGAAGAACAGAAGAAAAAGCAAAAGACAAAATATCCACTTTTTAGTTAACTTAAATCGGCATGGACAATTTCTATTTTTTTAAAATTCATTAATTAATAGAATTTTAAATTAATAATTGCACACACACAATATTCGTAAACAACCTCTTTTAAATCTTAAGATGTATGCCTTGCTTACGCCAACATTCAAATTCTGATAATTTTTTTTTTAAATAGTCTTGTGAGCTAGATGATAAAAAGGACGGGACTAATCTAAATTAAATAAAATAAGTACAAAAAACGCAGTTCTAACATTAGATAAACAGAGCTGGCCAGCGAATTTATAGCACTCTGATCTTCGATTTATCAGTCTGTGAGTTTGAATCCCACATCGAGGTTGGGAATGCTTTAGAATCCATTATGAACTATGGATCCTAGTCTCATAGACTCTTGTGCAAAATATGTGTGTGTGACCACTGAACAACAATGAAACCCTCAAACATATATGAGTTCCTTAAAAGCCAGTGCATATTAAATTCAAATTAAAATCAGAGAAAATCAACGTCTTTTCATTATATTAATTTTCTAAATTTTTGTTTTACTGGTATCATAGGAAAAAGCTCATCAGAATCAGAAAAAAACATATGCAGAAAGCAATTGCCTAATTATAGATTTTTCAGCAAAACACACACCGAATGTACAGTATGTATAAATTGCGATTGCTTATTTGGACCATCTGTGCGTTAAAATTTGATAAACTTTAACATCTTTTGTGAATTAAAAAAAGACTAAAATTGCAAGATTAACAATATAAGTTCGTCACTTTTTACATGGAATTAGTTTTTGAGGTGCAATGGGAACTGTATACTTAGCCGTCAGGTTAAAAACTGGGTAGAAAAATAGCGCGATATATATACCATTTTTCAACGATATTTATTATTTACATAGTTTTATTCAGAACAAAAATCTAGAAAAGCACGAGAATTTCTACAAACGGACAAAGGAGTTTAACCGGGCCTTGTCCTCACTGCCCAGATAACGCCCAACTGTCTCCACAGCACACCTTCATCTGTACAGAAATGCTGGCCAGGTTTTTTAACATCAGCATGAAGGATCTTATGAAACTTTTTGATAGATAAATCTATAGAGATCGATAACATTCGACATCTTCGGAGATATTCAGGGTTTTCGCACGTACTCCATGAACACGACATCGTTTTGGCTTTGTTTAAAATTCTGTTTTGCACTGTTAAATGAGGTTTCATGTGTAAATAAACTAAGAACAAATAGAATGAGGTGTGGAATGCTTAATTTCTTTAATAACAAAGCTACTACCAGTTCAGTCACATTAATGTGACCACCTGTCAATAACCAGATTAACCCCCTTTCTCAGAGGGAACTTCTGCGAGATGTTCCGGACGAGAATCACTTAAATTCTTGAAGGTATTCAGTGGGATGTTGGCCCACATAGACTCCAATGTAGTGGCCAGCTGTTCTAAAGTACACGGGTGAGGATGCATGCCGCGAACAACGAGATCGAGGTGGTCTCACAGTCCTGCTGGTAGATGCTATCATCCTGAGAAAAAACAATGCGCATATTATAAAAGTAGACATGGTCAGCAAGGAAAGATGCTTATTTTTATTGATCCATCGTGCCTTCCACAATGATGAGTGAACCCAGAGAATGTCAGGAAACCTTCCCCAGACCATAGTGATCCCACGTGAACCGTTGCGCTAATAGTTTTAAAGGTTTCAAGTCGTATAAGCCTACATCTATTTGTCTGATTTAGCATAAAGCGTGATTCACCGTAAAAAACTGAGTATCGCCACTCCAGTTGCGGTGCTCAAGTGAAAACTACAACTTTAGTTGCCGTTGAACAGCAGTCAGCATAGAAACATGAACCATTCATCTTCTTCGGAGGACTTCCGTGTAGCAACGTTCGTTAACACTGTCGGTATCTCAATGGTTTATCTAGGTGGTCAGTTGTTCAACGACAATACGTCTATTCGCCTGAATGCATCCCCGCAGCCATTATTCACCTCTATCATTTGTAGCCAGTGGTGCAACGCGTTTGTCACGTTTGTTTCGGACAGTCCCCTATTGCCAAGCACAGTAAACTTTAACCCCTGTGGCAAGCGAACAGTTTACAAATTTAACCACTTTGGAAAATGCTTCCACCCTTTTGCCGAAACCCAGTGACGTCGAATAAATCACTTCGTTTTTGCATTCCTCCAACAATTTCAATGTTTTCCAAAGCTCTCACACACACTTCACATACTCTGAACAGCACTGCGCCTACTTTCTGTGATTGGCTATTTAACATCGACGTGGTGGTCACATTAATGTGACTGCATTATGTAAATATTAAAACCAGGTCCGCTTTCCTCCTTGTTCCAATGCATTTCCTGATGGTGACATATTGGAAAAAGCAGAAATGCGTACTCTGTAATGGAAAAAAAAGCATTTTTTTAAAAAGTGAAAAAGATTATAATTTTTTTAATATTGCAAAGCTGAAATGGAAAAAGAAAAAAGGATGCGATCTGTAATTTTTTTTCTACACACAAGTCATACAAAGACGACAGCGTTGAAAAGAAATTCCTTCTTGAAGCGAAGTGAGTTGCGGAGCAGAATATTACGTCACTTAAATTAATCACAGCATAATCAAATTTACAGGGTGCTCAAATCAGAGTTCGTTATGTTTTAAATTAAATACAAACATTCTCATCAAACTTTCGGATGAGAGATAGTTTTATATTTTAGTTTAATCGGAGATCAATTTCCGGATTTTATTCTGTCTCTCTATGCAACTTTTCTCAATTTAATTCCAGACAGAAAATTCAGTGGGAACAAAGAATAACGATTTTATTTATAAATATGCCATCATTAAGTGCACGCTTTTATTGCTTTCATTTATTTTTTTATTGCTTTCATTTACCTTTTTATTGCTTTCATTCTTTAAGAAAGTGTTATTACAATTTGACTCTCTTCTTTTGACATTAAAATCCCATGTCGAATATCGTAGGCGATTTTTTGTTTCTTTAATGCGTCCGCTGCATAAGTTTATTAATTTTGAATACAAAGTTCACATGTAAATCTGAGTTGATATTTATTTTGCCATTTTGTCCGTTTGTTCTAGTATGGCGCAGTTTTTTATCCAATGTTTTCACTGCGAAGTACTTAAAGGAAACTAAGTTTATAAATCCTTACTCAGGTAAAGTAAAATGGCGACTAGATTTGGCATGAAATTGGGACTAAATTGACTACGTAGTAATTTGGGTACAAATTTGGCATTTGCCGATGATACAATATAAACTTATCTTTATTATCTTCTGATTACTTCACATAAAACAATTTTGACGACATGTTTGTTTTTTTTTTTTTTTTTTGCTACTATTTCTTTTATCTCTTTCTTTTCATCAAAATGCTTATTTTTTCACTTATTTGTGAAAATTATTCATCTTATTTAAACGTAGAAGAATTTGATAAAGTATAAATATCAAGGAGTTTATTTATTATTATATATGCATAGCAAAAATGAAAAAAGTGATGCGATTAAGTTGCTGGATAAAATTAATTTGGACACATTTACAAAATTCAAACGTAAGCGATTGTAAGCAATCCACGTTTGGTATTCCTCGCCTGAGAAGTATCAAGTGCAAGAACGCGCCATCTAGTGATGAAATTGTGTCTATTACGAAACCTTAAATGATTTAAAATTTTCCATCAAATTTTTGCAAGAATTATCTTGAAATTTTTTTTATTTTTATTTTATCTTGTAATTTTTTTTTACGTTTTTAATATAGAACATTCACCAAGATTCCTGTTTCGTTTTTTTTAACAACTTTTATTTAGCGAAACAGGTAAAAACTTCAGTAAAAAATGAAACAAAAATATTACAGGACATTCGCCTCATTTTCCGCACTTTCGTTTTCTGAGGATGTACGTCAGTATCATATAGGATAAACTCCATTTTATTTAGGATAAAATTACTTAATTTCCATTGTTCTATTTCACTTAACCTTTTTAATTTTTTTATACTTGAAATTAATTTATTGATATTATTTTTAAAACATCAGATTTTTTCCAGTTTATTAAATAAAAATTATTGATTTTATTTCAAATCTAATGTAAAAATTAAATAAAATATACATTTATTCACTAAATTTCTGAAATTATAGCATATCACATTAAGAAGCCATAAATAATAAGGCTATATGACCTAGGCTGTATGACTAAGCGAAACAATGAGTAAGTATTAGTAAACTTTAAACATGCAATTTATTCTACCAAAGTTTACAAAAATCGGAAAAATGTTAAAAAATAGACTTCGCTGCATTAGGTTCCAATTGATTATATAATGCTATTGATTGAATATTTTTCATCACAATATTCTTCTGAAAATAATTTTAAAAATGTCATCTAGTAATGTTTATAGCAACAGCTTATGTAATTTTGAATAATCAATGCTGATTTTTTTGAATTACAAAAGTACATTTCTGTATTAAGTAATCATTGATTATCATGGCATTTTAAATTATCTAATGAAATCTAGAACAAGTTGGGAAGAGAGTTAGAAAAAATCCGCATAATGTGTTTACGATCTATTCATGAAATTGGAATAGATTTTTGAGAAAATTTATTTTTATTATAAGTACATATTTATTTAAAACGTATTCACACATCAAAGTTGCTTTAAAAATATAGCAAAAATAAATCATTTTTTACTTTTATTTAGTTTATGATATATCAGCTGTATTAGACATGGCAATGTCTTAAAATTTTATAGAAATTAAATAATTACATTTATTTTAATATAGTTAATTTTAATTTTTTTTAAATTATTTTAGGAATTTAATCAAGACTAAAATAACTTTTAAAAATACAAACTCTCTCTATTTTGCTCATCAAAGTCATTTTTATAAGACAGTAAATGCCATTTTGTTGAAAAGTTTTTCAAAATGGAATATTTATCGAAAGAAACTAATCCGTTTCAGCTTTAAGAGAGGTCGGCATTTTCCGGCTGTCTGTGAATTTTTCTCACTTTCCACTTCAAGTCTTTTTTATCAAAAAATATTTGCACATGTATAATATTTTAAAGAGGAAAGAGTTAAAGAATTATCCAATAATAGGCCAGATCAGCTTACTTCTGGAGCTTCCAATTCCAGAAGAGGGCCTCTTGACCCAGGAATTTCAAGAGCAAGTTGCATTAGCTGAAGTCTATTGTATCACATACAGGAAGCTTGTTTAACATAATCATACTCAAAATTTTTCTACATTTAAACAGTTGTAACATTATTTCTTCATCTTTTAAATTGAATTCGATTCTCTGCAAAAACCATTTTGTACCAAGTTTCAAATTCAAAGTAATCTAATTCCAAATGTTATGAACTCACACTTGTTTTCTGCAGTCAGAAAGGTACTTTATGGTGCTGAGATGTCATTCTTTTGTATCAAGAGTATCTGAAACACACAATAGAGTAAGAGAGAGGGCATCACATGTATTTTACTTTATGCATCAGAAACTTGGTCTACTACTCAATAAAGAAGAATCATTGTTCATTACCTTTGAAAGAAATTTTTTTGGAGGATGTATGGATCAATTAGGCGTGATATATGGAGAATTAGGAATAATTCAAAGTTAAGTCAATTTTAAAGGGAAAAAATACGGTAAATATAATGAAAACAAAAAGAATACATTGGCAAGAAAATATATAGAGGAAGACTGATGGGCAGAAGAAAGGTTGAACCTCTCAAAAAGAGATGGCTGGATGAAGTTGCAGAGGATTTGTAAGAGATAAACATCAAAAATTGTGAGACA
Source organism: Latrodectus elegans (assembly GCA_030067965.1). Classification (NCBI taxonomy): domain Eukaryota; kingdom Metazoa; phylum Arthropoda; class Arachnida; order Araneae; family Theridiidae; genus Latrodectus; species Latrodectus elegans. The sequence continues at coordinate 124,816,219 of CM057814.1, forward strand.
AAAGTCATGGGTCAGACAAAAGGGAAACTGTGGCTAAGGAGTCTAAAATCCTGCATAGATTATGCATCAAGGAGTAAGAGTAATAACATCACATGCATATATAATATGATGCCCCATTTCCTCCATTTCAGATATGGACACTCAATGGGGTGTTATGGCTGCCAAGAGCTCTGAAATCTCGTGTCTAATGCTTAAATGCAGTAGATTATTACGTCGGGACAGGCTTTCATCCCTTCTGTGTGTTGATAAAAATGAATAGCAAGCACGCTTGGGAATTAAGTATTATGTGTTTCGCGTTAATCTGACCACATAACTGCGACATAAGCTTCGCACCCCAGGACTTCGGCCAAGAAAACATATATAGGCGCCATATGGGCTGTCATGGCAACGAGTTTAGTTTATTATATCTAGAAATAAAAAAGTTTAATTTTTGATATAAAATAAAAATTTTACCAATAAATATTTTCATTTTTATTATTTTAAATGTCTTATGTACTAAACACTGAAATCTGTATTTGCTATTCAAGTTTATTGTACCAGGCGGTCTACTTATTAATTATTACTTGTCTAGTTAGTTCTTAGACGGTGCTATTGTAAACCGATAATGAAATAATAATAATAATAATAAATGAATTAATTAGGAATAAATGGAATAAGTTCATTTAGTTGAAAATTTTATTGAGTTTCCCTAGTCATTAAATTTTATCAAAAACAAAAACAACAGCTGAATTGATCTTTAAAAGGGTCGTTTACCTACATACAATTCGAATGACACGCAATATAGTCAAAAACTGGTTGCCACTTTTATGAACGGAACTTATGCATGCTTTTGGCGAGATGTCGTGGAAACATAGTGCACCTCATGCTGGGAAGAATTTTCGGTTTCAAAATTCCCCATCAAAACTTAATCGTTTGGATACTACTTCTCTCTGCAGGATTCACAAAGTTCTTTTGTGATTGGTTTACGGTTCGGTGATCGTATCCCAGGCCGAGCATCATGTGAGATGCCCACTTGTGATAATTGAACGGCATCTTACTTCCTGCTGTGTTTTTATTGCTGCAGAACTTCTCCGTTCATGTGTTTCTAGTTTATCTGTTCGAATAGTTATACCAAGGTCCCAAGGCCCTTCCATTCGTTTGCCATTTCTTCTTTGATTTATGATGTCTTATGTACCCGAATCATCTGAAGATAATTCTTCCCCACGTCCATTTTCCAGAAGCATCCTATCTAAGTTATGTTTTCGTTTTCCTCGCAGAGGTGATTTGCATATTTCAACCACTTGCCGGGAACCACAGAAGGGTTGACTCTTTTGGAATATTTCTTCACAGGAATCACGGGGCAAGTAGTACCTATCTCGCGCAATGTAATGCATTTTACCAATACAGTAGTCCCTAAAACTGTATTTCCACGTTATCGGAAAACGCGTTGTACGAACATTCTCGGAAAACGCGTTCGTATGACCTCGTTGAATGCGTTATGTACAGATAAATCATGTTTAACTTTTCTAGTTAAAAAAGAGTTTAAATCGAATATTAAGGAAAAACTGAATTATAAACGAAATGTGAATTTTTTTTTTTTTTTTTTAAATAAAATTTTTATAAAAATCAAACGAAGAACACATTAAGCAAATAAAAACTTATACAAATGTAATTAAAAAACAGTCCATTTAAAATAAATCAAATAACTCTAAAAACAGTTTTATTACATACATTTATTGTACAGTTTACCTAAAATAACGTTCCACCGACATCTTTCTGTAGCAGAAAGTTCAAAAGTCAATAATATGATTTAATTTAATTTTATAAGAACAAATTTGACACAATGTGTAAATGTACGCAAAATAGAGGGAGAAGTGTGCAAATCATAATAAATTTCGCAGTACAAAAATATAAGGCAGGGAATCAACGCGCTATATTGGGGGGAAACGCGTATCATGCATTGGACATGAAATCGCGTCATATGAAATCACGTTGTAAGAGTATCGTGCTGTAGGAGGGGGGATTACTGTCAAATTATAACTTGAAAGTATCATATTTCTAATATAAATGTTTGTTTTTATGAATTCGTAGAGACTGGTAAAACATCTCGTAAAATAGAAAAATAATGCAAAAGAGTATTAAGATGTGAATTTTTTTTTTATCTAGCTACTTTTTCTTTATCAATAAAATACATAAGTAAAAAAGTTCAGGTTGCGCTTTAAGAAACACATGTAAAATAAGAGTCATACTTAAAAGCAACACTTACGTCCATTTTATTGATTGCACTTTACCACACAATTTTGTAAAGCTCAAATCATTTTTGGCGTTACATCATACCAAACATCTAATTCTATGAAATCTTTTATATTCAGCTTTATAGAAAGGCAGTTGGATTTCAATTGAATACCATTAACCTCAAAAGATATGTACATTCCTCTCATTTTTTTTGAACAAGTAAACAAAACCTTACAGTTAACTATACTTTTCTTCTCAGCAATATTTTAGAGAGAGAGAGAGAGCACTTTTGCTGTGATCCTGTTTGCTTTTCCAAGGAATTTTTTTCCAAGTTTTTAAAATTGTTGAGAGCACCCTTCTGTGCTCTTTGGAATGCCAAATTCTTTTGGCAATTTTTGTCTTTAATATTTTCTTTCGATTACTTCATTTAGAATTTTCTTTCCAGCCTAAGCTAATAAACACGTTCAGTTATTTAACTGCGACAAATTCTCAAAGGAATCGAATCAATCACTGTCGACAACAAACGTAACTTCATAAATTGAGTTGTACCAATGAAAAGAAACAAACTACAGAACAAGAGGTCACAAACTTATACATTCTATGTTTTAATTCCCATTCCTTATGATGTCGCCGTGTCTATACGCACTGTAAACAATGAAACCGAATCCGTCACTGTAGTTCCTTCCCATCAAATGTCTGCTTGATGTTATATCAAAAGGAGTCAATTAAAAAATTAAAAAATATAAAATTATAAAAAAATGGGTAAAAAATGTTTTTGGTAGAAAAGAAAATTTGCAAATAAAAGAGATTTTTCAAAACTTTAGTTCGTAAATGGGGTTTAAAATTATCATCGTACCTATGGTGTCAGGGTAGACAGTAGGCATTAGTTTCTAAAAATTTGAGTGTTTGTAAAAACGAGTGTCTACTGTAAGAAGTTAGAATATCTTTGATAACGAAAGTTTTCTATTACAGAGGCTTCTAACATGCTTAAAAATAAAAAAGTGTGTTTAGATTTCTTGATTGATACGTTTGACATCCTTTGCAGAAACAACTTAAATTTTTGAATGTTTCATATTCTTTACTTTTTATTTTATTAATCATAAAATGGTTGTTTCTTTCGTTACAGCTGAGATCCTAGGTATGTCACTTTATTACGATTCTCATTGGTTTAAAATATTCATGATGTCAGATAACATTTCCTCCACGTCACACCGTATTGAGACAGCATTGTAAATCCGACGAATCTGCTGCCTGCCTTCAAGTCGCATTCATCGAGCGGTAGCAAACAAGGTGAAATTCACCATCGAATGTCTGAGAGTATTGTCGAAGTTCATTTTGTTAATAAAACGATATCTTATATAAGGAGCAAAACATCGGTTTAAAAAGCCGTTTTCCACTGATTCAAGCCACTAACACATGGACACTAGAACAGCAGAAAAAGTGAAATGAAAAAGAAAAGCCTAAATATCCTCTTTAGAGTTAGTTTAAATCGGCAAGGACAATTTAAATTTTTTAAGATTTCCTTAATTAACGGACTTTTAAATTAATAATTGCAATATTTGCAAACAATCTCTTTTGAATTTTTAGACTATTTATTGTTTTGCTTACGCCAACATTAAAAATTTCCTTTTAAGTAATATTGGCATAATAATAAAAAGCAGATTTGTAAAACATAAGCTCAAAAAGTTCGTTTAATTTTTAAATTTTTTTTTTAAAATTTTCTTGCAAGTTTAAATTCTTATTTTAATTGGTAAAAGCCAGTGAACAGCACAGCTGAAGTGAAAAGGATTTCAGCTGTAGCTTCTTTCAGCAGGTAACAAGAGGTATTTAATGCTGAACTATATCTTGTTTCAATTCTTGTCCTTACTTGAACCATATTTATAAGCGAAATAATTTGTTTATTTTGTTATTTCACGGGTTTCAGCTCCACATTTTAGACAGGTAGAAAAATTATTTTGTGATGGGAGCAATCCATATTGAAAGAAAATATGTAATAATTAATTCATCAGTGACTGCATAATAGCTTTCAGACCCGGACGTCCGATAAAGAATGATTCATTTTAAAAAATACCCTTAAAAACACAACGTGGAAATCCACAAGATAATCAGTTTTATGGTGAGGAGTTATATTCTTAGTTACATCGACACTTTCTCAAATTTCATGACATCTAAAAACTAACTGAATACTTAATAACTAATAAATCGATCACACCTGCTACATTAATGCCCCAATTAATTGTTGTTTTATTTGAATATTTGAAAAGACAAGTTGCAATAAAAATAATTCCTTTTGAAATGAAACCGGAAAATTGACATATTTTTTGTTGCGAACTCTTTCTTAATTTTAAAATTTTATCAATTCGCATTTTTTTGCATCACTTTTCTTTATTCATTACAAAAACTCAATCTAATTCAATCTGATACACTTGAAAGAAAATTTGGATTTGAATAATATTTACTTTTTTATTTCCTTGAAAATAAATAAATACTTAAACAGTTTGAAAATTCAAATCTTCTAACGAAAAAAATTAAGAAATCTTACATTAGGAAGTTGAGGACTTCTTATTATTAGCTGTTTTTCCACAATTCTCTCTTGATTACAGATTAGTTTAAAATAAATTTTACTTTTTTGCCACTTTTTTTTTAAATTAACACTTATTCTTTACTATCACAGATATATTTCCCCACAGAATATCCAAATCAATATAAAGATCGATCGAATATCTTTCAGGTTATGAAGAAGATATTTTATTATTGTTCTAAGCAGCATCTTTAATAATAATAATAAAAAAAAGAACCTCTTTTATGTCATACCATTATTACGGAAATCCATGACCGTGTTTGAGATTTTAAATCAGATTAGCTGAATGATGGGGATAAGCGATAACGATTTTTCTATGACAATCTTAACAGAAGAAAAAAAATTTTACAGAATATTTTACAAAAATGAATTTTATAGAATGATAGATCATATTGTAACACCACACACAGTCAATAAACAAATTTTGTAAAACTTTTTTGTAATATTTACCCTTTGTGTTCGCCGAAAATAATTTTTATACACAGTAGACATGCATATATAGAGGTACACACAAGTCCCGGACTGTACCATAAGATGAAGGAGTTTGGAATATTCGTCTATCACCAAGTGCTTCGTCACTTTGAGCTACGGTCAGGTGACGAGGTCACACATGAGCTGGCAGCCTCCTCACCACACCAAAGCCACACTAGCGGAAGGACTTTGGACGTCACAGATTAGTATGGACACGTCCCCACCCTCCGGAGCTCCAGAAACCTAGTAAGGTAGAATGTGGTCACCCTCCCAATCACTGCCCGCGGCAAATGATACTTCACTCTGCTGACTATAACGGAACAGTACCCAGATTCACATGTCGCTAAAAATATTCTGACAAATGTACATGAGAAAGAAGAAATGCAAATATCATATTCTATTGCTCAGTGAATCGAATCCAATACCTTCCACTCAGAAGAATACTCTTTTACAGTAGAACTTCAACTATCCCGAGTGCTTTCAGAATTTCAGAAAAGTAAATTAGATGGAAGAAGAGAAGGAAAATGAAAAATATGAAAAGTTCAAGAAACGGAAAGACTAGAGAAAGTAGAAGATGAGAATGGGAGAGATAGAGACACGTCACTTGAGGAATTCAAAAAAATTATTATAAACATTCCTAGATGTTCAGAAGTGAGTGTTGAAGACATATGAGTAAGGATTATGAGTCTGACACTGGATTTCAAATTGCAAATGATGATAAACTTATTGAAAGTATCCAGGAGGAAGATGAGACCTTAATGTCCAATGTGAAGCAGATCCGATAGCTGATAGCTAGTGAAGCATTTGCCTGCTTTGAAACTGTTTTGAAGTGGATGGAGCGTCAGCCCGAGTGTGATCATATGCAAATTCTCCTTGTCAAGTGGATACGCGACTTGGCTGCCGGAAAACGGATGAAGGCAGTGAAACACGGCTTACTCTGCCCGAGATGTTCAGCAAGCAATGGCTTTCACATACAGCTCCGAACAGACATATTGTATTAATGTGCAATGCCTATAAATACATTAGCATGTAAAAGTGTTGACTTGTTATTTAATGGATGAAAAGAGTCCTTGTTACATAATATGCAATTTTTTATCCCATATTTCAAAGTTCAATAATTAATTACAACAGAACCTTATGTCGAAAAAATTCCAATTATCTGAATATTTGATTATCTTAATGGGATCCGGTCCCAATTGATTCAGAAACTGTAATTTTACTTTTCCATTAAGGCATTGTGAGCCCACAACCTCGTTGGAGCTTAAAGTAAGACCAAGCTATTTAATTTTAAGGAAATTTTACCTAAGGAATTAGGTAGCAAACAGCCCAACAGTTGAAGACATTAGGCTAGGGTATTTAAACAAGCACTGAGTATTGCCTTTCCAGAAAAACAGTAATTGTATTCGAAACCGAAACCTTCCTTTCCAAAGGGTGTAATATTATCACTTGGCCACAGTGAGTTTTCTATCACTAAGCCTTGAAGAAGCGAGCATAATGCATAAACAAAATGCGGTCCATTTTGTAATTTATGCTTATTAATATTTATGTATTATTTTACTTTTTCTGACCCCTTTAATTCAGGCTTTTAATAACTATCCCATGTTTATATCAGAACTTGAAAAATGAAGCATTTGCCAAATCCTAAATAATAGTTTGTTGAGATGTGAATCGTAAACTATTTGTGAATATAGGGTTTGCGTCTCCTTTCCCTTCCGTCTGATAAGTTTCGAATTCTTGCGCAATTCTTCTGTTTCGTACAGCGCCGCTTAAAATCCTGAAAGCCACTTCAAAGGGGCAGAGGACTGAAGATGTTGACAAAAACAAAAAGCACTTAAGAAGATTCCTCAGAAGCTTCATTGGCGGTCGCTTGACTGCAGGGCGTCAGGTAAAGTCGCCAATGTTTACACATTTTTCCGATCGTTCATCACAAATATGCAGATATTCTTGGAGAAAAAGGTTTTAAATTGTGCGAAATTTTATGTGAAATTAAATTTAAATCGAAAAAGGAATTCTGAATAAAATATAAAATTTTACAATTTGTAAGACTTGTTCTGTATTTATAGTGTGGTATTTATTAATATTTGTTCATATGCTATTGAAAATGTTATTGTACTTACACTCTTAAAATTTCAGAAATTTGACATTAAATTGTATATGTTAAATCACTTTCCTATTGCTTAGTTTTTTTTTTTTTTTTTTTTTTTTTTATCACTCTTTACGAATTTGCAATTATAATATTCGAAATTATTGATGTGCAGTTTTATTCAATTTATCCATTCATAATTTTTTTTATTATTTATTATAATGTGAAGTGGAGAGGCAGTTTGCAAATCATTTGTCAATCACAAAATCCATCTTATTATTCAACAGTGACGGGAATCGAACCTGAGTCCTTATACCCCTGGCTCTACCAACTATTGAAAGCAAGCCTGTTACCTAACTGTTTCTATAGACTAAAGGGATGGTTAATAGCTACAAGTTGTCGTAAAATGCCTGAATATTCTGAACATATAGCCTTTTGAAAAGAGCTTCGGTAGATACTGGTTATATTCCCATGTCGTCATGGTAGAAATTCCAAAAAGCACTCAAGCACCCATGCAAGCAGCTAGATACACAAAAAATACAAACATATAATTTTTCTTTCGTTGTTTAAAAATAGGGAGATCAAACCTGACACCTTCCATTCGGAAGAGCATGATAGTCATATTGGATCATGGCGAGTCCTTTTACCAGTTATAGAATAGTATACATATGTAGGATACTATTCCTTTTTTACATTTGCAGTTAGTCTTTGGTCCTCATGTGGCCACGACGGTCCACATGAGGACTAAGCTGTAACTGTTTTCTTGACTGAATGTCCTGGGGTGCGAATCATATGTTCCGGTTAGGTGCTAAGGCGAAACCCACATTGCTTAGTTCTCAAGTATACTTGCTACTCAGTATTATCGAGCCAATGAAAAGTTGAATTGACCTGGCTCAGCACAAGAATCCGTACCAGCAAAGCACAGAACCTGTAGTTGGGAGCGCATAGCGTTATCCAGCTTTTATCAATTTTGTAAAAATCATATTTTTTGTTGGTTATTGATGGAAGGAGCTGTAATAAAATAAGGTGCTGCGTATCATATCAATCCTATAATTTAAAATATCTTTTTTTTTATTTTTACTTATTCGATATTTTTTTTTTAAGTGAGTTGAATGATATTGCTCTTTTCTGTCATCTAGCAACTGCAATATAGAGAATATCCCCTATATTGCAACTGCAATATGGGGGTTATTCCCTATATTGTTTTTTAAGTTATTCCTTGTGTAGTTTTTTAAGACTATTCAAGATAATATGTAATCTTTAAATTAAAATTTAATCATAACTTAATATCTAAATGAATAAATTATTATCAGTGTGATGCTTAAAAAAAATCTGAAAATTATTTGATAAATTTTCTTAGACCTTTTGACAATAAAGGTCATTATAGCAAGTTTATTTTTAATACTAATGTTTTATAGACATATATGATAAAGGCACGAACATAAATTAAAATAATTCATAGAGAAATTCTCATTTTTAATTTCGTATTTAGTAAATTGTCATTCATAAACTCTAAGTGGAATGAGATGTACACCAGTATTTCAGTCCATTGATCTAACTTCAAAATTAGTTTCTGAATTAATCATTTGTTGATCGATACTTATTTTTTTTAAATTCCTTCTCTTTTCATCCGTTAAACATTTTTGTTTCATTAGTGTAACAGTCTAGTTAACTCCGTGAAGTCTACGTGGCAATATTTTATGACGTAATTTAGTTAAATTTCGAAAAATTGAAAATTTTGGTTTATAATCATTGAAAAAGAAATAAAGGTGAAAAAATATATTCATTTAATTTAGTAACTTTCTATAGAATAATTATGCTTCTCTTTTGATGAGGAGGGGGGAGGGACAAATTTCTTCATTATTCATTTGTATTTGAAGACAATAAATACTTTACACAGTAATTATCCTTCCTTTTCAGTAAAGTAATGGGACTTATTTACTTTAGTTGTGTGACAGTATACCTGAACTTTGTAACTTAAGTTGTTTGAAAAATGGTTTTAAGTAATTTTCAAAATTTACAGCGTAACTATCCTTCCCTTTCGCGATGAGTAGAAAAGATTATCCCTACAATTTATTTTTTATTTAATTAGTAATTTTTAATAACAAAGTAATTATCCTTCCTTTTTAGAAAAGCAATTTGGCGTGTTACGTGATAGTAAACCTAAATCTTGTGACTTCTTAAGTTCAATAAAGAAAATGGTTTTACTTAATTAGCAAGCTTTTAATCATCAGTCTCTTTTTCATGAGTGGAAAAATTATCTCGACATAAATTATGTTTATGTAATTAGTAATCTACCTAATTTTTTTTTTTTTTTTTTTTGAAGAATGGAAAAGTAATTTCCGAAAGAATAATTCATATTTAAGTAGTAATACTTTTCCGAGTAATTATCCTCTTTTTTTAAAATAATTTGGCTTGTTTACTTTAGTTGTGTGGTAATTTACCTAAATTTTGTAAATTCTTAAGTTTCTTGAGAAAATGGTTTTACTTAATTAGCAAGCTTTTACAGTTAATTATCCTTTCCTACCGAATAGTGGAAAATTTTACCTCTACATTAAGTTATTTTTATCAAATTAGTAAAACTATTTTTTACTCTATAACTATCTTTCGGGAAAATTTTACCTCTACATTAAGTTATTTTTATCAAATTAGTAAAACTATTTTTTACTCTATAACTATCTTTCGGAAAAAATGTTTCCGTTTTTTTAATAATTTATATTTAATACAGAAATTATCCTTTCCTTTTAGAAAAGTTATTTACTTTAGCTATGATGGTTTATCTAAATTTTTTTAGTTCTTAAAATTCTTGATAAATATATTTTTTTCATGGTGTTACTTGATTATTGATAATTTATTTATTTATGTTTATCATGCTTTATGCTGGTTCTAAATATTTTTGATTTATTATTTTAGGATGAATTAGGAATAAAACTTAGGTTTTGATTAATTATTCTAAAAGAAAAGCAGCGAAGTATTGATTTGAGCTAACTGAAAATGCTTTCTGTGTTGATTATTTTTCATTGATTGATAATCTATTTGTATCTAATTCTCCCCCTATAACTTTTACCCACTAATAGTAAATTAGTGTTTTCAGTAGTAATTCTATATTTATTCTTCTCAATCACATAAGCAGAATCACATTTTAGCAAAGTTTTTCCAGATTTTTTGATATCCTTGATTAATATATTTCTCTGTTTCTTAACTCTAAGTTCATGAAATTTCTATGCAATTATTGTTTTGATAAATAAATATTCAAAATAAAAGGAGAAAAATTTATTTTAACTAACTAAAAATATTTTCCTCATTAATAACTTTTCCTAGTTCATTTGAGTAAAAGTCTTCAAATAACTTCTCAGTGAGTATTATCGTTAAGACCCACATGGTATTCTTGATAAAGCAAGGTTCATTTGCTTCAACCCCATAAGCAGTTGTGTGTATCACATTTTATCAAAATTTCCTCATTTTTTACGATTTTCTTATCGATAGTATTTTTCTATGCTGCTTGAACTTCTGAAAAATTTAAAAAAATTATTGTATCTCTCAACTGGGGGAAAAAATAGGAAAAGAATGCAAGACGTATCGTTCATCCCGTCCCTCTAACTTTTCAGGAGAGAATGTAGGGGCCTCTTGAAGGGCGTAGATAAGAGGTAGACGCCAGTTTATCCCCAACGAAAGACCGAAAGTATCCGAACGAAAAGTTGCGACACATAATTTCCATTTCACATCACATTTACTAATTTTTTCCTGAAATTGTGACTCAACATTCACAATCGTTAATTATAAAAAAGTTATTAATTAATAATAATTCAATTATTAATAAACAGACTAAAAAATCAGTATGCAGGAAACTTAAAATGTCTGCCGATCTTGCGAGGAGGCCCGAATGGGGAGAATCTTGGGGCTTGAAGAAATTGCTGCTTTTCCCTACCCACTTTTTTTTTTTTTTAAATGTACATTACGAAGAAAAAACAAAGTAAATTTCCAAGAAATGTTATTTGTAAAACTTATATTAAAAATAAGCTCATAATTACTTTTAGCAACTTTTACCAGTATAAAAGTTATAAAGGAAAGTCAGTGAAATGTTGATATTTTTAAAACATAAATTTAGAGTATTTGATAATTTTTTATATATCATAATTAACGTTGATTGCTAAAAGTTGTATGAAAGTTAAAATTAAATTAAAACATAATTCATTGAAAATTAAAATGAAATTGACTGTAAATTATGTTTGTTTAAACTTCTTGATGTTTTAAAAAATTTCTTGATTAATACTTAATTGATTGTTTAATTTCTATGTTAGTCATTCTTAAGAAAATTAAAGTAGTTAAGTTCATGCGGAAATATTAGTTTGATTACAGAAAAAGGTAAAATATTGTTTTACTAAAGGCAAACACACACAAATGCTCTCAATAAGGTAATATTTTTGATTGATTAAAAATTGAATTGATAATAAATCAATTAAAAAAATTATTTAAATTGATCGTTTAGTTAAAAAATTTAATGTGAATTAAGAAACCAAGGTCATAAAATAATTATTAATAGTTTTAGGAGCACAGTTTATTAACTTACTGTAAATTTTTTTTTATTTCTATGAATTGTGTTTTAAAATATTTTTTTAAAAGTGTTTCAGTCAATTTATATGCAACTGATTTCATATATTTTTATCCTAAATTAAATCTCGTATAATATTTACGTTATTATATAATTAGTTTTAACCCCTTTCTAAACTCTCCCATAGTTTATTGTTCACTAACAAAGTGTAGAATAATTGTTGCCATAACTATTAAAAGTTCTTAATTTGTTATACTGCACATCATTTGTATAAAAATATAATTAAAAAATAGTTATTGAAGTAAAATTAACCGACAGAAATTTTATATTATAAGTAAACATAACAGGTGATTTATACAAATATAAAAACTTTAAAAAAAAAAAAAAAAAAAAAAAGCAAACGATTTATATACAGATAAAAACTGAAAAGTAAACGATTTATACAAAAATGAAAACTGAAAATCGAACAATTTATTTATACAAATAAAAAAATTGAAAAGTAAACGATTTTCTGACTCAACGCTTAATGAGATACAAGGAGGAGGTTTAATATTTATTAACATATATTATTTAAACATCGTTTACAATATAATTTATTTTTATGTTCCATTATATTTTATATTCGTAAGCACTTGTAGCGTGTTAACATAGTTAGAATTGAATTTCACTGCTATCACTAAGAATCAAATTTAAAAAAATGAAATGAAATCAGAAAGGGAGATCTATGGTTTTAAAGATAAAATGAGAAAGCAAGATTGCTTCATAGAATCGCTCACCAGAGCAGAGCCTGTTTTTCTCATAGGTAGACATAATTTCTTCAGAAGAATTTTAACTCAAAATTTTGTTTCAGTATCAAGTAAGGAAAGCTGAAAATATTTTTTGAAGAAGCGAATATAAGACAAATGAGGACATAAAATCCTGTTAGGACAGATATCGAATCTGAATGTTTGAGAGATCGATACCTGTGATCAAACCATACTTAATTGTATGGTTTAAAAGGACTTTTCAGCTTTTAAGTGCCATATAAAGTATGATATTTCTTCTCTGGTGTAAAGTTGGAGAAAAGTGGTGTCTACCACACATTTTGATCGTATTACGAAATTTCGAGATAGTTGAATGTGCTAAGCGACTTAAGACTGCTGAAGAATACCGGTAATAATTTATTATACTCGTCAATTTTAATATTTGTCATTTAAATCAGATGAAGAACTTGATGCTTGGAAAGTCTTTGTAAAAAGTCCACGGGTATGAGAAAAGTGTATTAAAAATTTCTACGTTCACTCTTCATCCTCCAGAAAGTTTGGAAAGGTCACCCGAAAACTCACCGCAATGACTAACCAAAATAAAAAGCAGAAAACGCATTATAAGCAAACAACCAAAACTATATTTGAGAAAAATAATATTTAATTTAAAGTTAAAATTTTATTTGAAGTCTTAATTTCTATTTTTTCATGGCCCAACAGAAGAGAAGGTTCAGGTGTCGATCCCGATTTCTTGATGCAGGTTCAAATCAAAAAATGGTTGGTTGTTTTAATGGTTTAAGAAGATTATATATACATATATATATAATTTATAATGAAACTAATTTAAATGAAATAACACTTAAACTAAGATGTCCATCTAAGCTTCTGTAGTTTGATTCGGAAAGGCTTTGTTCGCATGACCTTGAGGTAATGGGTTCTATACTTGAGGCACACAATAGGTTTTATATAATAGGTTTCAACAGAAGATCAGTCGTGTTCACTGCTGGGGGCATGAGGTACATGCAATAAGCCATAATGTCTCTCTGCTGCAGAAGCGTGTTTATGTGAGGATGCCATGACGGATGTCGACCTCATCACGTGACTTCGTTCCATAATTTCAAGACGATTGACAGTATTCAGCAGCTGGAAAAATTGTAAATAAATAAACAAAGCATGCGATATATTTGCTAAATATGGTAAAATAAAATGATTTGATTGAATCTGAAGAAGCGTTAAAAAGTTCTCTGTATCTTCCAAGTTTTTAAATTGTATACATAAAATACACATTTTCTGTGCCTTTAAGTAAAATACTCGATTAAATTTCATTTCCAGCACAGGCATTTACCTACGACCTATTGCAAAATTTATATTTTATTGCTATTTAACTTCTGTAATATTAACAGTAAATTAATTTTGATTCTAAAATTATTATCAAAACGTAGAAACTAAATAAATAAAAAATATGCTACGATTAATAATTTAAGCAAAAATTAAAATTGTTCCCTATTCTGAACGTCATTCCGAAATGATTTATTCCCAGAGTTGCTTTAAAGTCAATATCAAAATATTTTTTGTTTTTTAAATTAATAGTTTCTACCTCGATTTATCATTCTGTCAGAACAAATTTTTTTTCCTTTTCCAACTCAATGATGTCTTTCCGTTTTCCGCCACTAGATGGCGAAAGAATATTTATTCGAGATCAAGTGCTCTTTGTAGTGAGGAATATTGTCTCAGAAGCGTTTCACCGCTTTGACCATCCGTATGCTTTATTATATGCTTCCGCCGGCTCTGGGGAACTTTTTTGGCATAAAACTGGTTTGTGTTATGTGCTGTGATGGGCGATGACCTGCATTCGCAACTCACCAACTTACAATCGATATAAAACTTGCGCCGAAGATCCTCCAGCCAAGAATTATTATTACGTCGTAGATTTCAGATCTTTTATATAAAGTTTTCGTGCATGTGTTTTTCTCGTATCGAACGATTTTAACGTGCAAGTTTTGTTTTTTCCTTGTAAGAATTTGTTGTGTGTCGCCGGAGTTAACTCATCAGCGAAGATACATCTCCGGTTTGTTGTCATTCTTTGTGTTTATATCTTCATAGAGAAGATCCGGCTTTTATGTTATGGATAAATTAATGTTTGTGATTATTGCATCGTGTTGTGGACTATTTTCTTGAGGGGAAAAATAACATTTGATCATTTCATCTTTATTTTTGTTTTATCGGGTAAGTTTTTCAAATTTTTTTAACTTATGAATTCGAAGTTTATTGTATAAAGATATAATTTGTTTATATTGCTTAATTATGGTGTATGTAAATATAATTCTTTTTAGCTACTGTGGAATATATATACATTTAACTAGTCATAATTTTAATCTGCATCGATTTACGATTTGTGTTGATTAAGTTATTGATACTTTTTTGCATTCTTTCCTCTTTTAATTTTTCTTAATCGCATTTAACATTTAAAAATAAAATCCCATTTTTATATATTTTATGAAAAAATTTTTTTATTGTAAAAGACTCTGTTATTGAAATATTAGGCTATTTATTGATAAAAAACTTTATATTCTTTTACTTGATTTATATTATTTTCCTTCTGTTTATTTAATTTCCCTCATTACGATTCGCGTGATTGTCTTTAACTGTGTACAACAGGAGTAAAGAATTACCAAGATCAAAATAAATTTCCTTATAAGATTAGATATATACCAAAAAAAAGCGAAAAAAAAAGTTGCCCTGAAAAGGAAATTGCATTACTGCTGCATTAAGCTGAAATCGTGAAATGATTCATAAATAGAATAATTGTTTCCGCACATTTTTGTCAAAATGATTAATTTTGTATCATTTGGGTTTATTTAGAATGATGTGGATCATTGTGATTAATTCTATTTCTATTGAAGTTATACACTAAAACATAACTATTTTTACTTGAACTATTACATAACAAAGACACACAATATTAACTACGAATTAAAATTGTTAAATTTTGATATTTAAAAAGGATATTAAATATTTTAATTTACAAAAAGTTTACATAATTTCATTGTCAATTATCAAGAAGAAACAAAACGAAAATAAATTTAGTTAAAATCTATTTGGGAACGAAATAATATAAGTGTGGAACTCAGATGCTTATTTACGAAATATTTAAAATTCGCCAAGAGGACACTCATGCCAAATAGTGGCTAGTTATTGAGAATTTCACTACTCATTTCCATTGATTTGAATTTCTTACAACCCTATATTGACAATTGAATGACGTTCGATTTCTTTTGCTTATTTTTTAAGTCTATTCAAGAAAATATCCCGTTTTTCTTCAATTCTCATAGGAAAGAACTTTATTCTATCGCTATCGATTTGTAAAGGTAGAATTTATTAAGCTAAATATTGTGTATCATACTTACGAACATTTTATTGCTTACAGAATAAAATTTTCTTAACTATAATTATTATTTCATATTTTTGATTAATGAATTTGTGAAATCTATACCGAACTAATTTTTGAATTTACACCCCATTTGAATTTTATAAAAAATTAATCCTTTTTTTAAAAAAAAATTATTGCTTTATGAATTATTCTTTAATACCAAAAATTTTTTTTTTTTTTTTGAATACCTATATCGTGGTTCTTAGTGTTGAATATCTATATTGAAGTAAAATTTCAGTAAACTTTATATTGTAACGCTGCTGACCAATGATAATTTTTTATTTGTCATGACTCTAGTTTTACAACTTTTTCAACGCTGTTTTTCGCCAAATACCTTTCGACTTGTTTATCAGATTGAATCTAAAAATCTTCTCAATTTAAAGATTTCTCATCACCGCATCTGCTAGTGTGATTGAATTGGGCTACAATCAATATAAAAAAATTTCTTTTACTGTAAAATTTTATTAACAATTGATTTTTGATTAATTTTTTAAATTTGATTATTAAAATAAATTTATTTTCATATTATATTATTAAACTACATAAAATATATTAAAATAATTACATGTATGATGATAATTTTTATGAATTTCAAAAAATTATGTTTTTCTATATAATAACATGCATTATAATTTTTATATAATAAGTTTTTAATATCTCATTTAGCCAGGTGTTGCTACAATTACTGCTTAAGAATACGGATAATCTTTATTTTTAAAAATAAATACTCAATAAAATAAACTTTTATGTCCGTTAATGAGGAAATACTTATGGTATTTCGTGTATACTTATGGAAGTACTACTTAAACTATAATGGTTCTTAACATTTTTGAAATCTTTGAATTTTTCGTATCATTTGGTTGAAGATTGAATCGGCGACCTGGCTGATGAGAGTTAAGCTCTTTTCTAAGGTTTGGCAGCTTTATGGGCTGAAATGTCCCCTTTAACTGATGCAGTTCTTAATCCATTTTAAATTATATGTGTCGTCCTATATGCCAAAAATGACTGATGTCTGTTAACATTTTATTTTTAATTTTAAGGTTGAATCCAACAATCATACTCAAATCCCTAATAATTTTAAAACATCAAATTTGTAATCAAAGCAGCTTCTATGACAAATGAATAAGAGAGTTTACAATAATTAGTGGTTTTAAAAATTAAAGTTTGGATTTTTAGTATTTATTTTAAAAATTATTATTGAAATAAAATTTTTGAATACTGTAAGCAGTTTTAATACAGGAGGAGTCTAAAATTTCTTAAAACATTCTGTGCAATATTGATATATTAATTGTAAAATCAGCGCAAACTGTTGAATTTCAATTAAAATAAACGTACTGTAATAACACCATCTTGAGAATTGCAAATAAAATTTGAACGTTTTAGTATGAAATAAGTGATAAAATACATCAAGTCACTTACATTATCGATAAATGTGAAAGCTATTCTTTTAGTTTTTATATATTTAACTCAAGCATTCTCTGAAAAAAAGGACTCTCACCGTAGAATAATCAATGACGAAATGTGTCTGTAAATGGACAATCGTTTTCTAAAAATCAGTTCAATCAAAAACAATCAATCAAATCAAATTAGAATCAATTCCTAAAACTTAATCACTGTATTACATAATATTTGAAAGACAGTCTTTCAGGATTTAAATAAAAATGTAAAGACAGAGTTTAACTAAAACATAAAATTATCTTAAAAATTTAGGAAGATTTGATTCTGATATGACAGATTAATTAAGGTTAATATCTGACAGAGATTGCTGGCCAACTTGTCTAGTGGTCAACGTGCCTGACTACGGATAGGGAGGTCCTGGGTTCGAATCCCGGCTCATGCATGGATGTAGGATCATGCATGGATCTCATCATGTAGGATTTCTATCCAACCTTTGTTCTTCCCTTGTGTGTGAATGGTTGCCTACCCTATAAACGGGTCCCTATGGCAAGTGTGTGTACTGAAGAAGTCGGACTCTATACCAAATACGGTTCAATTGAAAAAGTAAGTGGAGCAGCGCACCCCAATTTGCCAGCCTGGTTGGCACACGAAAACAACAACATCTGATAGAGATTTTTCCAGAAATTTATTCAAAGTATGTTTTAAAAAATGCCGGTTATCTTACTAAAATATCCAAAATAAAAAATCTATCAATTAGAAAAATCTATTAAGTATTGTTTTTCCTTCTTATCAGCGGTGTTTTCAGAAAATTTTCCTACCACTTTGTTTAATAAGTTCTCAAATTTATTTTTCTTTTCTACTCCGATTTAATGCGGATGAATCAAGGATCCCAAATTTTCGGTGGTCAGGAATTTTTCAAATTCTATTTTGTAAGGATATAAAATTAATTTCTAAACATTAGAAATTAAACAATTTTCTGATTTCTAAAGTTTTTTTAAATTGATTAAATTTTCTCCAAAACCTTGGTTTATTTTCAGGATAATGATTACATATTTTTTTAACATCAAATTATAATTTAAAAATTGTGTTCTTAAAATGTTTTTTTTATCTAAGGAAAATGTATTATGATTTTTCATAGCTAAAACTACTGAACATTTCAGGTTTTAATTAAATTTTTAATATTTTCTTTCATCATTGAGATATAATTCATCTATACTTTCAGAAAACGTTTCAATTTTTTTCATTGAAATGCTGCTGCTTTCCAATTAGCTATGACCATGGATTCAAAAGTTTCTTGGTTGGATACCCAGCTTCGGAATCCACTTTAAATAGTAGGCCCCTGTTTAATGAACCCTCATGTGCCAAAAGTTATTTTTGAACGACAAAGAGAAATATTAAAGTGCTGAAGAACATTGAGTCTTCAGCATTGTAATGTTTTGGTTATATTTGTTTACAGAAGAATATTGAATCATTTAAAAAATTAATAGTTGAAAATTCGTCATTACTTGTATGCTTTCTATCTATTTTTTTAAAACACAAAAACAACTTTTTTTCATCAACAAACCGATTTAGAATTTGATCTAAATTCGTCTAATAAATGTGCTAATTATAGTTTATAAAGAACCCTTGCATTTTTAAATTTCAAGACTTTTATTACAACCTGTATTATAGTGGAAAATGTTATTTAACTTTGCTTGGAACTTCCTGGTGCGCCGAGCTGGCAGCCGAATGGTTAGCGCTCTTGCCTTCGGTTCAACAATTCGTGGGTTCGAATCCCACCTTGGGCAGGGATGTTTGTAGTGGTTCGGAATCCATTTTAAGCCGTAGGTCCCGGTCTAATTAGCCCTTTTGTGCAAAAAATGACCGTTAAGCGAAAAACAAACAAACAAACAAAACAAACAGAACTTCCTGGTGCATTAAATAACGAAATTTAATGTTTTTCGTAATCTGCTAAGGAAAACCAGTATTTTCCACCATACTGGATACTACGTCTCTTGTTGAAAAACAATATTTTGTAAGTCTCTATTAAAATTTTCAAATGCATTATTCTTTCATATTCCTAAAAAATATTTACGACGGTGCAGTTTCTTTTAAACGGCATCGATTCCACTAGCTTTCTTTCAATGTGTGTGCACGAACAGCAAATCAGTTCACCTTATGTCCCCTTTATAAATTTGAACTAAATTTATAAAAGGGACATTGGTGAATTATTATTTGTTCAAATTTTTAAATTTATCAAGGAGAATAAGTTTTTAAAATCGAACCTGTGGGGCAAATGACATACCCGCGGGTCATAAGCTCGCCGCCATTTTTCCGTGACTCCATTCGTCGAAATATTTTCAGGTTTTCAGTTTATTGTCGCAAAATCATTAAGTATGATTCTTGACCGCACCTTGGCCCAGTAGTTGTAGGCCATCACTTTTCTGAGTATAAGGTTTGGGGTTCGATATTAGACACTGCTGAATAATTAGAGATAGATGTTGCGCTTCTACTTTCTGCATGTTTGTTTGTAGGGGTGGGTGCTTGGGATTTTTCATGATTTCCTCCTTTTCGACACGTGAATACGACCCTCTATGCGTGGTGGAGGTGCAAATACCTTATTACAGGCTTAAGACGTTAGGCAATCCACAAATAGTGTGAAAACCTAGATTTAAAAACTAAATCTGTTGCAAGACTGTTATTGCAGGCTAGGCCTGTTTTCCTAATCCGGGAACTCTCTGTGCCTCGGTTAAATGGTTGGCCTGACGTGAAATATCCTGTATTTAATGCCCAAGAGTCAAGTCAGTTTATCGATCCACTGAATCGACCTTGCCTAACCTGTGCCTTTGGAGTGTAAAGCTCTACCACTAAGCCATCAAGTTTCTAAAAGTGAGATTTAAATCATTTATTTCTCATTCTGGTTGCATACTAGCCGTCTTAATAGTATGAATCTTTATTCTTCTTTCTCTCACTTTCTTTCTATTCTATTCGGAAATTCTTCATTGAGTTCTTTAATTCTTTATTTACTTTTATATATATGAGCATATTCAAATTGTTACAGGTGAAACTAAACAGTTTACATATCTTTGATTCGGAGGATTTTATTTTAGCATTATAGATATCACCTTTGAAATATAAGAAAAATTGCATTTCTTAGGATAAAAATTTGGAAGTATTTTTCCTTTTGATGCCAAACTAGGTTATATTTTTTATAGCATTTACATATATTTCCAACAATGGGTTTAGATATATATATATATATATATATATAAAAAAAAAAAAAAAAAAAACTGTTGCTTTTGTTGCATTTCTGATTTATTGGATAAGAATAATCCTCTGCAAAAATATCGTAAATGTATCTTCTCAACCATTCTGGTTTCAAAGTAGCCATTTTGCATGTAAACAAAAAATCTAAATATCAGACGATAAATAAAACTTCCAAAAAGTATGGCTCCTTTATAATGAGATTTTCTATGCAGACGTTTCTTATGTTACAATAAAATCGAATAAAAATTTGTGGACGGTCTATGTATGTATATATATATAGTAAAATTTATAAATGAATAATAAAAATTAAACATGTTTGAATTATCAGATTTCTGGTCTTCAATTCAACGATTTACTGGTTACCGAATGGGGAGGTTTAAAGGGATTGAGAGTCCAGTTTAAAATGCAGGTTCCTGTTGAATAAAGATATGACAGCTGAATCATTATAATTATGGGTTTCTGCTTCAATAGTATTTAGGTTCGATTGAATTCGGTTGGTTGGCCAGCCCTCTGTCTTATATTTAATAGTTGGACCGATTATCTGTTTCAAGAGTGAATTTTGGGAATGGTTCGGAAATCATTGTAAATTGCAGTTTTAACTGCTTAAAATACTTTAAATTGTCGCAGCTCATGGGTGTAAAATGTTGACCGAACAGCGACTCATAAATTAATTTCGGTCGATTCAGCTGCGTGTTGAAATTAATTACAAAAAGAAAAACCCGATACTTATGCTCGATTTAGCAACCGTTCTGAAACAGTAGCGCTGTAATTTCAAATAATAATCCATATCAATTGTTGACGATAGTTAAAATTAATTTATCAAAAAATGCTCAGCTAATAATGAAGTAAAGGAAGATACTGCTGCTACTTATGGCACTTAGAAAAGCTAAGCTCGCTGTGCCGTTGGCTATGCGACTTTAAGTCAGTAGGGTGCTTTAATCCGAGCACTACGAAGAGGAAATTACGATTTTGCTCTAAATTCCTCCGATAGATGGCACGACGAAATCAATTCCCTCAATTTCGACATTGATCTGGAGGAGGAGGAGGAAATTTTCTTCAGACCATTACATTTATGGTAACTGTTCAACGACCGACCACAGGGCTTTCAATTCCACAGATTTAACGAGCACGTGTATCGCATGTATTCTATGGATCTTTGGCGACATTGGGAGTCGAACCCAGCCCTTCTGGATGGAAGGCTGATTTCGTAATCATTAGGCTTTCACAGCCCTAGGAAGATATGTAAAAAATACATATAATGCACGTTTGAAATAATTTAATAATTCATTTTTGCTTTATAAACAGTTATGTATATTCTCCTATAAAAACATCTGAAACTCCCCACGATGAGCATGCACGTTTTGCAGTGGTTCGGAATCTATTTTAAATAATAATTCTTTAACTCCGTGTTGTGGGATAGCGCAGTGACCTAATGCTGTTGTAATGTATTTTCATTTCTACCGCGTATTTGCTTTTTGATAGAATTTTTATTTTTTGATGAACCGTATTTATGTATTGCAAAAGAGGGAACTCTGAAAACTCCCAAGCATACATACCGACAGACATGCAAGCACAAGGTGGGAGTGGGAAATTATCTCTCTCTGTTCAAGAGGATCTAGAATCGAGCTTAATTCTTTATACCTGAAGAACATTATCCTATTACTAGGTTACATTGTTAGCCTAAGTCCTAGTTTTTATTCGAATTAGTACATGCATGTGGTTTAAAAGACTGTTGAAACTATATTTATACCGATACATGTCGCCAACGGGGAGTTCAAACTCTAGTTCTTTTTCGAATTAACTCTTGTGTAGATCAAAAGACTAAAACTATGTACTGATGTGAACGCCGCAAAATTTCGTCAACTACTCTCAAATACTAGAGTTATTTCAATTAACTCGTCTGTCGATTAAAAGACTGTATCACATATTAATGTAAACGTAGCCAAATTTCGCCATTGGTGAGCCCAAAAATCCTCGATTTATTTAAATGAACTCGTGTGCAGATTAAAAGACTGTAGAACTATATCATATACTGATGTAAATATATCCAAATTTAGCCAGCGATATACCTAAATCCTACTTTTTAATCGAATTAGCTCTCGTGGATTGATTTTAAAAACCGTGGAGCTATAACTTGTACCCATAAAAGTGTAGCTAATTTTCGCCAACAATGATCCTAAATTCTTATTTTTATTCGAATTAGTTCTGTAGAGCTGTATCGCATCTTACTGATGAAAACAGCCAAATTTCTGCAACTCAGTTAATAAACCGTTAATCATTTTCTTCCTTCGTTTACTATTATATGATAAGCATCGAGAAGTAGGAAAATGTTTCAACATTTTAATCTTAAGCTACCTTAAATTCTTTCTTATTTTTGAGAATAAAAAATTTTTTTTAAGTTTTATTCACCCTTGTTGTCTCATAACGACTGAAAAAAATTGTTTTTTGGAATGGGAAGAAAAGATTTAAAATATTTATTATTGCAAAATTAAAGGCTATAAGTGCTTTATGTCATTATATATATATAAATTCCCTGTCTTTATCTCTCTTCATTTGATGCAAATAAGGAAATAGCTGAGTTAATATGCCATTAATTTTAATAACCCACCGAATGTCTCTATGCATACTTCTACTGTTAGAAACTTAATAATATTACTTAAAAACAGGGAAGTCGTGAAATTTAAAAAAAGAAACTAAAAGTGTCGTCCGTGTATCATAGTCACGCTTTTGTAAACAACTCGGAATTTAAACTGCTGCTGAGACTGTGTGCCGATTTCCATACACTTCATTTTTACAGTCAGAGAAACGACATTAATCCGACCTGAAAGTAACATTGTTCTGCAAATCGATGAGCTAGATCAATTTGTATGGTTATTTTTAGACTTCCCCTGGGCAAAACTTTTATATTTATTGCTATGCAACTCTTCCACCTAGGATGTAGCTCTCCTTCTTGTTGCCTCACCCAATATATAAATCATGTTAATAGAACGCTCTGATTTTATGTGTAAAGAGAGAGAAAACAATGTATTCAAAAATTTTATGTATGCCGTTGTGGTAGGATGTGCTGAAACGTCATCTATTCATAAATATTTCACTTGTATCTGGATTCATTTTATTTTTTTCAATGGAGTAAGTGTTTTTTATCATGGTATTAGTATCATGGTTGTGTTTTGAATTTCTGCCTTATATATTTTAATAACATATGACACATACAAATGTATAATGTATTCATCTCTTTTGGATATATTTACAATACTATTATAATCTGTCATCAGGTTATGCATCATTGTATCATACTTAGATATTAAAATATGTATCATTAACACATTCATATATTAGGATAGCGGAGCTGATAGCTGAATAGGTAGCGATCTTGTCTTTATTTCAACAGATCGTAAGTTCGAATCCTACCATAGACTTAGATGTTAATAGTGGTTTGGGCTAACTTTAAACTGTAAGTAGCGGTTTAATTTTTCCGCGTTTTCAACGGGGGAAAAAAAACTGTTGATCGACAAACAAACCAAAGCAGATATTAAGCTCTATCTACAATATTCTGAGATATATCTTTTACTATACCATATTTCGACCGATATTAATCTACTTAGTAAATTTTTTTGCTCTTGGGTAAATATGTTACCTTAATCTGGTGCTGACGTTACGTATCATATAATACTCTTTGATTTCAAATTTACATATTTTAATATTGAAATATGTATACAAGATATTCTATAAAATTAGGATACGTATTGTATTATCATATTTTGATTGAGCTGCAGTGGCTTAGTAGCTTCTCGTTAGGATCAGCAAAGTGAATCATTTGCCGCGGGCAATAATTGGAAAGATGAGCACTTTCACTCCCTCACTAGTTTTCTGGAACTCTGTGGGTTGGCGACGTGTTCACGTTCACCTGTGACGTCTATAGTGATTCCGCTGCTGTAGCGTGGATGTGGAAAGAAAGGTGCCAGCTCAGGTGTCATTTGAGCGTGATTGAAAATGTCGGGGCACCTGGTAATGGGTGTGTATTCCAAATCCGTTAACCTTAAGGTACAGTCCGGAGCTCTCCTACACCGCTATTGTATGTATGTATACTTCGATATCAGACTAGTTACCAAATGTTAAATTTTAGAATATTTTATTATGAATTGTGTTAAAATACAGATCAAATTATACTCTTATATTTATATACCATTTCTGGTATTTATCTCAGCGAATGAATTCATTTTTATTACAATATCTGTGTTTTATGTAATTTAGAAATTTAAATTTATTATTAAAAGCTGGCATGTGCTTCAGAAAACGTTTTATCGAATCAATGAGCATTAATTTTCCAATCGCTTTGAGTATGAAGTGTGAAAGACGGGAGACTTATAAGGGTTTTAAGGTCACATGTGGACAATTGACATTGATCCTGAGTTTTGAAAACAAATAATTGTTTCTTCCTCTTTCTTTTTTTCTATCATTTTTTTTTTTCAAATTTTGCTGTGAAGCTTTGATTGTGTGGTTTCATTTGGAAATGAAACAATTCAAATGTAAAATTTGAAAAATACTTTAGAATGTAATATATATATATATATATATATATATATATATATATATATATATATATATATATATATATATATATATATATATATATATATATATACTCTCTCTCTTTGTGAAATTTGGAATTTCGGTGTTTCGGTGTACCATTACTTAATGAAAGATTAAAATAACTTCGTTTTCTTTATAAAAAAATTTCCGCGACTTTTCCATATAGAAATAGATTTAATTGATAAAAAATGTTAAATTTGTGTATAAAATTCGCTAAATTGCATTTTGTATTATTTATTTCATGTAAAAAACTAAAATTTCTAAAATAATGAGCATTTTTATTTGTTTTCTTAAAATTAAAGTTGAAGTAATAAAATAATATATTTGGTAACTTTTATGTTGTTTAAATAAATGAATAATAAAGTAAACAGGTTTTACAGTTTGTTGTTAGTCTTGCTTCTATATCACTCAGTGATAGTTTAATAGTAAGAAATTTGCGTACCGCTCCGTACAATCAGCAGTGTTTTTCAATCTAGTTTTTTTTAAATACAAAAAATTAGATTATTCATGTGACGGACTGGAAAACTCCCATGCACCCATCTCGGGGTTCACCAACAACTCCTAGACTCGAATCCCATGTCAGGATTGGGTGTTTGTAATGGTTCGGAATCCACATTAAACTGTAGATCCCAATCTAATTAGCCATCATGCGCTATAAGTGATTGTTCACCAAACCAAACCCATGTGCTCACAGTGGTCTAGTAGAACAGCGCTTTCAGAACGAAGCATTCCAGGTTCGATATCATTTACTACTGAGCAACTGGAAAATGGATGTTGCCATTCATTCTTCTGCATTCACGTAAGTCGTTTGGTGCGGGGATTATTTTGGGTTTTCTCTGTTGTGACATGTGAATGCTCCAACCTAAGAAATATTCTCTTGGAAGGGAAATTATGCATATGCGGTGGGTATTAAAATGTCTTACAACACTTGTAGGATTTTACGCAATCTGCTGCAGGGTCTAAAAATGCCTGGCATATAACATCCAAGTGGATGTGCACTTCTGTATGCATGTCCGTCAGTGTAAGGGGTTGGAAGTTAATTATGTCTTCGCACCTACCACGCGAAAGTGCAACTAGTTGTGTAAAAAAGATTTCTTGGACGACAACTTTTGTGGTGAAATATAAAATACTTTACTGCAGCTTCACTTTGTTAAGCGGGTCCACTACTGAACGTCCTGAAAAATATGAATCAAGGAAGAAAACACATTCCTTTGGAATTTAAAAGCGACTGAAATCAAACTCGAGACTTTTCTAAGCCGAAGAGTATTCCTGTTATTAGGTTATGGCCTCTTAATTTTATTAACAAAGTCTTTAAACGTTTCTAATACAAAAAGAATTTGCCATTGTTAAAGTGTTCCCTTTTTTAAAAAAATATATTCCGTTATCCTTTGTTTCATTCTCCCAACGTATTAAAAGTTAGTAGGTTTGTTTCCCCCTATTCTTTGTAATTTGTAATTGTTTGGAATCTATTTGAGACTGTTAGTATTGGATAAATTCGCAACTCTTTTGCTTAAGAGGTCTTTGTTGTGGTTCGGAGAGTTTAATTTTATATTATGTATCTCAGTTATGTGTCGATTACCATCTTTGATGAAAAATGTTGTTTAATTGTTCAGAATCTATTTTAAGGAGTGACAAAGTAATCTTCGTGTCGTAGACGATCGTAGTTGACAAACTGAAGTTCTTGGTTTGAAATGATAAAAATCGACTGATCTTTTTCAAATCTTGTTTCCCTGCATTTACTTCGATTGCATTAAATCGCTGCAAATAGCTTAGGGGTTGTTGTTCTCGTGTGCTAGCTAGGCTGGCAAATTGGGGTACGCTGATCCATTTTTCCAACTGAACTGTATTTGGTGTGGAGTCTGACTTCTTCAGTACACACATGCCATAGGGACCCGTTTATAGGGTAGGTAACCATTCACACCTCATTCACACACAAGGAAAGGATAAAGACAAGAGAGAGAGAAAGTACATCCATGCCTGAACCGGGATTCGAACCCAGGACCTCCCTATCCGTAGTCAGGTACGCTGACCACTAGACAATTTGGCTGGCAATAGCTTAGGGGTAATTTGGTTTTAAAAATTTGCAAATTACTATTAAATTCTAAGAAAAAAATTTTTTTAAAAATTATGTGTGAATATAAAACCCAAGGCCTGATGAAGGCAGGGGCATATTTCAATTACCCCGGGCTCCCGCAGCAGAGGGTTACCTCAAATGGACTAAGGCATTTATTTTACGTTATGAATCAGATAGAGTCGCTAGCAAAATCGAATAGAAAGTTAGAGGGGCCCCCGAAGAAATTTTTGTTCTTGATCCTAATTAGGCTAAGTCGGGCCCTGATAAAACTACACTATTTAGCTCACTTACGCTAATATGTAGTTCTAGTATGACCTAAGTAAATTCAAACACAAAAAATTTTCTATGAATTCAAGGTTTCTTTGGTGTATTTAATCCTTATTAATTGTATCCAGAGACCAATTATACTTATGAGCAGTTCGCTGACGGAAAACGCAGGAATAGAAATGGAGAAAGATTCCTGAAATGCTGTCGCTCTTGTTCCCATTAAGAAGTAAGTAAACATCTGCGGTAATTATAAAAAGCTACTATGTACCGGCTGCGCGCTTCCTACTAGAGTAAACAACCCATACGTCACTTTCCGAGGTACGGGAAATTTATTGCCGCCAATTTATTTATGCCCTATTTGATAGTCGTTTTCTGCAACCGAGAATGAAAATAAAAGTTTTGGCGGCGATCTGCATAAAAACGTTTTGGATCCCCTTTTTATGGCGCATTATTTGAGCCTCGTTTATGGCTGTTGGTGATGGAAGTTTTTTCCTCTCCGCTGCGATTGTTTACTCTAAAATCTTGCACGAAGTGACCTTGGGGTGCAAAGTGGAAAGAACTCGGATTTATTTCCAATTTTTTTCCTCGATACCGAAATCTAGAAACAAACGTTCGAAATTAGTTCACTGTCGTTTCGTTACCTGGTCGTTGAACAAAGAAATCGGTACGTTTCAATTAAGAGCTTTTCTACGGTATAGATTCGATAAATTCTAACCTATAAATCGAAGTTAAAATAGGAATGTGTGTGACAGGAATGTTTTAAATGATGAAATGTTTTTCTAATTTTATAGAAACACCTGAAGAGTTCTCTTAAAATTTATAAGACAAACGAAGTGATTATTTCTTATTTAAAGAACAACCAAAAACATATATCGACAAATCATTTCAATTTATATGACAACTGTTTAGTGCTATACTTTGTTCTAATTTATTGAGTGTACTGTGGAATTGATTATTGTAAAGATAATTCAGTTTTATATGGCACAGCGGAAGTTAATAAATTGCGTTTTTGAAATTATAGAACTTTCGAAGCTTTGTAAAGTGATAATTCATGTCACTTTATAGCACAACTGAAGTTAACTATATATATTTATATATATATATAATAATTTTCTTAATACACTACCTGAGTTTTGTGTCAATAATTCACTTTAATTTATAGAACAATTCAAATTAAAATAAAATTTTAACACCAGGTGGTTTATTTGTGGAATGGAGCTCGTTCATTGTATGGATAGTTTATTTCAATATTCTTGGACAATTGTTAGCTTAGAGATAAACTTTGTTGTAATCTTTTTATAAGAGCCATCAGAATTATATTGACAGTTGTATTCAGTTTGTAGTTCAACTGAAGCTAAAAAATAAATTTTGTTCTAGTTTAGAGAACCATGTGTATCGTTTCAATTTATAGAACAACTGAAGTTAAAATTTTAACATCGTTAAGCTAATTTATAAAACTACGGGATCTCGTTCGCTGTAACGATAGTTAATTTCAATTATTCAGACAACTGAAATTACTGATAAACTTTGTTCCATTTTATAGTACAACAGAAACTATTGTATTGATAATTCAGTACAATTGAAATTAGTTAAATGATACATTTTGTTCGCGTGTTTATTGAACCATAGAAGTTTTGTATCGATAGTTTATTTCCACTTGTTGCACAATTGAAGTAAAAAACTAAATTTCGACATCACTTAGGTGATTTGTTGAACATTTGGAGCTCAGCCATTGTATGAGTAGTTTGTTCCAATTTGTAGGTCAACGGAAATTAGTTTAAGGATAAAATTCGTTCTAATTTGTAGAATCATTGGAATTGTACATTGTATCGATGCTTCAATTCCCCTAATAGAGCAACTTAATTTAATTAAGTGATACATATTGTTCTTATTGATCCACCATAACTTTGTGATGATTGCTCATTTCATTTTATAGAACAGTTGAAGTTAGCTAAGTAATTTTATTCCAATTTTTAGAATCACTGGAACTCAACCATTATGTTTATAGTTAATTATAATTTATAAGATAACTGAAATGAACATATACGCCAACTGATATTGAAATTTTAATTTATCATACCGCTGGAACCGCTCATCTCAGCAAAATAAAATATCACTTGAATTTATTACTTTAGTTGAAATTTGATTATTGGAAGTTTTTTTTATTATGTTATCAAAATTATTAGGGGACGATTTATGGAAAATTTTCGTTTTACGAGCTTTTCGCTGCATTGAATTTTGCTGTAATGAAATGAATTTTTTTTGTAGGATTTTTTTTAATAGCTATTAGAACAAAATAAAAAAAATTGCCATTAGTCGACTTCCTTTGAATTTTAAAATTGAAATGGAAAAGAAACGAAAATATTTAGATGCTTTTCGGAAATGCTTAGAATATATCATTGTTCTAAAAATATTTGTTAAAAATTTATTAAAAAAATACTCATTCATACAAAAAAAAAAAAAAAACTAGAAAAACTAGAAAAAACACTTTGTGAAAAACATTGATTGCCTTTATTGATGAAACAAGTTCTTCATTTTCAAGCCTTTATATTTGCTTATTTAAATAAAAAATTATGATGTATTATTTTACGAGCTAGATTCATTCCTGAAAAAATCTTATTAAAAAAAAATGTTTTTTTTTATCATTTTGTGAAATATTATTTTCCTAAGCTTTTTTAATTATTTATGATTAATTTAAAATTATTTATTTCCATTAAAAGTCTGTTTTCTTTTCATTCTTCAGTTTCAATCAAATTCTCAAAACGATTTTTATTTCCTTTTGACATCAAATTAAATGAAAGTGAAAAAAAAAAAGGATTTTTTTAACTATTCTTTCTTTCCCAGTCTGCTTAGCTTTTATTTTCCTGTTTAATAGTTAAAGGCTGGAAAACTTTTCAAAAAATAGCAATAAAGCCTCGACTGATTAAACAAAAGATCTTTGAAGTGGATCTTTAATTTAAATTGGATAAAATTCTGAAGATCGGAATTTTATTTATAGCCAGATAGAGAAAAATAGATTTTTTTATTAATCTTAAGAAATTGAACTTTTGTGTTTAATATAAATTTCAATCCCAGACGAGAGAGAATATTTTAGTTCAAATTTTTTCATACAAAATAATTTTACCGTTCTGGGTTTTATTCGAACTTTTGATTATCTTTATTAATTTTTACTATCAAGTTTTTTTGAAAAATATTTTTTACCAGAGCTTGATTCAATGCATTTTTGTAATGTAAATAAGAATTAGACGAAAATATATTGAATATTTGAGAGAATACGAACACATATCAAAAAGTTCGTAAAGTAACCATTAAATTGCCAAATAAATTAAATCATCATAAGTAGCCTTAAAATAAGTAATTTAAAAACTTATTTTAATGTTTTGTATGGCTATACTTAAATTTTATTTCAATATTATTTTTTTTCCTTTAAGGCAATAGGTGTAATTTAACATTTTCTAATATTTATAATTAATCCATATATTCACTGAAATTGCTGCTGAATGATCAACGCTGTAACTTTCAGTTCAACAGCCATAAGTTCGACTCCTGTGTTATTGGAAATTTTTAGTCTTTCATATGAAATCCTGGACAAATAATCTTGTGCCATAAGTGACTAAGATGATAAACGAATTCAACTACTGGAGAAATTTAATTTTGTATATTTCGCTTTGTTATTAGCTGTTCATATTTTCCCACGGAAAAAAACATGCACATTGCTTTTGAAAAATTCTGATGTGGAAAAATGTTATTTATTATGTATTTAACTTTGAAAAAAAAAAGAATTATTTTCATTACAAAATGATATTTCAAATATAGGATTAATTAAACGAACAAGGTATTGACCGCTTGAAAACTGCCTAGCTATAGAGTTTTTCAATATATAATATTGAAGTTGGTACTCCTTTCATCTAGATTCCAATGCCTTTCCTATCAGCGGCTTGTTGGAAAAAACGAAAACACGTCATTGCAGTAGGCATAAACAATACTACTTCGAAAATAAAAAAGGGATTAAATATCGTTATTTAAAAAATATATAAAGACCATGAGAAAATGTAGAAAGAAGTGTTGCCCAATGCCACACAGAGTTTCTTTATTCCCAGTGTTTACTCATAAATGGCAATTTTAAAAATGGGAAAAGAAACATATGCGAACAAAATTCGATAATGGTGTGCATGGGAGCATAGTCAATTTTACAGGGATACCATTCATTAAATTGAAAATAATTACTAACTCTCATCAAAATTTCAATATGAGATTTTTATTTTAAGTTATCTAGGCACGGATACATTAAATGCCAAACGTTTTCAACACAGTTTCTAACAGAAACAGGAATTATATATTTTGTGTATCCACTATTACTGAGTTAAAAATCCTTTTTATAAACTTCTCAATGACTGCTTCATCGTTCCTTAGCTCCACCCCCTTTTAAACCCATGCCGTCCAAAGTCCAGAATTACTTTAAACGTTCATTGATTAAGACGCTCTTATCTTGCGAGCAACGAGAAGCGACAGTTGTAAACATAAGCAGAAGAGTTCTCTCCGCGTAAAAGTCCAGCCAAACAATCACCAAATAATGATGAATTCGATAATAGATTTTCTCATGTAATCTTTTCTTTTTTCCAGTTCGCATATCCTAACATGCATACGATCTGAGTTATGTTCTCATTTCGGATGGTTCACTTCTATCGGATCATTTCAAGTTCTCTGATTGTAATTTTACCGATGCCAACTTTATTATTTTAAGTAAAATTTGTCATTTTGTGGTACCCTGTTCTCCCAAATTTACCTCAACGAAAATGCTTAGGGCGTGTGGATCTATGTTCGGCAGTCTGGTCTACTCTCTATCAGGGTCCCAGTAACTTAGTGGCTGCACTCCGTTACCCCTTGTGGTCAGCAAAGTGAAGCATCATGAGTCGCGGGCAGTGATTGGAAGAGTGACCACATTCACCCTCACTGGGTTGCTGGAGTTCCGTGGTGGGGGGTCGGGGACGTGACCACTTTCATCTGTGACGTCCAAAGTCCTTGGCAATTACCTTTGTATTCATGTAAATCAATCGTTAATTAGTGTCAATTGTCAATGATATAAGTGTGTTATTAAAAAAAATGCAGCATATTTACAAATTGGTTAGTATAATACATTTCATTCCGAGTCCGAAAAAAATTCATCAAATTATTATCGATATCAATGATGCTTGATTAGTTATGGTAAATCTAATATAATTCA
The DNA here is from genome assembly GCA_030067965.1 of Latrodectus elegans. Classification (NCBI taxonomy): domain Eukaryota; kingdom Metazoa; phylum Arthropoda; class Arachnida; order Araneae; family Theridiidae; genus Latrodectus; species Latrodectus elegans. The sequence goes on from CM057814.1 coordinate 124,849,095, forward strand.
TGAGTTCGAATGTAGGAAAATATATTGATTAATCCCTTTAGAGCAGAAAGAAATAACACACTTTGGTAACCATAACCTTATCCAATTTCTTTTCAGCGTTTGAGATAACCGTGGATTTTACAATTTCTACTCATGTCAGTACTGAAAAATCTGCGATTATTTAATTTTAAATAATCAAAAATAAACAATTCCGCTCAATGATCGTAAAGTAAAATTGAGTTTAAAAAAAATAAACATTAAAATGCGTTTCGTGAAGAATATTGTATTACTCTTTAAATTAATAATTCAAAATTACGATGTGGATCTGCTGTAGGAAGCTGTGATGTAATGAATTATTTACTTGAATTGGCGTAGTTGGGAAAAAACTGTAACCGTCGCCAATGGGACTCGAAAGAAATATCACCACTTGGCGCTATTTATATATTGCACCAAATTGTATATTATAAAGATTAAATAATGTCTAACACTTCTAAGTTTGTCGCTGGAGTGTGTTTGTGTCCTTCAAATGTGTCACATGTAACTGAAAAATTCTGTCTTAAAATTGCTGCTTCCCTATTTAAATCGATACAAAGACAACGTCAAAAGGAAAAAAAAAAGATACATCAAAGGAATTTAATTTTTTAGTCACTGTGCCAGACTTAAAAACAAAGATTAAGTTTGCCTTCGCTGGCAAAAATATGTTTTCAGTTTATCATATCTGAAGAATTAGGCGTTATCTGCAAGGTTTCTTTATTAACAATACACGTGTTACACTAACAACGGGATACGTATATCCCTTTAGATTAAATGCGATTTTGGATCGTAAACAGAGAAAAAATGAGAAAAACCGATGTATTTCCGCTCCTTTTTTTGTCGCCAAATTTTTTTAGGTCACCGATGCCCTGAGTCAGCGGGACAACTTTTTCCACGCATTAATCTACTATAAAATATTTTAGTTGGGAGTGAATTTAAAAGAATTTCTTTTCAAAAAGATTCATGAATTTTGACAATAAGACACATTTATAATAAATTTCATCATTTTCTTTATACTTATTTACGAAATACTTGCAGTGTATGTGTGAAATGGTTGGTAGGACTTTCGTTCTCCTTATCGGAAAGTAGAGAATTCGAATAGCGAACTCATCAAAGATCCGTCGTGCCTACTAATGGTGATCGGGGAACGTTAAATAGGTCGTGGCTGCAATGTCCTCCATGTGAAATGATACCTCTGAGGGTGGTAGCTCAAATCTGGGGCCTTCTGGGTTGTCCCGGCTTCTAAATGACGAAGACTTTCGTGGTCTGTTGGCATACCCACTTGATGCCATACTAAACTAAGTACCATCACCAACGCCCCTTATAGTAATTAAAGGTGGAAATCCTAGCAGCCTGGCATTATACAACAACACAATTTGAATTTATGTAATTTTTATGAATGAAAATTAAAAATCAAATTTTATCCTGTACACATTTATTTGCTAAAATTTATTCTTCGACAAATAATGAGAGGAAAATTTATACATTGAATTAGACATTCGCTAAAATTTGTATTTTGAGATGTAATTTAAAACAAGAAATGAGAGTATTTATTTTATGATAATGTTATATAGTTATTTATAAATTCTTTAATCATAAATACATGAAGATATAAGTACATAAACCATTTGTTGAATGGTTATTTCACTGACAGAAACTTTTCGAAAGTTCCCATGTAGTCCCATCCACTCCCTCCTAGTTTGTGGACGTAAGTAGTGATTTGGGATGCATTTAATAATTGTATATCTTGTTGAATGTTCTGTCATGTGCTAAAATTGATCATAAATTGATAAAATCTGAAAAATACCTTCAAAAGAAAGAAGTTTGCATATTCAATCAATAAATATTTCAGAAGCTGGTCTAACTACAATCACGGAGAGATGTTTTTTAGAGCGCCATCTATGGATCATTTTGTTCACTTTGAAAACTTAGAAATGTTTTAGACTAAATTTATTTGATAATTGTAAAAAAAATTTTTAAGATATTTTTTAAAAAAAAATACTAGTAATAGACAAACAGGAGTAATCTGAAAAAAGTTACTAAAATAATTTTAAAATAAAGCTTTATATTGTCCACTTTTATTTACTCGAAGTCCAGTATCTTTCAAATTTTATTATTCATTAAATTAACGGGAGATCGCGTGTAAAAATTTTGCTCAAAGCCGTTGCTGTGAAAGTAGTTGGTTCGAAGCTTGAATCAGCCAAAGACTCTCGCGAGAATGCACGTTAAATATTCAATGGATTCCAATGCATTCTGCTGTCGTGGTGTCAAGTGAGACAGCTCAGGTCTCATTACTTGACCTTGCATCACAATGTGGTCTATTTTGGCGACATTGGTTGAGAAATGATTGATTTCTACTGGAAATAGCACTTTAACTAACGCTGCATTGTCGTGTGGTTACTTATAAATTTTAATTAGTGACATTTTTATTAAAAATGTGGCGTTCTGAGTGCTTTTACGTAACAGTTATTGGCCACGTCTTTTAACTTGCAGGGATTGGAAGGCCTTTAGCTAGGGAAAAAAATTGGATTTTTTTATTTGCTTAGCTACATTCAAAACAGTGTATCACAAAATCTAGGTCAGGTAAAAACTAATCGAATGAAAGTGTATGCTTCAATTAAGCAGGGAATCCTTTTACCCGCATTATAATGTATTTCCTGCAAGGGATGTGTCTGGAAAATCGAAAACACATTCACTGTGAAAAGACAAATAAAAATGATGCTTTTTTAAAAGTAAAAAATGAAAATAGGAAATATTATGTGTTATTTTTTAAATAACAATTTTTAATGTAAAAAGAAATCCTCTATTATACTTATTTTTAATCTGCGTCCTATAATTTTCGCCCAAAGATAGTTATTTTAAAAGTAGATAAAGGATCATGCATGTCCGTTGTTGAAGTGAAGAGTTCCGAAACTATGTACATCACAGAATAAGCAACTTTACAGTGAGTTTAAATCAGCAATAATCTCATTTTGATTTCAATTAATTAAAAAAGCTGTAATCGATATTTTGACTGTCACGAAAAAAAAATGTAAGTAGTATATAAATAATTATATGAATTTCATAGATTTCTCTCCGTTTAATTTCTTGTTTTAGTGTATTTTTATGACTTATTATTGGAAAATAGAGATTTTCAGAGCTGCGAAATAAATCCAAAATCCGTGACAACTTGGCGATATTTTTGGCGACATATCATAAGCCATTTGATTGGCCTAAGTTAATGTGATGTTACGCGCTGAGTATTTCTGCAGGCTGAAGCACCAGGCACTATCGATTGTCATGCTACTTTGATACACGTTTAAGTGACGAAGTCGACACATGAGCTGTTCCTCCTCCTCATGCCTTACCATACCAGTGAATCGTGATTATAGCCCCGGAACATTTAACTACGATTGTTCCATAGGTTTCACGACACCATGAATATTTAGTACAAACATCTTATCCTCTTAAGTATTCACCTGAATCTATTATCGAACTTTCTACCTCTTGGTCTAGAGAATGGTCGTTTCTAAGTTACCCCGACTTGATGAATATGGAATCTTCTCATCTTTATGAAATAAAGTCTGTTAACTATTTTCCCATCGCCCACCCTGTCTAGTGGTCAGAGTGCCGGACTGCGGATAGTGAGGTCCTAGGTTCGAATCCCGGTTCGGGCATAGCTTTACTTTCTTTCTATCCATCCTATCTTTGTCCTTTTTTTGCATGAATGAGTTGTGAATGGTTGCCTACCCTATAAATGGGTACCAATGGCATGTATATACTGAGGAAGTCCGACTCCACACCAAAATATGGTTTAGTCGGATAAGTGGAGCAGCGTATTCCATAATGCTAGCCTAGCTGGCACACGACAACAGCGACAACTATTTTCCTAATTGAATGCGTTATCTCCAATCTCTGTCTCATGCGGAAAACAATTTCACTATATTTAATAATTCGGATTTCCGGCGACGCTTTTACACTGGGCAATTTACTGTAATGAAGGGAGGCATTTAATTGATTCCTGGCGTTTAATTCGATTGCATTCCTTTCAAAGGATCCTAAAATCCAATAATGAGGGATTTCATCGCATATTTGGCTGCAATTAGCGTGTTATTATTCTGTCTGGTTTGTGATGTCAGACTTGAAGTAGGAAAACAGTTCATCTTACTCTACCGTGGAAGGTTGTAAACAGCCATGAGAGAGATTATTATTTCTAAGCATTAAGTTAAATCAAACTATAATAGCTTTTTATTTCCCTTTTAAAATTTAAAGTATCAAAATAATTTGTTTTTTAAGTGCTTAGAATAATTTGTCTTATAAAAAGGCGCTAATTTATCAGTTATACAACATGAGAACAATTTCTTAAAAATGTAAAATTTTTTAACCTAAATATTAGTGATTGTATCAGTTTTAAATTTTTTTATATTTTTATTTCCTTAATGCAAAAACATTACAAATTAAAATAGGAAAAATTATCTATTTTATTATCAACATTTAATTACTTCTGTCTATTATTGCATATTTTCAAACCATTCCAGTTTTCTTGTGAGGTTCCGTATTTTAAGACTTGATTTCAAAGTTCCTGAATTTTTTTCTTTTCATGTGGTTTATTGTAGAAGGTCTTATATTCGATTCCAGTTACTGTTGTGTAATTCTAGATGGATATTGCTTTCCTGTATTCATTGAAAATCTTATATTTTGTCGTAATCTATTTACTATATATCATAAATTTATTGTTTATGCTTAATTTAAATACTTTTCTTTTTGTAGAACTTGAAAAACATTCAGTTTATAAACTGTATATTATATGCATTTTTGCTATTTTTTTGAATGAAATTTTAAATTAATAACATCAGAATTGGATATACATATTATAAAGAAATTTATTATAAAATAAAATATATTTGTTTTATTAAAGGATAAAATAATAATACTTGTAAAGAAACCTTTAAATTTCTCACAAAAAGCAATCTTAAAAGCTTTGTAAAATTAATTCAAAACAGAAATTTTACGACTGAATTTTGTAAATATATTTTTACATTTCTTTATGTTAAAAATAATTAGTTTCTAAACTTCTAATTTTTAAAATACTGAATGCCTTTGTAATTAACATTTTCTAGACTGTTATTGAATTATGAAAACTTTTTTAATGTATGTAAAAATAAATGAAATATTTTCCTTTGATACACGTTTTATAAAAATTAACGAATATATTTATAAAAACTTAAATTGTTAGTCATTGAATAAAATAGATAATCTATTTTTCGTGCACTGAGAATTTAAAAACTGTTTGAAGAAATGTATAATTGTATTTTTATATTCTGAAATTAAAATCAAATACTTAGAATTTAAATTACATATTTAGGAATTGTGTTGATTATTTTTTTAAATTATTTTTTATTTTAAACACATGTTATAGATATAAATTTGAAAATAAGGTTTGTATCAAAGCTTTTTAAATCTGTTTGTGTACAATAAAATCGTTTGATATTTTCTAGATTATCAAATATCCTTTATAATAAATATTTAATAATTATAATCTGGGTAATTCTAATAACCTTGGTTAATAGAATCTTGTTAACCGACCCGGCTAATCAATGGCTAATGAACTCTGGCCTTCAATTCCGAATAATTAGCACTCTTGACTTTAGTTCAACAGTTCGTAGGTTCGAATCCTACCTTAGACTTGGATGTTTGTGGTTATTCGGAATCTACTTTAAATTGTAAGTCCCAGTCTAATTAGACCTCATGTGCATAAGGTGACCGTTGAGTGACAAACCAATTAATAGTTCCTGGATTCGATTCCCACTTTGCTAGTAATTGTATTTTAGTAGTTTGGAACCAACTTTGAACTGTAGATCGTGGTTGAATTAACCTTCATTTGCAAAATCTGACCTTAGAACAATAATTTATGTAAAATACTAGGTATACCTAAATGTTTTTTTTATTTGTTGCATCACATCAATATTTAATTGTGAGTAGCGTACCTAATTATTTTTGTGAGATATGGTTTTGAGTACTCGGTAGCATTGGTGGTTTAAGGCGTTTGTTCTCATTATTGGAAAGTAGTCAGTTCAAATCCCGACACACCTGAAGATCCGTCGTGTTTCTAATGATGGTTGGGACACGTAAAATATATGGTCGCTGTGTCTTCCCTGTGAAATAGTACCTCTGGGGGCCCTTTTACTTGGTTCATTCTTCTAAATGACGACGATGTGCAAATTTTCGTGGTCTGCGATTGCATACACATTGGGTGCCCCTTGTAGCGTTGAAATAGCAGAAACAGGATTCTAGAATTTGGCATTATAATAATTGTAAAAGCAAAATCCCCGATCTAAATATTTACTCCCTGACTTGGATTAAAGAAAATCTTGAAATTTTTGCTTTTAACATATTAAGTTTCGCTGCACCAAATGTTTCTGCAGTTTAGCTATTTTGATACCTGATAGAGGGAAAGAGAATGTTTTCAAAGCTTTTTCGTTGCTGTTTTACTTAAACATTGACAGGAAATTCATTTCAACATGCATTTTAATGCGATGAAGTATGTTAAATATGTGTGGGCGTATTCAAATGCAAGGGAATTAATTTACCGATGGAATATTCACAGGCCATGCAGTGCTTCGCAAATCCTTAATCCAATTGTACTTGAAGGTAAGGCAATAGTTTTTATAAAAGTGAATTATATAATGTACAAACATTTTCGAGGTTATCAAAACGAAAGCGTTTCTTTACAGAGTATTTTTTGATTAAATCATCAGCAAACAAAATGCAGATGGAGCACGCGTGGAATCATAGCGATTGCATGGCAATAAGAATTGGTCTCGCAGACTCATAAAATTGTCTCCAGAACCACAGGAGCCCTTAGAACACACGCAGAGATCCTCTTGTTTATGATTGGATAATTACGTATGACGTCACTACATCACGTGAGAAGAATTTTTTCCTTTCAAGATGGGAAACAAAAGCAAAATTCGAATTATAATTCACCTCATACAACTCATTGTGTAATGTTGGTAGTTTAAATTATTTTATTATAAATTACATATTAGAACGTTTAGTTTATAATTATTTTATGAATTCCATCGAGTGAAATTACCATGGACTTCTTTGAATTTGTGTATGTTTTCGACGTGGAAGAATTTCAAGGTCATTGGAATTGCTCATATTAAATTTAAATTCTCAATTTTAGTAACAGTTATACATTTTGTTTTTAAAATAAAACGTGAAGAGAAATTTAATGCAAATCTGAAATAAATTAAAAATTTATAATTGTTTATTTAAATTGTAGGAATTAAATGCCGCCACTATATGTAATTTCTGTTCGTTCCATTTTCCGTTGTGTTTCGTTGATAGAAGGAAGCGTTTAACCTTTTTCTCTTTCTATTACTGGGTGCAAACATCGTAAAATATTTAAGGAGCATTGTTTACAAAATTGATTTTTCTTGATCGTACCTTTACTGGCGTTTTTTTTTTCCCTGTTAACTGTGTCTGGTATAGGTATTATTGACTTCAGAGGAATGTTTGCATGCTTGGTGTTCACTAAACTTTTTTAAAATCGCCACTCGATTTTGTGAAAGTAGATTTAAAATCTCTTTGCACTTAACCTAATCAATCAAATATAAAATACAATTGATTCTGATTTTTAACTTTAACAAATTGGCTACAATAATCACGTTTTACTTTTGTAAGAGCTTTTACAGCTTTCTTCTCAAAGTCTATCCGTTATGTAGTGCATAATAGACAGCCTTGCAACCTGCTCTTCGTGGTGGCATCTTCTGTATTGGCCTGCGATTAAACTGTTCTTGGATTCGATTCTCACCTTGAATTTGTGTGTCTCTATTATCAAAGCAACTTATTATTTTAATTATGGGAGGTTGAAGCAAAATTTTCGCCTTACAAAATGACAATGGAACATTTCAAGGTTTTATCCTTTGTAGTTATTGAATATAGATCACTTTCCTCACAAATTCCTTTAAGAAGACAATTGGATATTGATATCCATACAACTTTGCATCCATCTTGAGTCTTCCATTATAAGCAACACGATTATAATTCTCAGTCAATAAAAAAATATTAAAATATTTTTTGGAGTATTTTGCTACAAGTTCGATTTTACGTATTTGTTATCGGATTGTATTATTCCATGGTCTATTTCTTCCAATAAAAGACTGGGTGAAAATCTGAGCTTATTTTTCAGACCATGGTCTCGAAAGAATATTAAAGCTTATGAATGAAGAACGAATTAAGGAATATTATATTTTGTTTTCCTGCATTGCTCGGGAGATCTCCAGTGTCTCAGTAGCTTCACGCTGCTTCCCATTAAAGATCAGCTAAGTGAAGTATCATTTGCCCGCGGGCAGTGGTTGGGAGGGTGACCCCGCATACTTCCTCACTGGGTTGCTTGGGCTTTGTAGGTTAGAAATGTGTCCACGTCAATATGTGACGTCCAAAATTTTTCCGTTGGTGTGGTCAGGATACGGAGAGGAGGATGCCAACTCAAGTGTGACCACGTCACTTGACCGTGGTTCAAAATTACAAGGAATTTGGCAGTGAGCAAGTAATCTAAAGCCATTAGCCTTAAGGTACAGCTCGGGCCTTACCTGCACCCCATGGAAGCTTTTTATATTTCTATCCTTGCAACATTTATCCGAGCCGGCAATTCAGTAATTTTATAATTTGCACCTTGTTCTTCTGCTCAGCAGTTCGTGTCTCGGGTGTAGTGATTCTGGATCCACTTTAAATTGTAGGTCCTGACTTAAGTAGCCCACATGAACAATGCAAACACCGTTGAGCGGTACTTTGTGACGTTTAAATGTGCCCCAATCAACCATCCGAAAATTTGCAGGGCTATAGTTACTACAAAAATTCTTTTATATTATTTGGCTGTAAGTTATGTTGTATCAAAGATAACAGAAAAAATGAAATGTGTCTTTTTAATACTATGTTGCTTTATTATCTAAGAATGTTTCATATTTTCAGATTTAATTCTGTAAAGCTTTTCTTGTCTATGAATAATCGTTTACTCTTTTGTACTTACTCTACGTACACTTCGTACTTTCAAATTACACAGAATTCTCCTTTTTATCACTCCTAAAGCAAGCTCTGTTAAAAGATCTGCTTAGCAGAATTTATTAAATTTAATACATACATGATAAATTTCGGCATAATATATTTATAAATTCACATTATAGTTGAGTAGTTTAGTCCTTTTAGGGGTTCCATTACTCTAAAATGGGTTTCTGAATTAAGAGATGATAAACCTCGTGAATATTTAAAATCGTTATTTACTCGAAATTTTAAAGAAAGCATTATGTCGAACGAAACACTTACTCGTGGAAGCTATTATCTATTATTGGTGTGTGTATATATATATATATATATATATATATCAATTGAGAATAGCTTAGGAGGCATTGGCTTGATTTAGACTTCAGTATTCAGCCATTGCATACTTTGTACCAAGATGGTCAACACCCTCTGTTGACATGTTGGTACTTTATTATATTTTTTTTCATTTTTCCTTTTATTCTGTAGGTTTTACTTAAATGTGGTTCAAATTTTAAATTTCACTTTCTTTATTGACTGTATGCACTATTTGTTTGCTATATATTTAAATGCTTTCTAATTTGCTTTATTGTTCTTTTAGTATTTGTATTACCTTCGATTATTTGTTTATTTATTTTGCATTATGCTTATTATGGCAAGTGATTATATATATATATTACACACATACACACACTCATTCACACATTTGTATGATGTACTTTATTTAAGTTAACTTTTGAGCAGAGAAAACCATTTTATACAAATAGTTAATCTTTTATTAATTACATTCAAATAAATCAAACGCATAATTATTTTAAATTTAAGGAGTGTTTTTTTAAATAATAATTCTCTTTGAGAAGTATAATTCTTAAATCTTATACTTGTAAACTCTTAAATTTAGTGCATGTCTAAGAACTCATTAGTATGAAATTACAACGAATTTAAAAACATGAAATTACATTTAAATTTTTTAATCTCTGTCTCTCTCGAATACTTATTTTATTTAATACCTGAGGTGTAACCAGAAATTTAGTTTGATTTCAAAAGAAAATGAAAAATGTGTATATACGAATTGTTTTCGATTTTGAAATAACTTCAAGACTTATCAGTGAGCATTGAAGAATTTTACCGAAATTTTGATTTGGTGAAAATGGGTTAGAATAATTGTCCAATATCTTATCATTATATTTGGGTAAAACAAACGGAAGAGAAAAATATTCCCCTCCTCTCTTTTTACTTATTCCTTCCTTCGTTGGAATACCGGAAGTTTACAGGGGAAGTTTCCCCATTTTCATCTGATATTAAGCGGATTTTAATTGCCAAATTTGTATTTTGCTTATTTGTTACTACATAAGAAAGAAAACAATCACTATATATACTGTAGGACAACAACTCAGATTTTTGTTGATTTTTTGTGTTCGAAAATGAAATGATTTATTTTTATGCTGTGTTTTTATGTTTAGATTTGTCTTTTATGCTGTGTAAGGCGATTAATAATCATTGCAAATTTTCTCTATTGTTAATTTATCATTACTGAAAATTTAATCAAGTGTAATTATTTAAAAACTTAAAGTTATCAAATAGAGTACAAAAAACGTTTATATTATTGCATAATTTGTCTGTGGTATATAAATCATCAAATAATTTAGGACTTTAAATCTGAATGGGGCTGTTGTGGTGTAGTGGAGAAAAACATCGTTTTTAAGTTAGTAAGTTCGATACCTGATTCCACTGAAAATTGTCGCTCTCTGTGACCCATGCTTATTAAACTTAAACTTTTGTCAGACTTAAGTCCTTTATCTGATGGTACTTAGTGAAAAGTACGACAGCTCAAATATCACAATCGGCATTCTAATATTTGTTTAAAATTTTGATACGAATGGCTGTGATCAGCGAGTCTTCCAGCTAAACAGGTACATACTATAGCAGTGCTTGTGAGTCCGAACTGTGTACCTTAAAGTTATAACGGCTTTGGAATATTCGACCATAACCAAGTGCCTCGTCACACAGTCAAGTGAGGAGGTCACACTTGAGCTAGCATCCTCCTCTCCAGTTCCACGCCACATCAGCAGAAAGACTTTGGACGTCACAGATGAACAGGGACACGTCCCCAATTTACGGAGCTCCAGCAACTTAGTGAGGGTGAAAGTGGTCATCCTACCAGTCACCGCCCGTGGCTAATGATGCTTCACTTTTCTAATCTTCTTAACAGAGGAAATGGCGTGAAGTTACTGAGCCACTTGAGGTCTAGCAATAGAAATTGGAAATATTCGATGTAATACAATAAAACAACCAAGATGCATGTGTTTCTTTTGATTTTGCAGCGTGTATTTTCCACCTACACCTGTGTAGTGCGCGACTTTCGACGGTCCTCTACGCAGTGTCGACTACATCATGTTACATTTAATAAGTTTTGTCTAAAACGTTGCATGTATTTGCATCGATCAAGGGAAAAGACTGAGATAATGACTTTATGCAAACTTGTTTTGATTTACCTTGATTTGCAGCCCCTGTGAGCAATAATATATATATATATATATATATATATATATATATATATATAAGTTATTGAAAATTTCATGGCATCATTTATTTTATAAGAATGTTTTGTAGATATGTTGTTTTAAATAGGTTAGCATCGCCAAGGATACTATAAAAATAATGTTTTCTTTGAATTTATAAATATAATATTTTGAGGATACTTGAGAATTATAGCACGTGAAAAACTTAACACTGTATCCTCTAAATTGTGAAAGTTCTCTATGGTTTCCTCTTTTGACCTTGCGCTACAAAAGCCAACCAACCAGCTAAATGGGAAGCAAATATTCCGTAATTGCTATTAGTAAAACAATTGTTACGAAAATATATTAAGTTCATAAGTTTAAATTATATTTATTTATATAAATAAATTGAATTTTCAAATTATTTTATGCATGTCTCAAATACTTATTGTCTCGCGCTGAATGTCCTAGAATTGAATTGAGAAGGATGTCGGGAAATTTATATCAACATGCAATTTCTCGCTAATTTAAAACAGGCTGTTTCTTTTCGAAATTTTGATTACAGCTTTTAATTAATTAAAAGAGCAATAAAGAAAAGTGATTTGAACTTCCTGTGAATTGTTTTTATCGCGATATGACTCCAAAACAGTGCTTACCTTAAGTCGGAGACGTGATGTTTTTTTTTCCTCTATAAAAATTGTCATCTCTGATGTTGGCATTAATGTTGCCGGCAACGAAGCAATATATATATATATATATATATATATATATATATATATATATATATATATATATATATATATATATATATATATATATATAGGTATGGGTGTGAACCCTCTTTTACATTAAATATTTCTCACAATTTTTTTATTTTTTTTTTTTTTTAAAAATGTTTACTTTTTTTGAAAAATATTCTTTTTTCCCGCTGTAGCGAACGTGTTTTCGGCATTTCTAAGATATCCCTGATCAGAAGTGCATTGAAATAGGTGAAAGGACTTCTGACATCAATCTTAAATAAGGGACGTAAATAAATTGAAAAATATAACTAAAAATTGCATAATATATATATCCAAATTAGTTCCAATTTATGAATGAAGGTTTTTTTTTTTTAGTCATTACGAATTTTTTTTAACCTCCATCATTAATTAAGATCTAATAAATAAATGGAAGGCGTGATTTTTAATGTTTTGATTTGTTAAAAAATAAACCATTTCCTTTTAATTAACCATTATTTTATGGTATACATTCTTTGAAATATTTTCTTTTCTTGAATACGCCACTTTCTCGACTTGAATAAAAAAAATCCTTCTTAACTATTTTGCGTTCAGTGTGCACTACAGAGGAAGAACAGGTGGGTGGATGTGTCTGTCTGCTTTTTCTCGAGAAATAATCAGGTGGAAGTTTCGCTCTGAGAGAAATCGATTTATGTCTTTTCCATTAAAGTTGCCTGCAAGAAAATATTTGGCCATTTATGAGATCGCATACGTAGTCAATAGCTTTTTAAGTATGGAAAAGGTAATAAACCAGGCTGGAGGCGCCTGGAGCCGCTTTTCCACTGTTACCCCCTTCTTTTATTTATTTATTTATTTTTTTTATTGACGCTCGATTTACTTGTGGTATTTTTGGATCGTAAGCCGTCCTCAATCATTTCAAAAAAAAAAATTTTTTTAATCTCTGTGGTTATAACTTATTTCTAGATACCAAGAAAGGAATCAACCACCCGCTTCTAACCTCTGCCGTTTTCATCGTTCTTCTATTTCGCTTTTCAAAGTTTATTTGTATTGAGGAATTTTATTTTTGTTTACCGGTCAACTCCTCTGTTTCTTTCAGCTGCCGTTTATGGGAGTTGTCGAGTGGGTAATTCCAAACGAGGGACGGAGTTGTTAAGCGAGGCATAATCGTTTGGGTAATTTATAGGGTAATTTCACCTGCCGGGATACTATCTTAATGTCTTCAAGAGCTTTTTTTGCCACATCATTAGATTTCATTACTGAAGTTGAAAGTATGGGGGAGGGGGGGTAATTGATACTGAATACATCAACAAAACTAAATTAGTTTGCAAATGTTTATTTTCTGTATCATTAATCCCAGATAGTGAAATATTTTAATTTTTTAAGTGGTGTGCTTAATGGCAATCGATCTGATAATAAAATTACTGAGAATGTGTAGCATTTAGATTTTAAATTATAAAGAAATAATTCAATTTTGGCAAATTTTTTAAGTAGTTAGAAATGAGAAATTTAATTTTGAAATTATTAGAAAATTAAATTGTGTCATATTTGAACAGTTCTTTAAGTGTATAGTTGTTTAGCTATGAATTATCTTAAAGTCACCAAGAAATTAATATTGTAACAATTATGTAATTTTCCTAATGAGATTGTTTAGTTATACAATCTGATATGAAAATTAACAAGAAATTAAATTGTATAACATTTGGCTGATTTTATTTTAAGTGGGGTCACTGTCTCACTTAGGCAAAGATATAATGGGAAGTTGCCCCGGTCTCCCACGTACGCGAGGCCCCCAGATCGAATAGAAACGTCTGCCAATCCAATAGTTTGCTCTTGTAAAGGAGCGGGGAGCCCTTGAAGAAGTTATTACTGAGGGCCCCAATTAGACTAAGTCGAGCCTTGAGTAGGGTTGCTTAGTTACATTATATTTACTAAAATCACACCAAGAAATGAAATAGCGTAAAAGTTATAAATTTTCGCAGTGAGGGTTACAGTCGCAATATGATTTGAAAATTACCAAGAAATTAAATAATGTAAGAGTCGGTTAATTTTTTAAACGCGGGGTTGTTTCATATAAATAATCTGACGTGAAAAATCACTAAAAAATTAAGTAGCGTAACTATTAGTTAATTTTCTAACCGTGATTGTTTACAGCCTATTGATATGATATTCATTCACAAAGTATTTGATTAGTGTAGGGTTGTGGAATCTTCATTGGCTGAATTTATTTCGTTTAATCCAATACAAAGGAATTGATAAGTATAACAGCAGTTTATAGAATCCTGATTGATGAAAGAATTTATCTAATAACAGATTACCTTGCTGAGAATGTGTCCACGTTAAATATTCTTAGAACCTATTGTACCCCCGTTAGTATGTAGTGAAGGTTTGTAACTTTGGAATACGTTCGTTTAGGTGGTTGACTAGTTTGCACTCTTGTCTTCGTTTCAACTATGTGTGAATTTGTCTCCTATCTTTCATTTCTATTGATGCGGAATTCATTTAAAAATATATTTGTTTGTTAACTAAAGGTACTGGGCTCAATCCCAGCCACTGTTCAAAATTTTGTCTAGTGTACAAGTTAAATAGCTCGTGCTTGTAATGTCCTAAGTGAAATTATTCCTCTGGAGATGGCAGACCAAGTATTGCCGTTCTTCTGCTTGGCCCCTGCTTCTGAATAAGGAAGACTTCCACCCTGCTGGACCAACTTTTGGTTATGCGATAGCTGTTTAATTGGCGAGGCTTTATTAACAACCCATTTTTTGGGCCCTGAACCTATAACACCTGTGATACAGTGGTAAGTATTTCAAAAGAACTGATCAAAAGCTAAGTGTTTGAGATCTTTTCACGGAACAACATTATTGGGCTATGGTAGCCTAGTGGCTAGCCTCATATCTGGAAGGGTTGATTTCGTTTCCCAATGCCTCCAAAAACCCACCGAGTACATGCGTTACACGTGCTCGTTAAATATATATATAATCAAAAGTAATAAATTATATATATATATATAGTCGTAGTAGTCGGTCGTTGGGCAGTTACTATGGGTGTAATGGTCTGGAGAAAACTCCCCCCTCCAGATATTACATTAAATAATAAACTAATTAATAATAAATTTGATAAATTTGTATTACATTAAAAAAACTACTCTTATTTGTATTTGAAATGTTACTTCAGTGGGTAATTTATGCAGACAAATTGTTTTTCTATCTTTTGTTATTACAACTATATAAAAAATTTTCCTTTTTTCCATTTCTAATATTTATAAGTTTTTAAATTATATTTTTGAGGTAGTTTTGAGAATAACAATTATCATGGCTCTCATTGTGTGTATTTACCTTATATTTTTCTAACTGAATTAATGAGATAAAATAAGCAAATATAGTAATAAATAAAATAAGTCAAACTTTTGGGAATGGATCCTCTGGTTGTGCCATCTATAGGAGAAGTCTTTGAGCAAAGTCGTACTTTCACCTTCGTTGTGCTTTAGTTAAATAGAAAAAGCATCATTCTGACTTAATTTCGCATAGCCGTTGGCTAGTGAGCTTGGCGTGTCCAAGTATCTTGAGTAACAACAACGACATAATAGTTTTTGAATGGGTATAACACTAATGATGAAAGACAGGCAAAGGTATTAAATATTACTTTTCCATGTAAAAAACATAAGGCTATTAAAGATCAATGGAGGATGTTTAAGGGGATCTTCTTACAGGACACTGCCACCTTAAGAAACATCTCCCTATAATGGGTGTATTTGTTGATCCCACTTGCATGGGTTGTCAATGTATGGAGGACTCTCATTATGAGAAGGTGAAACTTTTTTCCGCTCAAAAATTGGAATTCATTACATACACATTGGGTCAGCATTTAATTAAACTTTGGATGCTGCAGGCTATGTCTGCTGAATTTTACTATAGCCACTGGTCTCTTTAAATAACAGCTTTCCATTTAGGGCAGAGTACAGTAAACCTTTGATCTCAGTGCTAGGTATTTTGGAACCACCCTTATCTAAAATATAATTTAGTCTAACGGGTAGCACTTCCCCTATTCTGAAATAGGCACGGGAAAATATACTGGTGTACACTGCGTCTAGAGTTACATTCCTGGTTTTGTTTGTGCAATAATCGGAGCTAGTAGCTAAAAACTTTCGGGTTTCTTTCTCTTGAGTCTTGTGTATATCCACTATTTATAAAAAAATTTAATTGGAAATTTCAAATATTTCGTGTGATATCTACAAGAAGTCTTGCCACTATCATATTTTGTTATTTGCTCTATGTGGTACCAAATAAACAGCAAATAAGTAATATATTATTTGACGAAAAATTATGAAAATTAAAAAAAAAATGGATTTAATGAAAAGAATGTGTGTAAAAAATTTGTCTTTCCCATATTGTAAGAATTATTTTCAAAAATACAGTTTAATCGGCAATTATTTAACTTTCAGTGATAATAGTTTTCGTTGAAAACAAATAATTCCTTTTAGTTTATTTTCAGCGCAATAAAACCTGAAGGTATCAAACTTCAGCAAAGAAAGACAAAAATGTCGCTTGAGACTATTTTATCTCTTTGTGGAAAAAGAAGCATTTTAACTTGAGCCGTCGGTTTCAGATAACAAAGGGTGTTTTTAACAAGAAAATCGTTGCTTTAAGAACAATTGTTTCAGGTTTGATTTTAAAAGCGAACGGAAAATGTCTCGGATTTTTTCAATGAGAGTGAGGTTGTTTGGCATTTATATATCCAAAAACCTTACCTGGCAGCGTAATTTAAACAAAAAGACACAATTTTAAATCATTCGTTCATCAACAGTTAAGAATTTAAAAGGGAATCTTTAAATAGAGTTTCTCTTTTTCTACAGGTTAGTCAGTCTAGAAATTTTAATAAATTTAAAGTAGAAACTAGAGTTCTTAATTTTTTTTGTTAATTTAAATTTCATTGAACTGATTTTAAATAACAAAATTTTTAAACCTCTGACCGCCTTCTCTGAGTTTAGTTATTGAGCAAACTTGTGTGTAGCTAAATTTTAATTGCAGAAAAGAATAACTATTATTTTCAATTTCACTCTTTATTTTACCGAGTTCTAACGGTTGATTAAGTTAAATTTTCTTCAATGTTAAAGAGTTACATCTTTGCTCCATAAAGGGTTTGTCTGACTTTATAAATAAAGTGGGTGACCCAATTGATTGGAATTAAGAGTTCATGGGTTTGAGGCTATGGCACAAAATGCTATCGAGCAGAGGTGCCCAGTACCGTTCAATCCCATTAAGAAGAAGAGGAAGAAGTTAATTTTTACCAATCATAAAATTCTGTGTTAACAGTTATTGATTAAATGACTCTTAATATATTTTTAATGTTAACTGGAGATTATTTGCATTGGTATTTATGATGTGTAAAATTTATTTTATTGTGTTCTTAATAAAAATATATTTGCTGTAATAACATTTTGCATTATTTTATTTTCTGAGTTAGCTCAGTTTCAAATTTTTCATATTATTACTTATTACTTTTTGATATTACTATATAAGGTGGAATTAATTGAGATATATTTCGTATTTTAAAATTCGCTTGTTTTAAAATAATATGCTTCAGGTAAGGTATTTATAAAATGGGTTTTTATTTCAATAAAACGGTTGCAGTTAAAATTCTCAAGTGTTATCATTTATTTACCGTCAGATATTAAGTTTTGATATAGCTTGAAGCTGTTGTGTGGCCTTTTGATATCTACGTATGCTTATCTTGGATTCCACTACAGGCATTTCTTGAATGATATGAAACAGAAAATTCCTAAGCACCTACGGCAGCAGATTCAGCTAGCAGCTGTATGAAACTTGCTCGATACCCATCCTGGGCTGAAAAAAAGTTATTCGAACTGCACTTTAAACTATTAGTGCAATTGAGCCCTTATATTCGCAAGAAATGAACGTGCGTGGGGAAAACCCTATCAGATATGACATCCATCCCTTGCTGACCATCAAAAGCATTTTGGAAGGAATCCGGCTCCTTCCTCTTCAAAAATATAGTTCTACAAATGGGGTCAAAGTGAAAACCGAATGCGAGGAACAGGCATTTCTTTAGTTATGTTTCACCCATTACGTACACATACAAAACTAAATTTGATTGGATTACATGTGTATTCGAATACGGCCAAAAGGAGAGTTAATCATAACCTTATTGGCAGCCACCAGTATCGTCACCGAACTGACAGACGAATAGATAACGCTCTGGATTTCATTTTAACAGTTCACTAATTCAATTCCCACATTTGTCTTCAATTGTTGTAGTGGTTTGGAATACACTTTAAATGATATTTTCTTTTCAAATCAATCCTTGTGTGCCAAAAAAAAATATTGGACGATGAACAACCAATTACAAGTATTATTATCCAAACCAATCCATCACAAGTATTGTTACTGACGAATAAGAAGTTCGGTCCTGAAATATGTTATCTCCCAGTATTTTTGAAAAAAGCAAATGACTATAGACTAAGCAAATGGCCTTTCAACTGAAAAGCCAAAAATAAAATTTAAACATAGGCCAAATTTAAATATAGGTCTATCAGATAAAGGCCTATATCTATAAACAACAATGGGACGTCTCTTTACTAATGTGGTGTTGAATATATATATATATATATATATATATATATATATATATATATATATATATATATATATATATATATAAGAAAAGGAATTTATCAAAATAAACGAACAAATTGAATTTCGATTAATGAAATTTGATTAAATTGCTTGGTAATTCATTTCATATATTGCTTATATATATGTAAGAAATGGATATTACTAAATATTTTCCTTAATGCTGTTATTTTATTCTCGATTTTTCATTTCCTTGTGCAAAGAAATATAAATGCAAAAGATTGTTTCATCGCCAATTATTTACTGTGGAAATCTCATAGGTTTCGCAACAGTGCTCCTGAGAAACCTTAGAAACGAAATCTTGAAACACTTGGAATTCACATCATCAATGGACGCGTGAAAACAAAAATATATTCCCCCTTTGACTGAATGTTTAAATTGCTTAAACTCTATATAAAAACCCCGATTACTATTGACATATAATTTATGGTGATTGTTAGTTAATAGAGAAACTTGATAAGAGTTGAAGTGTGGAAGTAAATGATTTTTTCTGAATGTTGCTGTATTTATGCGAATGAATTGTCATGCTCAATTTTTCAGTTTAAAAAAAAATCCAGTTAAGTGAAACATGAAATATAACGATATGAATGCAACACAAAATATATGGAACGTAACCACAAAATGTACAATACAATCTGAAGTGAAATAAAATGAAATCGAAGAGGTTTTTCTTATTCAGAATGTTTCCCACTTCTTCCAAATGCCTTACATACATTCGATCACGATATCCGAATGCACATAGGTGCACACAGCCGTATAATTTATACAATTATTTAGAGTAAATATTTTTTCCAATTTCCGAATACTGCCAACTTCTCCCAAACAAATTAAAAATGCCCGGTGCAAAGACAGCCATATAATTTATGCAAAAATTTATCAGTTAATGCCCTGCAATAATTTATTAGTTTCTTTTAGCCATGCAATAATTTATTAGTTACGCTCTGTAGTTTATTCATTTCTTTGACTAGAGAATCTTTGAAACTTGATATTTATTATTCAAACACATATTTCTTCCAAATGTTTTCAATTCGTTGACGATTTCTTTATAATATTTAGCTTGATGATATTTATACTTTCCCATTTACTTCAATTTCAATAAAATTAATGCATCATTTCTTAAATATTGATCCATATTCTGAAATGCCAGCCTTTATGTTTAATCGTTAATATGAGTGGGGTGAGTGAGTTTACATCAAGGTATATTAGGACGACATAACATTCTCATTGCATTGATTAGAATAAGAATCTTGTTTACGTCCTCAGACTCGCGTTGTTGTGTCCCGAGGAAGCAGCATGAACTGTTTCCATGGTAACGATTTGTGAGAATCATGTTCTGAGATGTTCCCATGCCGAACATGCTGAGCGATGGCGTCATTGTGGAGAATTAACGTCGCCATGGAAACACGTTCAAATGACACAAGATGATCTCGACTGAGCTTGATTTTTAGTTCATCATTAACTTGGTATCTAATTTATGAGCCTCAAACCCATATCAGTTAAAGTTGTGGATACTTCGCTAAAATTGGTTGTTGAAAGTTTCCGATTTTCGAACGTTTGAAGTCGAGTATGTTGTATACGACATTAAAATTTTTAAAAATAAAAAAAAAAAAAAAAAAAATCATTGCGTAGTGTGAAATTCCGAGTAATGGAATTGATCAAAATACTGAAAATTTCCGGGTGCTGTTAAAAAAAATTCCGCAATTTTACAGGTAAATAGTTCGTATGTCAATTGCAAGTGACAGCGTTACTTTTATTTGTTCGGAGAACAAAACTGCCAGAATTAACTTATTCCGTTTTTTCTTTGCCGAGCTGTCAGTTAACGATCTGGGGTTTAGCTTAACAGCTCGTAAGTTCGATTCTTATCCTGGTATATGGATGATTTCATTGCTTCTTCTTCCCTTCAAATTTGTGTTAATATCCTAGGATTAACCAAGTGTAGTGTGTCGTTCTAGTAAGTCCTAATCCTTATGCAAAAAATAATTGTTGAGTAACAGGTCATACGTTTCAAATATTGTTTTACTTTAGGATATTAATTTATTATTTTTGTCATTTTACGAAGACTCTTATGTTTATACAATATTTACTAATAAAGCAATGCAACAGGAATAAAAGCTCCTGTTGTTTTTTTTTTTTACTGACCAATAAGAAAAATCCTTCACTCTCCGCTTTTTTTTTTCCATTCTAAATAACGATTGACACTAGATGATGAACCACAGCATGGAGGGAAATTGCTTCCCATTCATCGTCACCTTGTGGGCACCTGTGGATCATGTCCTGCAGGCAAAAAGTATTACCCGCGTCATACCACCACAAATGCGTTTATGGGGTGGGCTATATTCATTCATCACCTCAGAAGAAAGGACAGGAAACATAAAGAGAGAAAGGAACATCCATGCCCGAACTAGGATTCGAACCCGGAACCAACAGCTTTGGATTCAGGAAGGCAAAATTCCATTATATTTTAGACAGTTTTGCTGTACCATGTTTCAAATTAAGTTTTCTTTTTAAGTCAATTGGAACGCAAAATATATCTAGTGTTCGCATCAACCTTAAAATTCCAAAATTATCAAGTTTTTGAAGCCACCCTAACTTTATTCTTGACTACAACTATTAAATGAAATGTAGAAAAAAAATTCTATTGAAATTAAATAAATAATTCGTTTCCTATTGAAATTAAATTAAAGCTGTTGCTGTTATAAAAATAAAGTGGATTTTTTTTTTGTACTGCCAATTGAAGTTACAGATTTAGATTTGTTTGGCTTGTATTCGTTTCCGATCATTGATTTCTGCCAGATGTAACATCCATCCAGCTGCCTTGTAATGCTAAAACATACTCAAGTGGCGGGGCTGACGTCTGAGCTGGCGTACTTCTCTTCAAACTTTCGCAGCACTTCCGTCAGCGGGACAACAAATCCTACGAATATTTTACATCTGTAAATTCTCTCAGCGTGAGGCACTTTTAAATCTTTAATCAACTTTTTCCCCCATAATTTGCCTCTTTTTATTTATTTATTTTATTTAAGCTATTATTTTTTTCTGTTAGAAAAAAAGAAATTAAGCGAAATGAACTCAATCATTGCAAAAAGAAATGTCAGTGCGAGTAAGATCTATTTAAATATATTTTAAAGCTGATGATTTATATTGGATTAAAATTTTGTTTTGTTAGTGGTTATTTGATTTCTTTTATTCTTTTAAATGTGCTCTCCACTTTTTATTATTAAAAGATAATTTGTAAGGAGGTGCTAGAAAAGAGTTTTTATAGTGAAATTTAAAACTTCTCCATCGGAAGTAAATCCTTCCATAATGATATTATTTTATATTTGTTTCATTTTTATTCAGACTGCACTCAAGCGAGAAAATAATGAGTTCCGCAAATACTTCAAGTGCGATAAAATATTTGAGCTCGCGAAATATTTATGTACTACTACGTGGTGAAGTTCATAAGTTGCTGTACTTGAGCTTTTTTTGTGATTATGTGATTGTGAAATAATTTTAATTTAAATCATTATGAATGTAAACAAAAAATTTCCAATTTTATTTTTTAAATACTTAATTTATGAAATTATAGTTATTGAATGAAATAAAGAACAATATCATATTAGTTTAACAAATGATGTATTGGATGAAATTAAATAAGTAAATCAAGCATACCTTTATATTTTAGAATATAATAAAGAATGACGGGCTAGTTTAATAAATTATATATTAGAAATGAAACAAAATACGTAAATTAAATATAGTTTTATGTTTTCTTATATAATGAAGAATAATATGTTAATTTAATAAACAATTGTATTGAATAAAACAATGATTAAATCAAATATACTTTTATGCTTTGAAAAAAAAAAAATCAAAAAAAGTATATGTTAATTTGATAAATTTTATTTATTCAGATAAGCAACATCAGAGTTCGCGAGATCATATATTTCCTCGTGATTGGATTTTTGTTGTTCGAATATAAACTTTAAACTAATTATAGTTCTCTTATACAAAAAAAGGGATCGTTGATCTGCAAACAAACCATATTTTAAACTTGCAAACAATTACAAATTTTTGTAAGCTCATAGCTATATTTTCATTAACTAAGTTATATTCATTTGAATACATAAATCATATTAAAATAATTGGTAAATTTCCAAGCAATGCCTACAACATATTCGGATGATTGAATTTTTACGAGAAACGGGTTTAATTGAATTTTTTCACTTTGAAGATGGAAGATAAACTACCGATTTGTAGAGTAAAAGAAATATTAATCGATTGATGAAACTTTTACATATTAAGGTATTTACAGTTTCTGTACACTTGTAAATACCTCAGCATGTAAATACAGTATGTGTGTACAGTGGGGTGTCATTGCTTGCTGGACATCTCGGTCAGAGTCAGCTGTTTCACTGCTTTCTTCCGTTTTCGGGCAGCCAAGTCCCGCATCCGCTGGAGAGAGGGAGAAGTTGCATGTGGTCACGCTGCATCCACTTCAAATGCTAGTTTGCTTAGTCATATTCTTTCTAAGTAAGTTCACTATCATTTACAATTTGAAATCTAGGGCCTCACTCATAATCCATTTTTCAATACATTCGTCACTCACTTCTAAATATCCAGGAATTTGCAAAAAAAGAAATTCCTGAAGTGTTATGTCTGTTTTTCTCATCGTCTCCCTTGTCTTACCATTCCTTTTCTTGAGCTTTTCCCATTTTTTCATTTTCCTTCTCTTTTTTCCGCCTAGTTTACTTTTCTGAAATTCTGAAAGCGATTCGGATAATTCTACTGTATAAAAACGAAAAGATTCCTGGTTTCAGGAAATTTCGAACACTTTTTAGTGTTTACTTTTCACAACATTTGTATAAAATTTTATCATAAATTATGCTTAGTTTAATTTTTTTATCAAGGAATAATATTCTTTTCTTTGTTATTGAATACCGTTTATAATGAAGGAGTACTTATGCAATGCGAAAAATGAGTATTTATTACTTTTTTTTTATATCGACCCCAACTGCTGCCATGACACCCTTTATGCGGAAAAAGCTGAAGCTGGCCAGGGTAGTGCTAGATGCTTTTGGTCCCATATGACTTGTTAGTTTGACTTTTTCTTTCTGCACCTGTCACACGACAACAACAACATTACTTTTTTTTTTAAAGAAAAAAAGTTATTATCCACTGGTTTATAAGGAAGAACTAAATTAGAAAATGAAATTAAATCAATAAATAATGTTGTTTTCATTACATTGAATTTATACATCAGTAAAAAATGCTGCTGTTTGATATTCATTTATTTTTTAACAATAATATTGTACATTTTATTTATCATAATCATATAAAATTATTTATAAATAATGTATATTTAAATAATTTTATAGTGGCATAAAATATTTATAAGCTGATTTTATGAAGTCGGGTTAAATAAATAAATTTTTACTTTTATGATG
This sequence comes from Latrodectus elegans, assembly GCA_030067965.1. NCBI lineage: Eukaryota > Metazoa > Arthropoda > Arachnida > Araneae > Theridiidae > Latrodectus > Latrodectus elegans. Next base: position 124,873,442 of record CM057814.1, read on the forward strand.
ATTTTTTTTTGTATTAAAATAATTTGTGGACTGTAATCGGAGTTTTAAATAGAAGTTTATATGTGCTTCTGGGAATTAATTAAAATTTTGCCTTTGGAAATTAATTATTTCTCAGAGAAATTATCAGATAAAACTTCTTAATTGATTTGAGAAGAAACTTAGAAAGTTTTGAAATCTAATTAACGTGAAGTAATGAATAAAATATCATCCATAAAGAAGAAAGGGCTGAAAGGAAAATATTAAAATAAGGACATGTTTTCCGCGAAATTTTCAATTAATGGGTTACGTAAACGTATTTCTGTAAAATAATGAAGATATGAAAAAGAGTTAAAAATATTCTATTTGATATTGAATTTCTACTTTTATTAACTTTTATTTGAAATAAGTAAGGTTTCTTTTTTAAAAAGGGAATTATGAAATTTTCAGACTCATTAATAAATGTTTTTTTTTCATTTAGTGGGAATAGTTGCATTATAATATATGCATAATATGAAATTGTGTTTTAAATTATTCTTGCGAAAAATTAATTCAATCGCTTTTTAATTAAATCTTGATTTGACTATTGATAGCTTAAAATATTTCCCCGTAATTTTATCACAACCGTAAATAAAATAATGAAATAAAATCTGATAATGGTTTGCTAGATTATTTTCCTTTAATGAGCTTATCGTAGTAAAATGCTAATTGTTTGCTACCATTCTAGTCAAACGTTTTGTGATGAGAAGCATAGAAAATAGTAAGAGAGCTCAGCATGAAGCCCTATAAATGCTCCTGCTGTCCTCACTGCGCAGAATCCAAATTAAACTACGTGGGAGGAAGATTGTTGATGTAGTTTGATTTTAAACATCTCTTTCAGTTTTGTGAATTGTTGGTCAATCTTTTGAGGCGATATTTCTGTGTATTTGATACGGCATTGTGAATGTCTTATTTGGGTGGCCACTGTCTTACCGCCTAACGGCTTA
>CM057814.1:124879403-124956903 GCA_030067965.1 Latrodectus elegans
AATCCGGCTTACAAGGTGTCTATTTATTATCTGTCTAATAAAATTATATCTGTCTGTTTACTATCTGTCTCATTTATTATCTATAAAATTATATAGTTCATCAACCTAGCTCATCAAACCGGACCTCTCTTTCGCTTCGTAGAAAAAAATAACTCTGACAGAGTTATTCTGCCTAAGTATAGATTATGTGCTAATAATTTATACTTAGGGGTAGAATAAATATAATAAATAAGAATAAATATATAAATAATATAGAATATATATATTAAAAATATATAAATATATTATAGTTTATTTTATATTTTTTATAGTTTATTTTTCTAAGAAATTATCATGAAAAATCTCTCTTAATGTGTGATGTGAAATTTCTTGCTGATTTATTATAAATAGATAATAAAAAAAATTCGATTAAAAGAAAAAAATTGTGGATGTGTTTTTCATTAAAGGAAAAATTTTATGGAGAATATTTCAGATGCAAGACTCTTACCCATCTTTTTCTGAATTTGCGACACCAAAATAAATTTTCATAAATATAAATTTCGTTCGATGTTTTCCATCTTTTTCTCTTTGCACTATGTTTTTTCTAAACTTAAACATTTTTTGATTTCTTTGTACCTCACAATTATAAATAATTATGATTACGAGAAAATGAGAGATAAAAAAAATGGGAAATTGTAAGAAAAAGCATGAACATTTCTATTTGCTAAAATGCGTCTGCCACAGTATTTGCAAATAACGAATTGGAAAAATAGCGAATCCGTTTTATGCACTTAAAGTTCGTTTTCTTTCATTCATTTTGTATCCGGTACTATCAGTATTTATAATACAAATATTTAAATTTTATTTTGACATCATTCGCCTAAGGTATAAAAAAAATTTAAAGGAATTTTAATAGTGCGTACTTTTATTCTGCATCAGAAAACGACTTTTAAAAATTTAATTTTTTGTTGCCATTTATGAACGATATAAAAAAAACATATAAATCCAATTGCTCTTAATTTTTTTCTATATGAGAAAACGATTTTTAAAAATTGTATTTTTTATTATCAATAATGAAATGAGTAAAATAAGTTAGTTTTATGTAATTTTTTAAATGTTAAATTGAAGCCGAAATATCATTTCTTCCTATTTTGTCACTCAAAAACGAAATTATAAAATTATATATTTTTTCAATAAAATCAGCTTTAGAATAGTTAAAAGTGTGCTCTTTAATATATCTGAATGTATAATTTTAAATTCTTAATTTATAGTTGATAATGTGTTTTTTACTTACATCACAAAGCGCTTGGTATTATTTTCTGTTAAATAATTGATTTCAAGAATTCCTTTTAGACGCACATAACAATACAGTTGTGTTGGTATTCGAATCTAAGCGATAATTCTAAAATTTAATAGTATTCACAGATTCTTCCATCAAGTTGATGTTTTTCTCATGATTCTCAAAAATAGCTTTATCTAAACACAAAAAGAATACTTATTCAGCGAAATTTAAAGATCTACATCTAGCAGTGTAAAAATATACTGTTTTATTTTTCACAAATTCCATTTTAATAAAAATTAGGATAATATTTATTGTGCGATGAATTTATTTATATCATGTAGACAACGAAATTTTAACTAAGAATTTGTTTGCATGAAAGGCAATAATGTTGAATGAAAATAGGCACACTTAAATGTTTACTTTTACTTAAATTTTATCTATTTTTTATACTAAATTAAAATATTGTTATTTTAATGATTTTTCATATAAAAAAGATTCAACTTATTTAATAAAATTAAAGACAAAAATGTCTTTTTTAAAGAAAGAGAAATTTTTATTTACTTTAATGATTGATTATGATGTAATATAGAGAAATAAAAATTATAAAATTATTTGAATCTATTGTTATATGGCATTTAATGAAAAAATGTTCTAACATTTTTGCTTGTCAAAACGTGTACTGTAATTGTTTTAAGCATATTCTTAATTTAATCATTAATCTTTAACTAGAAAATAACATAAAAATTTGCTGTTAAAAATCTAAAAATTGATTGCTAAAAATGAAGTTAATGTAACCAGCCTAGGAAGATTTTGATTAGAATGGAACTCATGTAATAAAATAGGAATCAATTCAGATAGAATTTATGGAATAATTGCAATTGAATATTCATTTAATGTGCGAACTGTATTTCAAAAATATTGTTTATATTTTGGCGATATTACTTTGGAAGACAATTTCTTGCTTAGTAGTTATGTTTTCGAAATGAATGGTCTTGGGTTCAATTCTGATCATTAGATCAATATTGAAAAAAATTTCAGATGGATATTTTAATTTCTGCTTATTTGGTTGGGTTTTCCAGGTTTTTTCTCTTGTAAACACTTAAATGCAGGTCCATCTATTAAAAGAATTGTTATGTGGCAGTGGGAGCTCAAAAAACGTTAAGTTAATAGACTATATATATATATATATATATATATATATATATATATATATATATATATATAGCACGTTGTCATTAAAAGAACCAATTTCTTCCCACAGCGCGAAAACAAATTCTGGCTCGACTCTCGCTGTGAATGTTTTCAACGAGTCAAAATCTACTGAAAATAGTAGGCTTTAATCGAATTTGCCTTCACATTAAAAAAATATACCGAAGTGAACCAGAGAATTTCAAGACTATGTATTTTTTTTAAATATTTTGTTTTTGAAAGTATTTTAATTTCGTCACGAATTAGAACATGTTAGATGAATTATATTAATTTTTTAAACCATTTTTATCATCAAGTTTCAAGAAAAAATTGTATTTATTCTACTTTTGATCCACACGCTATTAATTGACCCCAAATATTTTAAATAGTTCCTATACGAAAAGATCTTGTTATAAGGATCATTTTTTTAATTATTTAATTAAAAGAGAGACACTTTTGAAAAATTATATTCCTCTAATGTTGCGTATTTGTCTAAAAAGTTGTCTGTAATCTGCGACAAATCTATTCCAACGCTTATCACCCTTGAGGATTAATGTTGTTTACAAACACTAGTTTGTGTTTACCCTTGTAATAATGTTATGTCGAATCCATTTGTCATATTCTAAGTCTACTGTAACATTTCAGTTAATAACAATTTCCTGTTGCCTTATGTAACTTTCATTTAAGGCCTTATTTAGAATTGAGGAAACGGCAGCTGTGAACTGACATTGGAAACGATACATTGCTATTGATGTATGTAAATGTTTTATGAAAACATTTTTTTTACAGTTTTAGATTGAAGAAAGTTTTAAAGTATGCATTTATCACATCATTTTTTACTGAACCATAACTTTTAGATTATTTTATTGGGAATATAAAGTAATAAGAACTTACATTAAAATAATTACCATTTTTAGCTTATGCGGATTATAAATTTCGAATCGTTCTTTTTTATTAGGATTAAATTAAATAGTTATTACATTTTATATTCATATATAGTTATTAGGTAATAAGTAAATTTCTCATAGACCCAGGCAAAATCAATTTAAATAATTATTCCTATTAAAAAAGGGCTAAATATTTATTTTTATGTCTATGAATTCGTAAATTAAATTTTTATAATTAAATTGATTAATTCGTATAGTAAGTTTTTAATATGTATACTTGAAAGATTAATTTTTTCCTTAAAATTCTACTGAAATACGTAAACATGTTTGTCTAAATTATAACTGTTATCTATTTACATTTGGAAAATAGGTATTTTTAATAAACACTTCAGTGACAAATGTTCTCAAAATATTTATATATTTCATTAATATTTATAAAAATACATAATTACACATTAATATATATATTTAAAATATATATAACAGTTATATTTATTTTTAGCATTCGTTTTTATTGATTAATTCATTTATTTAAAAAAAATTATATTTTATAATGTAAAAATCTAATTTTCTTTAATAAATGATTACTTCTAAAAGTAATTTAATTAAAAATACTTTAACTTGTTTTTAATGTTTAAAATGATGATAGAATATATTTTGTCTTCCAAATATTAATATATTAAATATTTTTTTCCCTTTTTATACGATATTTTTTATTATTCAAACGCATTTCTATCTGCTTGTGTTGGTTATTAGAAGACGTTTTGTTTATTAGTTATGTAATTAAATAACTTTTATACATAAAATGTCAGTTAACAGACCTTATTCAATAGTTAAATAAAATGAGATTTAAAAATTTTTGAATACTACTTAAAACAATTCTCACACACAAATTTGTTATTATTTTTTTTAACATTGTGTCAATAAAAACAAATTACAGATTATCTTATATATATATATATACGTATTAATGAAAAGAATTATACATTTATTTAAGAACAGTAAGTAATAAATTGAAAAATTTTTTAATTTCTGCTGAAAGAGGTATAGATTTAAATTATTTATAGTGTCAGTTTCTCATGATTTTTTTTGAGCATTATTTAGTTTCCTTACATGTTTGAATTATAAATTTAATTTGTTAAAATGTGAAAATATTTCCAGTTATTAAAATTATATGCAAGGAAAACCTTAAACGTGAATTCAGTAAAACCGTAAATATATATTTATATTATGTTTTATATATTTTTTAATTTATTCAGTATGAAACTAATTAATTAAAAAAATTTTCATCATATTAAAATGATTAATTTATTTTCGTCCATAATTTTTTTAAAGGAGGCAACTTATTCAAAATTATCTTGCATTGTTTTACTGTTTTCTTTAGATAATTATTTATTGGGAAAAATCAGTAAATTTGTTATATTATATAAAGCTATTTATTCTATTAAATTTTTTTTATTAGATTCCTAATTTAAAAATCAAACCATTTCAGTTATTTATAATTAAAAGTTTTCGCATAATTGATACGGATTGAACTGTGGGAATGGCTAAAACATTAATTTTTAAAAATCATATTTTTCAGTTTAATTTTTATTTTTATGATAGTTAATTAAAAATCGCCTCGTTAAAAAAGTGTTTAACGAATTAAGTTGACAAAATTTTGCTCTCACAACATCATTAATTCCCTGTATCGCTGTTTTGGAATTATTTTTTATGACTATTTTATTGGAAGCTAAAATAATTAAATATTATGCGACAAATTTTCCTTTATTTTTTCCGACATAATTAGAAAACGTTTTTTAGGACAAAACCTGTATTTTTTAAATAATGTGCTTTTCCCTTACCTTGTTTTTTTGTTTAAAATATTTTTAAACGAAAAAAGAACATTGTTTTTTAAAGCAAATATTAACATTGTTCTAAATTTTATTCTCTGAATTAAAGAATGTGATTTTTTGCATTGACAACATTTTTTGTGTAATAGACTGTTTGCAGTAAATATGCAATTTCAATTTTTTGTTAAGAGTTATAATTCCTCTGTGTGATCAATAGTTATTTCTTCAAACCAATTATTTTCCTTTTTTTACTCCATGAAATTAACCCTTTCAGTGACTTTTGATTTCGCACTAAGAGCTTTAGTAACAGAAAATTATAAAATATTTCATGTTTACATAGAATACACAAGTGCATAGCTATTTTTTTTCCTTTTGGAAGTTTTTTCCCCGTTAATTAATGAAAAGCGTTTTTTTTTTTTTTTTTTTTTTTTTTTTTTGTAAATTATTGAACACTTGTATATTTCCTACTTATTAATAAATAAATCTGTTAAATGGAAATTAACATAACAAAAGTAATATCATCACTTAAACTTTTAATTAATTTGAGTAGTGGTTAAACGAGCAGGTAACTTAGTGGTTTGAACTCTGTTCTTCATTTGAAAACTACCTCGGTTTTCGACTTCTAAATGGGTGTTCGAGTACTCTGAAATTTACTTATAGTATCATACTCTGATCAAAATAATGTGACCATAAAGCGACTAAACAATTAGTTGAAGATTTAATTATTTGTTCTAAGCAAATGACTTTTAAGAATAAATGAACTGTTATTCGAAACTTCGAAAAACTTATGAAATTTCAAAATAAATTAATCCAAAATAAATTGAAGATAATTTAGTGATTATTATATTACTAAATTATCTCTATTCGTAGTACTGTTTTATAATTAATATTTTCCTACATTGTCTCTTTACGGTATAAATATAAGATTTCTCGCCTTATCTGCCGCGAATTTTTTTTAATTATAGTGTTTCCGATTTTCCCTTTGGTTTTGTCAATTTTAATTTTTGTTGCTCTTTTGGATTTTTTTTGTTGCCAGGTTTGATTTTTTTCTCGTTTTTTACATAATTTTTATGTCATATATATGGTTTTTTTTAAGTAGCAACAGCATTAGAATTGCTTGGCGACAAAAAGAAGTCGCTCATTTCGACAATGGCAGTGGTATATCCTACTGGTTCTGTCTTTACTATTTGTTATCATTCTGAACCTTAAAAATAAAATTGCGAAACCATAATAAAGAAATAAATTCTAATGGGTAAACGTAAGCATTATTAGAATATCTAGCAAATCAGAAGAAAAAAAATAAATGTAAAAATTCCATATAAAATTTATACTAGAGAATTATAGTATCCAGAATTAATTACCATTAGATTTATTCATTCTTAGGAAATTCATTTCGACCTACTAACTTAATCTACTTAGTATTTTAGATACTCTTAAAAGACATATCAGGGGATCGATAAAATAGTTACATTTTTCTTTTGGAATTCCAACTATATTAAATAGTATTCAGAATTAGTGATAGCTGTTTTTTTAGGGGGGGGGGTTATATTTTCTATTACACAAGTTGCATTTTGAAATACCAATACAAATCCATCGAATGTTAAGATACCAGATTCATTTGTATAAAATAAAATGTTTAAATGCCTATGAGTTGTTTAAAAATTAAGCTCTTTTCTAAAGTTCTAGATTAAAATATCTAGAATCATAATAGACGTCAGGTTGATATTTAAATAATAGAAACAATATATTTTCTTCTATACAAAATGGTTGCGTCCAATATAATCCTCCGAAAGTTAAGTTTATAAATACTTTTAACTATTAATCCACATAAAATAATCAGAATGTGTTGTTAAAGCATTAAGTTTCTAATCTCTAAAGGTTTTAATACGAATCAGTAATAGACGTCAGATTTTGTCGATCATTACAAATGAAGTACAAACATCACATACTTTTAAGTAATGACTTTTATGAAATACTTTTAAGTAATGAATATCAGTTAGTTGTTAAAAGTTTTATGGATTTCTTCTGTCACGAATTAAGAATATACCTCTCTTTTGAAAAATGCATAAATCGTAACCATAATGAATTTTATTGTGACTTTAAAAGATATAAGCGTATTTATATATTAATTTATACGAATATTGATAATTATTGTTAAATATTGACTGGCAGGTGATTGACTGCAATTCTTATTTTTAATTTGCTGCAAATAAAAGTAAATAAACTGTCATTTCCTTTCGGCCTTATGCGCCTCATCCATTCGCAGACAGTTATAGAAAATACGGAAATGCGCACCACTTCGATACCGTGCATTAAATTTAGAGAGTCATTCAGCTGTTACACGATGTCTTTTATCTGCTTCTGAAAATGGCGGGAAGCACAGTGACGTTTCCTGAATCGTCTGCTCCGGCACATTTTTTTTCTTATCTGTGACGCAATTTAGTATCTGTGTGACGCAAGCTCTTAACAACGCATTACTAAGAGTGCCTTCGAAGTTTAAATTAGTTATAATGGTTAGTTCCTGGTTTTAAGAAAATGCATTTAAAAAAAAATGATCTTGGATGATTTTTGAGTGGCGATTAAATTATTCCGGCCAATAATTTTGATCCATTGTCCTAGAAAACTGGTTCGTATGAATACAGTTATTGTTCAGGTTTTTTTTTCCTTTGAAAGAATGTGGACTTGAATTCGCATCGAAATAAAACTTCTGAAATTCAATTGCATTTATCTTGAAATCTATAAATCTTTTTTGGATATATTTTTTCTCTTTAGATATATTTTCTCGTACACTTAGAAATGTAATTTGAATAAAGATAATGATTTATGTGTGCTTAAATCATATTTCTCAGTATATAATAAAAATAATTGAATGAAAATGAAATGAAAGATTTTGAATGAAGATTATTTGCATAAAATAATTAGTATTCCTAAAAATGAAATTTATTTAGTTAATAATCACATCCCCAATGCAAATTTTGTGCTTGCAAATGTTTGAAATTTATGTTTTAGTAAAAACGTTTATTTTTTTAGTTATGACTAATAGTGAATAATAATCACATTTTAAAATAAATTATTTTAGATTACTATACATTTATTATTTGTGCAATTTCTTAGAATTTTAATAATCAAGGATTCTTATTCTTGTGAGCTATAATATTTTTTTAGTTTCTTTTTTCAAAATTAAAGAAACTTTTTAGCTTTATACCCTGGGTGGGGCAGATACTTGCTAGGACAGGTTTAATAATTGTCCTTGAGCACACTAACACATGAGCATTAGGTGGGTAGCAAAAGATCTACTTAAACAGACTTCCATTTACGTATGATTTATAAGAAAACGCAAATGAGGATATAAATGTTGCCATTTTCAATATTTCTTGATATTTTGTGCCTTGGTATTTATTTAACTTAGTAGATTTTAAAAAATAATTTTTTAAAGTAATTTATAAAAAAAATACGTGTAGTTTTTTTTATGAAAAACTTGACATGTAAATTTAAAAAAAAATTTTTTTTTTATTATAAGGCTTAAATTTGTCTTATTTGATAACTCTTCAAACTGTCAACTGAAACTGTCGTTTTTGGTCTTAAATTGAACAACTCGTGGTTCCGATTCCCAACTCGGCCATGGATATTTTGCATTGGTTCGCAATCTGTTTTACGCCATACCTTCTAGTGACATTAACTTCCATGTACAAAACTCACGTTAATGCGGGCTTTCGTGACTTTCTTATTGAAAAGTGGAAATAAAAGGGGTGAGTGAATCCCGTACTATCCCTTATAGTTATCTGATTTGATTGGAACACAGCGAGTTTTATACTTCTAACTGTGGAAGCTGTCATTTGAAAGTGCTAATGAGCTTTAAATTTTCGGTAGGGCTGAATCGTCTTGTCCATTAGGTTTTCCATGGAAAGAAAGCTGCCGACTCAGATATCGACCTCATTTTTTTTTATCGAGGCTCAAGGTCACGAAGAGATCAATTGGTTACGTTTAATGGCTTCTGTCGTTAAAACAGAGAGCTGGTAACGAATTGCAGTAAACAGTAGTTACAAAAAATAATGAAAGATAGTGTTAGATTATTACATGTTAAATTAAGAAGTACCTATTTATTATATTTTAGATTTTTCAATTTTATCGTATTAAATGATTAACAATGTTTATGTGAAATTATTTACCCCTTTTTCTAATCTGAGTTTGTTTTAAGTCAAGAGTATTATTAAAGAAAAGTTTTATATATTTTTATTATTTGGAAATTTGAACGAAGAAAAAGAAACTTAACAAATGTTTTTCTCAATTTACTTACATTATTCTTCTAAATTGCATTTTTCTTAATTGATTTTTCGCGAGTACTATACTGAATTATTTCGAAATCGTACTCCTCATAAAGTGAAAAAAAAATATATTCATACTTACACCAGTATTTTTAACGAAACTTTCAAATGTTAATAAAATATTTCAGCGTGGAAATGTATGCTGAAATTTAAACAGTTTGTTTCTTCAAATTATTCGTTCCTGTCAAAGGAAAATGATTGTTCGGCGGAGTTTATATTTTAGAAAATTTTAAACCTTGAGTGAGGTCGTGCGTTATTTTTAGGTCGTCTTGACTTTCAGATTTGTTGCTTGTTTCTAAAAACGATAAGTTGTTAAACTCTTAATTTATCGCTAGTTTTGCAGCAACATTTATAATTTTGAAACTGTCAAGGTCGACTAATTTGCCCATGAGAAAAGCGAACAACCCTCAATGGAGACTTAAAAAAAAAGTTTTTGCATCATTTTTGTCACGCTAGCGAAAACAAATACAAAGTTGATATATATGTGTCGTTTATTATTCTAAATTAAAGTGTTTAGTATTAAAAGTACATTCTACCAATCAAAAATACCATGTACTTATATTTATTAGTTTAATAATTCTTATGTAGTTAAGCAAAAAATAGGATTAATTTAAATGTGAAAATTTCTAAAAGTGCATCATTATGAACAATATTTTTGTATCTATCTCTCTGTTATATTGTTTCAAAATAAAGCTTTCTGAAAATTAATATATATTTACGCTATTTCCATCCGCGGTTACCTGATTTGGTCGATACTTGAGTTAACAATCTTGTTTACATGTCACATTATACTTGTGGAAAACGGAATTTTGAAAGTGCTATCCCCTCTTACCATGACAGTCATCAGATGAGTTTGGTATCGAACTTATTGCTTTTTGTACTCGATAGTGACGCCACCATTATAGCTTGTAGGTATCAATTTCTTCCTTTTCTGGAACTTATACAATATGCTAACCATCTCATTTCATTGGATGCTATTTTATGAAATTTAATTAAATTATTTTTTATTTTTGTAATAAATGATAATGTCAATAACCTTAATCATTTGAGCTTTCAAATATCCGTGTTGATTGGTGCTAAAAGAATTCAAATCTGACTATATATCAAAAGTAAAAAGAGAATTAATTATTGACAATATTAATCTGATTAAATATTATAATAATATAATTGTGGAAAATCAAAATCTTTTCGCTTGGCTTTGCATTTCAAAAATTTGATTTTTTGCTTTTTCTTTCGTTTTGGATATTTTTTTCATCCCATACGGGATATTTTTTTTGCGTATTGTTAACTAGAACTATTTTTAAATTTTCTGCGCTCTACATTGGTTCTTCGCCAACTGATAATCAACAGTCCATTCTATAGTGAAACAATATACAACAAATAATGTAAAAAAACAGTTTTTAAATCAAATTCTTCCTTAGGTCTACAAAAAATAATTTAGTGTCACTATTTTTGCAATCAATTTTTACATATGTCAGCAAAGAATATTATTTTGTCTCCCATGTAAAAGTAAATTAATTAATTAAATTTTATGAATGAATTAATATTTGAAAAAATTGTATTGACATCAAGTGTCCTTCACTACAAGTTTAAAAAAAAGTGCATTTGAACTTGAGTGGAGGAATGAAAAGCATTTTATTGACATTGAAAATTTAAACAGTGTACATAGGTACAATAAGAATCAATAGTGGGAATTGAAGAATATTTTTCAATATTCAAGCAGATTTATGGACTTGTTAACGTGTTAAAAAAATTTCAGTGGGTGTAAGGCACTTTCATGCATTCGGAAAGCTGTGGGTTTAATACCTGACTTTATCAAAGAGTCTCATGCTGAAAAAGTTTATGGCTGTTGAAATTTTTGTGGAATCTAACGTCATTTTGTTCTAAAAATTCAGAACGGAGGATACCGGCACACAAATGCCGACGAGTGTTTAAGAAATGAGGAGATTTTTATAGTGCTTAATAGGGCCGTGGTATCCTAGTGGTTATGGCATCGGACTTCCTTTCGAAAGGGCGGAGCTCGCTTCCCAGTGCTGCCAAAAACCCACCGAGTGTATGCAATATACGCTTTTAAGCTTAAAAGAAGCTGAGCTTTTAAAGAAAGTAGACTTTAATAAATATTTATCTCGTTCACACATCGGATAAAAGTCAGTAAAAGAATAGGAAATTGTGACAGATTTTTTGTTATTTTCCTAAAGGAAATTTAAAATGCGTCAAAATGATGCGCATGAGAAACCTAGAGTTAAACACGTTTTACTATGTTATAGTGCCTTAGTAATCTTTAGGGCCGTGGTAACCTAATAATTAGGGCACCGGCCTTCCGTTCGAAAAAGGCTGGGTTCGATTCACGATGCCGCCAAAGACCACCAAATACATGCATTATATGTGCTCGTTTAATCTATGGAATTGAAATGCCTGTGGTCGGGGATCTTCTGGTGGTGCCATTTACCGGAGGAATCCTAGAGCAAAGTTGTTCTTTCACCTTCATAGTACTCTGGTTAAATGAAAGAGGCACCCTACTGATTTAAATTTGCGTAGCCAACACATAGCGAGTTTGGCTTGTCGAAGCGCCATTAGTAACAAGACTATGCTTAGTAGCCGACAGCCGCAAAAAAATGGATATCATGAAATGTAACAGTTTATTTTCTTTTAAAAAGTAATATTTGTTAGTAGCATTAGAAGTTTACCTTGGCATTGTGGTAAGTACTGGATGCTATTGTTGAATGACTGGTTATAAGAGTACCGGGCTGTCTGTGCGTCTCTCTCATTGTTTGGATACTCAAGAGCCCTTTTGTACGTGTGAATATGACCTTTCGATATTAGAAATACGGTATGCCAAGTCGTGGTAGACCAAATGCTATCGATGTTTTGTATGCAGTCAATTGTTGTCTAAACATGCAATATTAATGCTAGGGATCATCTAGGGTTTTGTAACAACATTTCTTCACACTTTAGTAATTATCAGATAAGTTTATATCAAAATCACGGTTTATGTTGTATCAAAAAAATTTTATTTATAATTTCTGATAAAAGTATTTTCATAGACATCCAAACGTGAAGTTAATTTGGAGTAGCGTTTTTGTTTCTTCTATGATGATATAAAAGTTTCCATTTGTTTATTGATCGTAAAAAATAAATGATATTCATACATTCTGCTCCCAAGAAAAGTTATTGCTGATGTTTGAATATGGTGTTTGTAATCCTTCGCGTTCATTTTTATTACCATATCAATTCACGAATATAGATTGTTCAGAATATATTATTTACGTATCCCTTTTTGTACATTTATTAAAAAAAAACTGCGAAAATATTTTCCGCTGATATTATGTTACCTGTCATCTTTCCGATACTTTATTTATTCTTATACTAGGTTTTGGCACACAAATATTCTTCCCAAAACGAATTCTTCAAAATATTTAACTTCTTTCCTTTAAGGTTTATATGTGTGTGTGTGAGAATCAAGACAAATATTTACTTATTTTCTATTCTTTTTCCGGTTTATAATCTAAAACATTTTCTCTCTTGTTATTTTTGTTGTAGTTCTTTATGTTTTCCCTTTAAATTTCAATTATAAATCGACAAATTTAATAAATTAATTTTCAATGTGAATAAATATTCATAAATTCTTTAATCCAAATTTCGTTATCCTTGATGCATGTCTATAAAATATTCTCATGTATCACTGAAAAAATATTCGTTCGAAAAATTATCTTGTGTGCACGTGAATTATTTATTAAACATACTTTATTTAAATTTATTAAAAACATTTTAAAACAAATGTAGCGTTTTTATTTATGAGTTCAATATAATGCCGTAGCACGGAGCTCCTGTTCTGTCATTGCATTTCAATTTGTTTTGGAATTTTCTTCCAAATTCTAGAAATCAATCCTTGAAATGTAGACGTTACTCTGACGTAATGAAATGAAAACAAGTAGCCATGGATTGTTTTTTGCTAAATGAATAAAGGAGGAAAAAAATGCGTGTAATATAAAATTCTCTGTAAATTAATATTATGTATGGTTCTGGATGGTATATGACGTAACCGCCTATTACAATAGCAGAATATGAAGGCGGAGTCTTCTGTATCAGAGCTCTCTTTACATTCGACGCAAAACGTGAATATATTATTAAGGTTAATATAAGATATTTCGTTAAAAAATTATAGTAAAAGTATACACAAGAAAAAAAGGTTAATTTTATCAAAGTGTTTTTAAATTTCAAATTATATAAATAATAATTCTATATTTTTTTTCACACGCACAATATTTAGCCTATTACAATAAACACGTTAACTAATATGTAAATATAGAAAATGATTATTTCGTTCAATTGCTGCCGGACATTTACTTATTTTAATATTGCTTTAAGTTGTATTGCAATACGTTCCCAGCTGCCTATTTCTGCTGACCTAATCTTTAAATACAGCGAACCACTTCGTCATTTTGAACCATGGCTTACGATCGCAACAAAGCTAGATCCACTTTACTGTGTCAGACAACACTTATTGAGGCACACTAGTTCTTATGAAATTTTTAACCTGCATAGGCCATTTGAATAATTGATGCCGAATTTTTGTTATGAAGGAATAAATCTTTCTTGTAATTTGACTGCCATAGATTAACAAAATGCAGAAACGAAATATTGCTCCATGGAAAAGGTGTCGATTTGGCAATTGTGGAAGATGGTTCGGATCTATGCAAAGACTAACGTACCTCTGTCGAGAGTACGAGTGCTGAACGGTGGTTCCAATTTCAAACTTCTAAGAAAGCCAGTGGGCCGTATGTTTGAGGAAGACCACCACCTGCGCCTTATCTGTTACATTAATCGTGGCTTAATAGTAAGTAGAGCACGATAGGCTTAGAAGTGGATCCCATTTGATTTTGCTTGATTTAATCGTAGGTTGCAGTACTGGTAGTCTGTCCACGTCGAATATTTCTAAGGCCTAAGTGGTGAGGAGTGAACAGGAAAATGCGAAATAAAATGTCAGTCTCTTCATTTGAGCGTAATTAGAAACCTGGTTACCCAATCTTAATAATGAACTGTTCCGTTAATTATTTGCTTAAAGTTCTTTCTTACTGTTTTATCTCCTCCATTTGCTTTGAGTTAAAGAACTAGCTCGGAAATCAACTTCGTCATTTAACAATTTTCCTTTGTTATAGTCGTAGAAGCCATTTTATGATACATCCCAACAGTACCGCTTATCTCTAATTATGTAGCTTTCGTAAGTTTTTCAAAAGTTATCTTTTTTTCTTGAATTTAAATTGTATATTTTCTTTAAAAAAACACAGTTTTATTTAAAATTTAGTGGAGTTCTTTAATATCATTGCATTTTTTAACTAAACAAATATTAGATGAACGCAATTTTTATTATTGTACTCGTTTATCCCTACTGCCTCTCTGCTGGCGGAAATCCCAAAACACAACCATAATTTTGAATTAATATCAAATAACGAGGTTGAACTCTGGAATTCTCTTCAAACGATATCATTTCAGGGGAGGGACCTTTAGTCTACGAAAGATTAACATTGGTGGGGAGCCTCTCAGTTTGGCCACCTTCATAATTGTTTGATATCGAAGACGCCAACTTCCGGAGTCTAGAACGTCTTCCACTATGTTTTTTGTTATCAGTTTATGAAATTCGAGGAATTGAAAACTATACTATCTGCTTCCTTCCTTCCCCCTTTTTTTGAAAGCATATTATTTTATATTGAGAATGGACGAACCTTGAAAAGTGACACTTCTTCAGAGACTTATTCTTTCTCTCAGCCTTAATTGTGCTCCAAATACAGTGACTTACATATCGATCTCGCATCGTGCTCACCTGGCTGTAGATAAAATAAAAATCAGGTCAATGATTTTCAATAATCTTTGTTATCAAAACTATTTGCTTTTGTGGCATTTGTTTCCCATCCTCCGTTTCGCTCATTCGCTGAATTGGGAGGGAGAAAAACGCGTTGCGCCATTTCCAGTGTTCCCCACCCAACCTAATTAGTTTTTCTCGTTTGACGCTCGCCAGCAGGTGCAGATCGTTGTTTTTGTTTCCATTTTATGTTTCTTTCTTTCTTTTTATTCTTCCCTTGAAACGCGTGCATATTCTGCACTGCTGCGAATCAGGCATTCGTTTGCTACCCATCAAAAGTCGCAAAACTTGCGGGAGTAGAAGAATTGAAATATGGGGAGCTTTCTTAAGTGGTTTTGTCTTTCCTTTTTTTTATTATTGAATTTTTGATACTATAATTCAAGCTTCTAATCGTGTCATCTGAACCTAGCAATTTAGTGAATAATGTTTTACATTAAAGTATTTTGGTGCATTTCCTGATGCTTTTTTTTCTGCTTATTGAACGCAGCTTCCAATAAAATTTAGTTACATTCTAGCAACCTGATCTGACATCACACCAGACCAGCGGAGAAATATTTGATTCTGCGAAATTTATAACCTGTATAATATTCAATAAAATATTGTTTAATAAAAGTAAAAAAAAATGAGCACATAAAAGTAAATAATCGTTTAAGAATAGCAATTAGTTATACTTTTATGAAGAAAAATCATTAATCTTGCTTTTAACATAAATTTCGCATTAACTCAATATTTTGTGTTGATATTTAAACACTGTTAATACTAATACTTTTTTATAAAAATCATTTCAAATTTAGCTACATTTTCAATTGAAGCACTTCTATTTTTCTCACAAACAATTATGTTTAAAAAGCTGATGAAAAAAATTTATTTTAAGAATCGGTAAAATGTTTCATTTTTCGCTTTTTATAAAATTTTAGTTCCAGTGTATTATATTTCTAATTATGGTATTTTATTCTAGTGTTGTGTAAATTTAATAATGTGCTGTGTCAATGTTCACTTTTAACAGATTATTATTTTTAAAACTAATAAAGAGTTGTCTCATTTTGGAGTTTATTCTTTGGTAACATTATTTTCCTTGCGAATAATTTGTTTTTAGAAAACTGGGGGAAAATATTTTAAGGGGTAAATTGTCCTTGTTATTTTTTTCCTTTGTTTTTCCTAATAAGCTCAAATTGCTTAAATTTCTAATTGTGACATAAAAATATAGTAATTTATAGCGTAGATGTTAATTTTTGACAGAAGCGATTTTTCTGTGTAAGAAATCATTTAACTTTGCGCTCAATTTGTTCGTAATATTGTATATTTTTTACAAAATTGATTTTTATTTAAATAAGTCTTGAAGAATATTTTTAGTAATGTTTTCTTAGTTTTCTCTTTTCGTCATACATTAATTCTAATAGAGCATGTTTTTTTAATGGTGCCTTATAATCTTTAATTTGCTAATTAATGCTATGTAAATGTGCCGACCGATGGTATAGGGGTTGGCGTCCCTAACTTCGAAGCAGTAGGTCCCGGGTTCAAATGCTGCGTTGGGCATGGATTTTCTTTCCTCTATGTGTGTTTCTTTACTCCTTCACTTTCTGGAGGGACGAGTGTATCAAATGCCTTCGCTCCTTGTTGCGCTGATCCTAAGTGTAGCCGGACATTAAGAAAATGCTATTTGAATGTATTATTAGACTTTTCAATGTAAAGAATAATCTAGATTGGCTATCAGTACAATCGCAAGAATGTATTTTTTCATAAAACAATGGTTTTAATTTTTGTGAAATGCGAGAAAATATTTTTAGGAATTCATTTTAATTTATTTTTTTACTTTTTATAATGTTTTAGTGAATTCGATTTCTAGTTTTGTCATCAGAACTTAATAATTTAGGAATAAAATATATTGTGTCAGTTTAATTGGCATTGAGACAGACTCGTATTTTTTTTTTATTTGAAAGAAGCAATTTTGTTTTACTATAAATTCAATCGAAATCTTGTATTTTGATCACGAACAAAATGATTTTGATATTAGCAAATTGTCAAAAAAATATTTTTAGCTGTGCCATTATTTCTGTTTACAATCTCTTTTTATAAAAATATTTTTTGTGAAACTACTCATTTAAGCTTTAGAAAACTATATAAAATATTTGCAAGAGTGTTGTTTCACACGGTTATTTTATTTTTACCAACGTCTATGAAAAATATGTGTCATTTACTCGAAATATATTCTTTCTCTGGATGGAAATACAGGAATTTGAGCGTCTCATAAATCTTTTCAGTATACCACGAA
This sequence comes from Latrodectus elegans, assembly GCA_030067965.1. Classification (NCBI taxonomy): domain Eukaryota; kingdom Metazoa; phylum Arthropoda; class Arachnida; order Araneae; family Theridiidae; genus Latrodectus; species Latrodectus elegans. The sequence continues at coordinate 124,897,029 of CM057814.1, forward strand.
TTTTTTTATTTTTTTTTTAAACTATATAAAAAGAAACTCTCTCTACTTTTTTTGAAACGAAGATTTATATTCATTTTGTCGTATGAAATTATGATTCATTTTTCACTGCCGTTACTTTTGTATAATAGAATATTGAAAAAAGAAAATTTCATTTTTATAATATGAATTCTAGATAAAAAGAATATAACTTTAGAGAAATGAAATCTTAATGTTTGACGTGAAATAGAGGATATAGGCTGAAAATTAAAATTTTTGTTGTAAGGCTTTTCAGAGTATCCACCGTGTGTTTGATTTTCGAAAGAAATCTCATTAATCTTCGATTCACATGAGAAAGGACGTTCTAATGTGAACCACAGAAAGGAATACGGAAAATTTTCAAGTATCTACCGTAATAGCCTGTGATTCCTGAAAACAGCATAGAAACGGTATATTTACGTTACGTTATTTATAACGGTATATAAACATTTTTATATAGTGAGTCTGGTCTCATTAGCCCACGTTCAAAATTACCCCTGGGCATCAAACGTCAGTTTGAATGAGGGATGATCGCTTACTTATTAGTTAATCTACATTTACACTTTTTTTACAAATGGATGCTATCAGAAAACCTATGGTTTAAAGTTAATTAATTGCAAGATTCAATATTCTTTCGTTGGTAAGGTATGAAAATTTGGTTTGTTTGCATCACTGCGTTTACTTTTTATTCACAGGGTCTTGTGTTTTCGAACCACTTCAAGCAAACTCATTCGAATTAGAGTCGAGTTCTTAAACTATTGAAAATGGAAATCCGCAGAGCTAGCTAATCTACTGCTATTCGACTTAACCATGACATTCGGTTGGTGACTTTAATGTTTTTAGCAGTATTTTCCAATGATCCCAGAGATATATGACTCTCTACTTAGAATCTATCAAGAGATAATATCATGACAGTATTATGATTAGATATTCCATGAGTGCAATTAAACCTGGGAGATGTATTAAATTCTGGTTGCTACTGAAGAATGTAAAAAAAAAAAAAAAAAAAAAAAAAAAAAAAAAATTGTTGCTATTTATTCGATTTCTTAATCATTAATCATTTAAAAACCAAATAAGGAGAAGCGTACGTTACAATAATAAGTTTATATATATATATATATATATATATATATATATATATATATATATATAAATAAATTTTTTTCCAATAAAAAATAAAGTAACTGTTGTAAGCATTAATTTTTTTCTCAAATATATCTTCGCTATTATAATTACATTGGGAAAGTTGTTTTATGATTTCCCTGTTGAAAATATATTTATCTTTCTTTTTTAATATTTTTGTTTTTATCTAAACTGGTTGCAAATGAATAGTTAGTGACGAAATAGTGATATGACATACTCATTAATGACATGTTATCCTAACTTTAATAATATATCAAGAATCGAACGTAGAATGATGGTGATGTTTTCTCTATAATTTCTATTTTTTAAAGAATGAAAAGTCCGATTGTCTGTGTCACTAAGAGGAAATTTGAGCGCGCCTTGGGGAGTTCTGTCATAATATGTCATTGCAATAAAAACATGCTGAACTGCATTTTTAAATGGAATTTACTTTTCAGCACTGAGACAAGTAAGGAAATGTTTCATCATAATAGTGAACATCTTTAATTTTTTTTTTTAATATATTAGCAATATATGCACCTTATTTGTTTGAGAATTCTCCAAAATGGGAGTTTTTTTTTATTATTAAGTATTACAAACAAAATCAAATCATTTTGGAATATGAAAGAGGCAATAATGCTTATAGAAAGGAATTCTGAATTTTGTGTTCTGTACGCTGCTACTTTTATTAAAATTGTTACAGATTGAAAAAAGTCATCACCCACACGTTAAACTCATTCCGATATCGTATTGTTTGTGTTGAGTTGGTGCTCTTGGTCATAATTTATCTGAGGAGTTCTGAGGAATTAGCAAAACTTTTCGGATTTTTACGTGGGATCGAAATTTGTTGGGACCGCCACTTTTCTTTGTTTTCAAACGTCAAAAGAATATAGAATTAATAAATTCAGACAGTCGTGAAGTCAAAGAATCATAGTAACCATTCCGTTTCTAGTTTCAACAAGGTAATGCAGGATTTAATGTTTTCTTTGTCTTTCTTGTTATAGAAGGTGGACGCATGAGCCCTGATGTGGTAGCAATCTCTACCGTATTTGTTCATCTACTGAAAATATTTTAACCAAAGGTTAGTGAAAAACTGAATCACTGCCATTAGCAGCCATTTGGGTTGATATTCTTTAGTATATAATGGATATTTTGTAAGATGTACCATCATACAAAATGGTATGATACACACCTTGCACATGAATACTTGTAATTTACTTTAAACCCCTTTGATCACAGTCAAATTATACTTCGTATCCAGAAAAAAAACGTATACAGACCAATAAATCAAAATAGCTCTATGCTTTGATTTTTATACATAGTGAATGTCAAGTCGCTTGCAAACTCATATCTTTATAGAGCTGGTATTTTAAGGATTAACGCTCTAATGTTCATTTCCAGAAATCCTACCATCGACGCCTGTCTTGAGTTTAGATGTCCGCAGGACATAAAAAATTTACATGTTTTGATCTCTAGCCTTTTATTCAAAATTGACGATAGTAATACAAGTGAAATTTTAAGCATGTTCTCCACCCTTTCTGCATACATTAAATAAGTGTTAGATATTTTCTGCCCCATTTTAATGCACTCATTTCCTTTGGGAGTAATACTTAATTCAGTGATATAATTTCGATCGACACATTACCGATATTCTACATTCGAACAAATGTGGAATAGTTATACAGTAATCCCTTCTATAACACAGTACATTACTTCCTCGTTATAGGAAAACGCTTTATACAAGCACTCCCATAAAACGAGCTCATATGATCTCGTATAACGCGTTATATAGAAACGATTCACGTTCAATTTTTCTCGGATTTAAATCGAATATTAAGCAAAAATTATAAACGAAATGTGTGCCATTTATTACAATCAAATTACGAACATCTTAAATAAAAAAAGTATTACATAAATGTAACCAACTAACACTTGATCTCAAATAAATCAAATAATTCCAAAAACAGTTTTATGACATGTTTGTTCGTTGTAGGAGCTGTCTGAAGTAACGTCGTCCCACCGACCTCTTCTTTTAGCAGAATGTTCAGAGGTTCAATAGTAATTTAATTTTATAAGGACACAACTGACACAGTGGATTGTGAACTCTACAAATCATTATAGATCTCGCAGTACAGAAATATGACTTGGAGAATCAACGCGTTCTATGGGAGAAAACACTGTTATAGCGAGGGACATGAAATTGTGTAATATGAAAATGCTTTATTTATAGTGTTGCTGGGAGAAATATTATATTCTCGATTTTGTTCTTTAGTCTCAGTCACGCTATTTGCTAATCGGTGTTTGTAGCCCTGAGTTATATCAGCCCATTTCGCACCATATAAAAAACTTGGTACATTATTGGTAGAACAGTTACATAATCTACCACATATACGAATTCTCATGTTGATACCGATCAAAGGAAATTATCTTATTTGCTGGAATTGTTTTTGAATTACATTTTAAAATTCAAATTTTTTTTAAAAAATATCATTTTTCTCTTAAATATGTTTTATGCCAAAATAATTTTAGGAAAGGTATCGAAATTAATAATATTTAATAATTCTGAAAAGCAAATTAAGTTTCAATTTTTAATTTAACTACTCTATGTACATATATATTCTTTTTGTAACTATTATGTGAACATTTATAATCTTTATCCCCATTTATAGCTTTAATATATTATACTATTTTAATTTTTATTAAAACAATTAATAATTTTTTTAAAACACTTCAAATTCTTTTATGGAAATATTTGTCATTGTTAAGGAATTCTAATAATACATGCTGCTACTTTTTTTTTTGTGAAGTTGTCAATTTTAAATCCTTATTCTTTTATCCATATTATATATAAATTTATTTAGTTTTTTCTGCTATACAATTTAATTAAATCAGTAAAAAAAATTATATAAATAATAAAGAACTATGGTTTTTTTTTCGATTGAAAGCTGCGATAAAAATGGTTTAAAAGGGTATCTTATCTTATTAAAGAATACAAAACATGGAATTTTGTCAAATATTGTTTACAAAATATGCTGCGTTATCTTCAATTGAACACAATCGAAACCATCTGTTGGCTGATACAGATATTCTGGTTGAATCATTTCGAAATTGTTTTTCTTTACAACTTAATTCTTCACTGTCATTCACGGAGATACATTTCTTCCGCTTTCAAACAATGAACATGTAATAAGTCTAACTTTTGTGTGCGCTTCAGATTTTATTACAGTTAAATGAAACTTCATATAACATGGTTTATAAAAAAATCATCCCAAAAATGTATACCTGTGAAAACGGAATATTGAAATTGCACTTTTCCTTGAATTTCTCGCCATTAAATGGCGCTGATGAAAAAAGCTTTTTCTTTTCTGAGACACGTCATTACCAAGATTATCACTAAAGATCTTTAAATAAAAAAGCCTTAGCCTAAACTTTTTCATTTTTGAAACTTTTTGAAAAATCTTACTCTCTCTATTAATCTATGGTATGTACTTTATATAAAACTTCATAGAATATTTCAAATTCAATTCCATCCATTTTTAAACCATTGAAAATGAATATTCTTCTGGTACTTGTATAAATACCTAGGAATTTTTCAAGTAACCCATTTTGCGAAATGGGGAATATGATGTTAAAGTACATTATAAAAGTTTTAAACTATTAACTTGTGTGTGTGTGTGTGTGTGCCTATTACGTGCATCAAGTTTACTTTCGGCTAGAATTTTTGAAAGTTCAATATACTATCTTTCAGCTAGATAATTTAGAGATATGATGATTTAAAAATAAGAATTAAAAAAATAATTTTAGTGGAGTAACAAAGATAAGTTAAAAAGGCTTATTTGATTTTGTTTATTAGCTGGTGAAAATTGTAATAAATAAAAACTTAACAAACAAGCATATTACTGAAACGAATTAATATGAAGACAAATTTGAAAAATATAGATTAGGAAAAAAAATGCATGTGTGAATGTTATATCAAATCTTGAGTGACTAAATTGTCATTTCGGGGCGTTAAATGTATTTCGTAAAAGCTTTTACATAATTTACTTGCAAAAGACATCCGATTTCAAAATCACTATTCGATGAAAACTTTTCTTGCTATTTTTCATATCTAATCTTCGCTGGCGTTCTTTGTTCCCACCTAAAACTATTATCAATGTTCGTGACCCTAGTTTCAGAAGAACGAGGTGTGTGGCGTGGTTTAAACAACGCTAGACACCGTCTTGCCTTGAAACAGAAAAGTAGCTAAAATTGATAGATGAAACTTATCACTTTCAATTATCTTTGTAATATCTTAAGGCAGAGAAATTGTGTCACTATTTAATCATTCACGAAAAAAATATCCTTAAAATATTCTGGCGACTTTTTGTTATCGGATTGTTTTCAGCTATCGCCAAATCCTCAATATTTGGCATTTAAATTTGGAGCCTATATTTTATTTGCCAAAATATTTACGGTTTTTAAATACATAATAAACATTCCGGTGAAGTTAAAAAAGGGCGTTTTTAATCAGCTTGGCTATATTAACGGTTTGGCGTTAACGGCGAATCTGATAGTGATCACAGTTCAGTAAACAGTATTAATTCTTATATATTTTTTTTGTTGTTGTTGCTTTGAAAGAGATTTATTGAATTAGGTAGGGCAAAAAGTCGAAAAGTTCATAAATAAATGGGAAGTTTTGTTCAGTGTCAGTAAAATATTTTTGGATTTCGAAAACTTGCGTGTATACGTTTTTCTGCGTTATTATTTTTATTCACAAAAAATGCTTAAATGTGTTTCGTTATTATAAAGGATAGTCAACATTTGATGTTTTTTGCCGATTTTCCTTAAAATTTATGTAATAGCTTAATTATTTACTATTAGCTGGTTTTGTGGATTAATTTCAACGATTACAAAGCATATTTTTAAATGCCCCTTTTGTTTTGATTACTATCTATGTATACACATATATACAGTTGGAAATTCGTAACTCTGATACACGGTCGTTAGCCTCTTCATTCAATTCTCAGTATAGCATTGTATTTAGTAATAAATCTGAAAGAATTGTTCCATCAGCTCAAATAAATCGTATCAATAAAAAATTAAAAATAGAGGAAAAAAGTTTTTTTTTGCAGCAATCGGTGTCATTTTTCCTTGTGTATTTCTTTATTTCTTTTGCCCTTTTCAAATCCGCTTTAGTTATAGTTAATGACATTTTGTGACCTGTTTTTGCTGTTGATTGTATTTTGAAAGAGTTTAGATGGATATTATTGTAAGGGTTTTATTATCGAAACATTTATTTTAGTAAAAAGCGTATTTCTTATATTAATAAAAACATTTATTTCTATATACAAAATCATGGCGAATGTTTCCCGACTTTAGTTGATATGATGTTAAAATTATAACCACAATTCCAACTAGAAATAATAAATTTTTTTTGACCGCAAATTCTTATACAATGTTCAAATAAAAAAGTCAAAGTATATGAATAATTTTAATAAATACAGTTTAGCATTTATAAAACGTATTTCCAAAAATAACAGTGCTGATTATAGTATGTGATTAGAATTTAATATCTTATGAATTACACCTAGAAATTTTTGCTGCCACCAACAATTTTAAATGAAATAATATATTTCTTTTAAAAATCCTTCTGGAAATACCGCAGTGTTGGTACTTGTACGAATTTGTTATTTTTAAAGAATCCGTCCGTATAATCTGTACAATAAGATATATCAGTAGGGCAGTTGTAGCTTAGTGGTTTGGACATCAGTCTGAAAGGGTGGGGTTTGATTTCCAATGCCTCCAAAGACTCTCGGAGTACATGCGATATTTGTGCAAATTAAATCTGTGGAATTGAAAGTCCTGTGGTCGGTCGTCGAGCAATTACCATAAATGTAATGGTTTGAAGGAAATTTCCACCTCCAGATCAATGTCAAAATTGAGGGAGTGGATCTTCTGGTGGTGCCATCTATCGGAGGGGTGTTAGATCATAGACATACTTTCACTTTTGTAGTGCTCTGGTTAAACGAAGTACTATAAATAGATACGCATGCATTTATAAACCTTTAACTGTCAAACACTATATTGCTTAGATAAAAATTTTCTCGACGAAAATTGTATGTGTGGAACTTGGAAATATTAGGAAACCAATTAGAAGAATGACAACACACACATAATTTATTTCGTTGTTTGCAGTTTATACTTGATGGTGTACAAGGTTAGAGAAGGCTCTCTTCAAATTTGTGTCACTGGAAATAAATGACAAGTCAACAGAACGATTGGTGAAGAGTTTGCAAAAGCAGTATTTTCTCTCTTAATGCGGCAGCAACACCCGTTTTCGTATGTGACTTAAATGTTTGGCTGGGAATCAAAACAAATGGCTTCACGCTTTTAAATCTCTGGAAATTATTTTTGGAATGGAAATAGTACGAATCTCAGAAGAATTACAAGCATAGCTTGATTAACCATCTCCTAAAAGTGCTGACGATTGTTGTAGATTTTTACAAGTGAAAGCAATTTTATATTAATGGTAAAAATAATATACTGTAATATCTGAGATAATTCATTTAAGACTTAACACATGAAATAGTTTTAGAGCTGTATGAGTGCATTTCGACAAATTCCAGTCATTCAATTCACTGTAAGCGCGTGTCAAGTATTCATTTTCGGGGCAAGGTAGCTTTAAAGTATATTTATTGACGTTTCGTGCACTTCATTTAAACAAAATCAAAAAGAAGTTATTTTTTGTTGATTATGTAAAGAACATATACAGAATTCTGATTACTTCGTGCATAAGAAAAAAGTAAATGAAATAAATTTAGAAATCAATGTTCGAAATACCATCTTATTTGAAGGTAAAGATAAACAAACTCAAGCGCTTCCTGTAGAAAAATGATTTTCAGAATGCTGTGAGCTATTCATTGGATCTCTTTTACAATTGCAAGTAACGTCTCCCCCCCCCCCGATAAAAAGTGTTTGTTTTTTAAGTTCCAGTTGAAATCATGATTACACCACTTTATTACAATTCTCATTGGTTTAAAATATCCATGACGTCAAATAACGTTTCATCTACGTCACACATCCTATTGAAATGGCGTTGTAATTCTGACTTGTCAACGAATTTTTTGCCTTTTTTCAAATCGCATTCTTCGAGCGGCAGCAAACAAGGCTAAGTTCACCATCGAATGTCAAACTGTCGTCGGATATGAGAAAAAAATCCTTTCATGATTATTAACAGTAATAAAGAAGTACTTTTTAACTAGAATTTTTTTCCTTTTGTAAAAGTTTTCAAATCTTTACCGATATTCCGAAATTGAACACGTTGATAATAGAACAGAAGGAAAAGCCAGGACAAAACATCCACTTGATAGTTAATTTAAATCGGCAAGGACAATTTATTTTTTTAAATTAAATTTTTAATTTATTTATTTTTGTAGAATGAACAGAAATACTATGCTGCTTTGTCGTTAAGCGTGTTCTCGTAACCTTTTAACTCAAACCCTGCTTCATTAAGAAAAAAAGGGGCCTCGTCCAAAATGCGAATTAGCATCGAGGAGCGTCAGCCGTGAAACATGTCGCAACTGCTTCAAGCTCCTTCAAAATGCGCTGTTTCCCTGAATGCTTGCCAATCATTGGGTAAGGAAGAAGGAAACGAAAAACAGTTTTTTACTCTACCATTTTAGTTCCTTAAAAAAGGAGCCGGTAAATTTAATTAATCGAAGGCATTGTTAAGAAATGATACATTAAAGAAAGGATGCGAAACATTTTTTGATGTTGAAATACGACCACATTTAGACACCCTTCATAATGAACGAAACATTTTAAAACGTTAGCACAACTTGTTTATAGAAAGGACGTTGAATTAATGCTAACAACCATCGATAGATTAAATAAGGAAAAAAATATTTTACATAGAAGCGATTTTTTTTTTTTTTTTTTTTTTTTACAGATTTTAAATCGAAACTAAGTTTTATTTTTACTACAATTTTATATGAATTTTTTTATTTCCATTATTGTGAAACAGACTTTATAAAAGCATTTAAACATTTATTGAAATTACCTGAAAATTGTAATAGAAATTTAGTAAATTTCAAAGGAAATTACTTAAAAAAAATAAAATGTGGAATTGATAAAAATTTAAATGACTCCTCTTTTATAAAGTATTCATAATTGTTGACTATTTCTCAAAGAAATTGTCGTTCAAAACAAAAAAGAATTTTCTTTTGTGAAATATTAAACGCTGAATATTTTACAAAGCAATCATTGTATATTCAGTTTTAAGAATCGAAGAAGTAATCCATCTAAAAGAAAAATCGAAACAGATCCCACCGTAAGAATTGTTACTTGAATGGGTCGTGCTTTGGATTGAAAAGTCAAATAAATCAGAAAGATCTGGAAGTGAAAGCTCAATCAATAACATCCAAATGTCACAACTTCTTCAAAACTTTATTTTTAAGAAAGGATATAAGTTTATAAAAAATGTTTTTATCATTAAAATAAACAGCAAATACTGAAATACGACTGATTTTGCCACAGAATTTTTACCATTTATATTATTTTTTCCGATGTTATTTAACGTTATCATCAACAAAAATAAAAATAATTCAATTAATTATATGCATAAAACAGCTTTATATATTAATTTAAAATGATCTAATCTTAACACCCAAAAATTTCAATATATAACTTGTCTTAGAGATGGAAAACAAGAAGCAAATCTTTGGAAGATTTTACGTTTTCAGTTAAAAAATTTACTTAAAAGAATATGTATGAAAATGAATAACTCGACGGCGTAAAGGATTTCACATCGGAGAAATTACCCGAATTTCGTTTGTTTTAAATAAAATTTGGGAAATCTTTTGATTTTTAAGATAAATGCTGTAGTATTAGTTGATTTCTTCAAAGCTGTATCACATCCAACTGCATTTAGTTTTCGAAATGGCGCGGTATATAGTAAAAATAAAAATTTAAGTAACAGTTTTACATGTATAAACAGGCTAAATTGGTGATTTTATAGAGTTTAAGTTATTTCTCAGAAATAAACAAATTATTTTTCCATGGGCATGGTGCCACCGAATAATATGATAAAATGATTTTAGTATATTTTGTGGCTTTAATTCTACGTAGTTGGGAAATATATATATGTCCATAATTTTGTCAGCAATGTATGTTTTGATTGATCTTATGATAAAAAATAAAATCTCTTTGAATTTGTTCTCGATTTCTAAGAAGTCTTTTGAAATTAAATATTGAGGCAAATGATCCAATGCAGATTACCGCAAATTCTAAGAATTTATCCTCTTACTGTCACATTGCAAGGCACCTATAGAACTGTCCGGATGTTTGTTATTTGACCAATCGATTATCGAGGAGTATTCATTAGATTAATTTGCCAATGAATATTTTGGTGTTGATATGCCCTACAGTAGACGCAATTATTTTTAACCGTAAAATAAAATAATTAGTATTATATTTTAGAATCTGTTTTTTTTTTACTCTCTTTGTGTGAATAAAGCAATATTAGAATTAAAAAACTATTTAGCATATTCTTAAGAAAAACACGTGCAAAGTAAAACTCATATTTAGAAACAATTCTTATTTTCATTTCGTTGCTTAAAACGTTATCCTGTTTCAAAAATACATTTTTTAAAACGCATTTTTCCACATTTTTGATTTAAAAAATCCATTTTACTGTTATTTTTCTCGCAATAGCAATTCAACCTTATTAAGCCTTCTGTCTGTTTATTTCAAACTATCGCAGCATCACGTCCTTTTCTTATGGATTCCAGGTCATGATCGTTTCTTACGAAAGTATTTACAATACTTGCATCTAAAGCCGTTGGCGATACTTATATGCATAATCTATAAAACGGGATTTCCACTACTAATTTCTTAAAAAAAAAAAAAAAAAAAAAAAAAAAAATTGGAAGATTTTACCATAAGTACATCCAGTTAGGGTTGGGCTCAATTTGAAAAGACATTTTCATTCTCCTATAGAAATGTTGATCCAAGTTTTTTCAATCAAAAATAAAAATATAGAAAATAATGGATGATAAAAATAAATAAAATGTAATCAAAAAAGGCATGCCAGAAAAAATTTTTTTTTTTAATTTTTGGTTTTCAAACGGTTAAATGTTCATCAGTTTCAATGACTTATTGGATAAGGCCTGAACGTCGAATTGACCAAGATATTGTTTCTTCTGCAACAGCATTTAAAGACGATTTGACAAGCGCAGTTACTAAAATGTCAATTTCATAGGGCAATTTTAAGCCCTGATCTGACCTCGTAAAATTACCTAATAATATGTGTATTTGTAGGTATTGCTTATACTCTAATACGTGGGCAGTTAGACGAAAGTTAGCTTAGGCTGCAAAAGTTCCACAAAAATTGTTTCGAAATATTCCGATTTTCAGCATTGGTAATGTTATCGTATTCACGATTCAAAGCATGAATGATTCCTGCATGAATCGATTCATGTTTCTCAGTTAATAATTGGGAAACCAAATTTAAGAAAATAAGTTATAAAAAATAAACGCAAAGTTGCTTAATTCGCTGAAAAAGGCCATTTTTCAAAGTATTTAGTCCTAAACTGAATTAAAATTATCACTGCATCTGTGGGACCGAACACCAATTAGTTCTTAAAATTGGGAGTGTTCGTAAATTAAAGATTCGTTAAAATGATCGTCTATTGTATTAAATAACAGTACAACAAAATATTTACTTGAGCGATTTAAAGTAAATATTGAAAATATTTATTTTAAATAGCCAAATTTTAATAATCTTACAAAAAAAGCTTAAATTGCAAAGTACCACAACTCATTTATGCGGTTTGCTTAAAAAAATCGGTTAACTAATTGTCAAGTCAGTAGTAAGTGCTCTGTCTTTTAGTTCATCAGTTGGTGAATTTGAATTTCATTTCCGGTGTGATTGTTTGTTGTAATTCAGAATATACTTTAAATTGTTGATTGATTAATGAGTCTTCTTGTGAAAAAATTACCTTATAATGCCAAACAAGTTCTAAAGCAAAAATACATCAAGTAACAAATGCAGCGTTTTTTTGCTGTAAGTTTCAAATAAAAAGCTCACATTGAGTACTCATTTTTTTCAACAAGACCAATTATATAATGGTATCAATCTTTAAAGGCATTTCATTCATAGTAAACTGTTATAATTGCCGTCTAATCTAAAAAAACTTCAGTCCTCGTGATTCTATAAGCTATCTTTCAAATCTACGTTAACTTTGGAAACAGCAATAAAAATATTCAAATGTTATGTCTAAAAGTAATTTGTAATCCGATATGTGAGAAAAACAGTTGGCGAAACAAACCGCAGAATAACCAGAATCATCAATGCATAAAAATGATTTCATGAAAATTATCCTTGAGAAGTCTAATGAATAATAGCTAAACATTGCCTATCTATCAGCTCGTTCTTATAAATTCCTCCATTGGATGATTTAAAATTACTAATCTTTTTTAATTTTACATTTATCTTAATTTTTTGCTTTGACATTATCACGATACGTATAAAAAATTACTTTTCTAAGCTTTCAAATATTATTGGTGAATTTATTTATTGGAATTCATTGCAACTTTTGAGCATCGTATGGAATTATTTTTCATCTAAATTTTCCCAATGATTCATTTATCAGGTTTTCTATTCGAAGTAGCTACTGTGATTCTGCAGATTTCAAGATACAGTAATCCCCATCCCCCCTATAATACGGTACTCTTAACGCGTTTCCATATTACGCGATTTCATATCCCCCATATAACACGTGTTTTCCTCCATATAACGCTTTGATTCCCCACCTTATACGAGGGTCACTCTGAAATTTATGAGATACAACTAGGTTTTTAAAGTTATACTTACAAAATTTTAGGTGTGTTCAAAGTAGCCTCCTCCAGCATCAATGCACTTTTGTCAAAGAATTTTCCACAGATTAAATACCCCAAGCCATTCATTTCTTGGCATGGATGAAAAAAATACATTTATAGCCACATCAATCTCTTCTTCTGAATGAAAACGACGTCCACGTAAGTTCTTTTTCAGATTAACGAATAACCAAAAGTCGCACATAGCTAGATCAGGTGAATACAGCGGATGTTCGATCACTTTAACATGTTTTTGTTTAAGAAACTCAACTGTTAATTCGGCTGCATGTGAAGATGCATTGTCATTATGAAGCATTAGTCCCCTAACTTTCAGTTGTTGTAGAATTTCTGGAAAACATTTAGTGGTATATCAGTTTGCTGTTACTGTCTTCTGTACTTCCATATTGATGGCTTTGACCAATCCCGTACTTCTGAAGAAAACGGCATACATCACTTTTTTCAGTGCGCTTTGTTTTTTCACCATTGTCGGCGTGGGATCATCTTCAAAGACCCATACTTTGCTTTCTTGACGTGTTGGAACGTCAAAAAACGGTATGTACGTTTCATCATCTGTTACAATTTTAGAAATGATGCGGTGGCCACCATCATTTAGCAATTTAAGAGTTTCTTTACTGATTCTGACATGCTCCTCTTTTTGGTGCTCAGTTAGATTATGGGGAACCCAGCGGCAAACTATTTTTTCATATGTAATTCTTCATGAATAATTTTGTGTATGGCTGCGGATCTAATGTTAAATTCCTTCTGTATCATTTGATAGGTACAGCGCGATTATCATCCATCAACAGTTCGTGCGTTCGAATCCCACCTATTTTTCATATGTAATTCTTCATGAATAATTTTGTGTATGGCTGCGGATCTAATGTTAAATTCCTTCTGTATCATTTGATAGGTACAGCGCGATTATCATCCATCAACAGTTCGTGCGTTCGAATCCCACCTATTTTTTCATATGTAATTCTTCATGAATAATTTTGTGTATGGCTGCGGATCTAATGTTAAATTCCTTCTGTATCATTTGATAGGTACAGCGCGATTATCATCCATCAACAGTTCGTGCGTTCGAATCCCACCTTGGGCATGGATGTTTGTAGTGGTTCGGAATCCACTTTAAACCGTAGGTCCCGGTCTAATTAGCCCTCGTGTGCAAAAAATGACCCTTGAGCGACAAACAAACAATTATCATTCATTAACATTTTTCGTATGGCAGACACATTATCCGGGATTACTGCCGACTGCGGTCTTCCTGTGTGTCCTTCATCCTGAAGAAAATTGCGACCTCTTCTAAATTCTCTAAACCATCTGAATACAGTAGCACGAGCTGGAGATTCATCACCAAATGCTAATTGTAACCGTTGAACGCATTCTTCTTGATTTAATCCTGCTTTAAAATCGTAGAAAATCATGGCGCGAAAATGTACTCGTGTGAAATCCATTTTCTCTTCTGTTTAAAATTTATTCTACGCTAAACAAGTTGAAGTAAGTCAGTAAAAATCGTCTTCTTTGTTAAAATACTTTATATTTTAAAATTAAACCGTTATTTTTATTTTGTAAATTTTCGTCTGCGCATATCTCAAAAATTTCAGAGTAACCCTCATATTTCTGTACCTCGAAAATTATACTTTTTTTGTATAATTCTCAATCAATTTCGTGAGCGTTTGCACATTGAGTCAAGTGTGTTCTTATAAAATTAAATTATTGACCTTTAAACGTTCTGCTTTTTTTTTTTAAAAAAAAAAAGAAAAAAAAGAAAAAAGACGTCGGTGGAACGTTTTTTCAATAAGCTTCTACAGTGAAAAAACATATCATAAAACTCTTTTCAGAATTATTTGATTTATTTGTAATTAACTGTTCTTTACATTTTTACATTTGTATAATATTTTTTTAAATGCTCATAATTTGATTTTAGTAAAACACTCACATTTCATAACATAGTTTTCCCTTAATATTCGATTTAAACCCCCTTAACGATAGAAGTTAATCGCGAATCATTTCTATATAACGTGTTATACGAGGTCATACGAACGCGTTTTACGAAAATGTTCGTATAGAGCGTTTTCCTATAACGCGGAATGAATATACCGTGTTATAAAGAGGATAGATTAATGCTCAACTCGTTTTCAAGATGCTCTTCGTGGAGAAGAAAAGTAAATCGGAATGTTGTTTCGGCGATACCCCAAGTAAGTCTCATTTCACCTGAATACGTCGGTGCTTTTGAAGGGGAGATTGCGCATTAGCCATCTTTCCACAGGCGTGTTTCATCCCGAGTATTTTGAAAAAGAGCATTCATCATCCACGTCTGGCATATGATTCGCATCTTTTTTTTTTTTTTTTTTTTTTTTCTGAGTAATCTGTCAACTTGTGGCATGTTTGGAGCTCCCAGTTCATCGTTCTGCACTATACTTAACCCTTTCCCCCAAGTGTTTTCCTTTTCTTTTCATCACTGGAAAGCGTCCCACACGGGGAAAAGGCCATTGGTTACAATACTCGTCACGTGATCGCGGTGGGCCATCGCCTGCATAAGAATGTTGAAAACAAAGCTGTGACAATCGTATGTGGTAGGATTCAGTTCCAGAAACTGACATGTTTAGGAATTCCACAGTGATGGAAGAACGGCAGGCTACACGTTTTGTTTTCCCACCTGTCATCCCAACATGCTGTTGAGGAATTAACTTTTTTAACAATAATGAAAACTATTAAATTTACTCTCTTTATGATTTCATGTTAAAAACTTATGTCTTTATTTGTAAGATTTTATTAAGATAATTTAAGATTTTACATTTTGTTTTGACAACGCATCTTAGATAGTTTAACTGGTGAAATGTGTTGAAAAACTTTTCATAATACCCACTGCATTTTTGACATTCGAAAAGGCATTTTCAAATAGAAGACCGTATTCACATGTTTCCAGAGAAAAATTCCGTCTCATCCTTTCAAACAAATGAGAAAGGATACCTTTTTCTGTTCATCTGAGGCTGGGATTGAACATGAAATATTCCACTACGAAGAACGCTGTTCTACCACTATGCGGCCACACAGTATTAAGCTCTTATTTTTTGTAGTATATAAGCTTTTATAATGCATTACCAGACCCATGTGATATTTTGGCATATCGTATTTCTGCAGTTGAACAGTGTTTTTGGAAAAGAGGTTTGATTTTAGACGTGATTAAACAATAGGAATTAAGTATCACATTTCTATACTTTCTTCGTATGTAAAGCCGTGGTGGCCTGGTTGGTTAGGACGTCGTTCTCATTATTGGAAGGTAATGAGTTTGAATCCTGGCTTAACCGAAGATCGTCTTGTTCCCTAATGGCAGTTGGGGCTTGTTAAAATTGGGTGTTGTCGCGATGTCTTCTAAGTGAAATGATACATCTGAGGGTGGCAGGCCAAGAGTTTAGGGTTTTATGCTTAGTCCCTGCTGCAGAATCACTCAGCCTCCACCCAGGTGCTTCTATCTAACTGGTACACTCAGGGCTATTTGCTAGTAAGCATGCTGATGCAACTGCAACTTTCTTCATGTACATTTGTTGGAATAAACAGGTTACAAAATTTTCTGGTTTCCGCTTATTTGATCGTAGATACTACTAACTTTTTGTGAAAAGACCGAGATGCCAGTGAGCACATGATGGATATTCGAATATTTTAGTATTTTAATATCTACACGCGCACAATGTGTGTGTGATTTAGTTTATCTTGTTATCGTATCCTCTTTGTTACGTCAAATTGTATTAATTACAGGAAAATATCAAGATTATATAAATTACGTTCATACATTTACGCCCAAAAATTTATCTTTCTTTTATTTTTTGTCATAAATATTTCTTATTAATTGTATTTTTTTAATGAATGCGTTTATTTCATTACTATACTTTCCCCAAAAGTGATTAGTACTATTAAAATGCCACTTTGTCATCATTAAAATATTCTATATATATATTTTCATCTCACAGATTTATATATATATATTTTACTTCTAAGTATCATTTAAGCGAAAGCCGCAAACTATGTCCTCACACTGATGAATAGTTTGCAGAAATGTACCATGATCTCCGCCATTTCGTTTCCAAAAGGAAACAAAAAACTTGGAGGATGAAGAATGCATATCACTTTTGACACCGAGTGTTTAATGACGAAGAACTCTTACTAGAATTCAAAATTTTAAAATCTTTCTTGCCATAAAAAAGTATGTTCTTGTTCGTGCATGCTCCAAGAAAGAACAAACAAACAAATGAACTCTCACACTCAGTGTCATTTTTGTTCCACGTCTTTATTATCGTTTGCTCGGTTGATTTCTGAGAATCTCTCGACTGCCATCGCCATTTATTTTCTGTCTGCTGAAATTGAGTCACTGAACTGGTTTAAATAATATTTCAGTTTCGGTTTGGAAGAGTGAGTTGCAGTATATTTTAAATTTTTTATACAGTTGGTGCTTTTTTTTTCTTTTTTTTAAAAAAAAAAAATCTTTTTGTTCTTAGAATTATAAAATTTGCTGTTTGCTTACTTTAACTTTTCGAATATTTTTGCGTGTTCCTAATTATTACTTAAATTTTATTTAGTATGGTTTTATTTTTAAGTACACATGTGTATTTGAACACTTTGTTCTTTTTCTGCATCTAAAATATTTGTTTGTTCTTCGTAATTATACTTATAACTTTTTGAATTTTTCTATTTGTATGTAATTGCTGTGTAATTTTTGCTTTATTTTATATATCTTACTATAAAGTTTTGTAGTTATTTGTAAATAAATATTATATGAACATAAGTATTTAAATATTTTTTCTTTCTTAAAATTCTAATTTTTTTTATGTAGCATTTATCTTTAATTTGTATTTCCTTCTAAATTTCTAAATTTTGATAGTTCTATAATTTGTTGTGATTTTCAGTTTGTGCTTAATTGTTATAAAATAAATTTATTTATTATGTAAATATTGTTTTACAGCTAATATAAGCTTTTAAATATTGAAAAAAAATTATTATTTCTGTTTTGAAAAATAAATAGAATAATAATTTTCATTCTAAATTGTATATGATTCTATTCCTAGTGTAAGAGTCTTCAAAAATTGTGCGTACTCTTTTGTATGTTTTGAAAATATTTTCTTGTAATTATTTTTACAAGTTTTAAACTTCTGAATGTTATGTGTATAAATGTTAGTTTCGTTATCTCGAATATTTTATTCGCTGTCGTAGATTTTGATCATAACACAACCCCTCTTATGCAAAAAGCCACTGTAGAATTCTAAAACTAAACTTATTACATTTTTCGGTGTTAAATTGAAATTATTTTACTTATTCTCAGATTACTTAGATGGTACAATACTTTATTAAAAAATTTTAACTCCTAAATTCTTCAGAATACTTTATAAATCATATTACTAATTTTTATGAGCTGAGATTTGTTTTTAAAAAATTGTATTTTTTAATTGTGTATATTATGCAAATGTATTGAAATCATTCATATCATTTTGAAAGCATTTTTTTCTAAAATGATTAATAAGTTTTTGTAGTATTTCAGGATGAAATTCTACAAAAATTTATTTCCAATATTTTGTTCAGTCTTTTAGATCTACCTTAATATCTCCGTCAAACTGAACATTTTGTTCAAAATGCAGCTTGAATGTATCAAAATGAAACATTTCATTTTACTATATTGTGCTGAAAATAAAAATGAATATTCTAACTATTCTTTAATTTTAGTCTCGTGTGCATTCTCTAAGCCATTTTGATATTTTTCATTGGTTATGGCTTCTAGTGGAAATCGCGCATTCAGTTTTTTGGAAAAATAAACGTTCTATATACTAGTTTCCTAACATTTATTTAGTTTTGTTCAAAACGCTATTTTGTACCCCCAAAATGAGGATAGATCAGCTTCAACAATGTGTGCAATCTTCAGAGTAAAGTTTAACTGTAAAAACTTCACCCTCTTGTTACGAAATTAATATATATAGACGATGAGACTTCTTTCATTTGGATTTCAAATCCTTTTTCGATCAGGAGGTGCATTAAGAGAGACGAAAACACCTTCGCTGCAGTGAGCAAGCTCAATAGTTTCTTTTAAAAATCTAAAAAAGTAAATATTGTTAGATTTTAAAAAAATGTCTCTCTAGTTACTTATGACACTTGGACAAACCAAAGTCGCTATGCCGTTGCCTCTGCAGATTTAAGTCAGTAGGGTACATCTTTAGCTTAACCAGAGCACCACGAAGTTGAAAGTAAGACTTTTTCTAAACTCCTCCGATAGATGGCACCACCAGAGTATCCACTGTCTCAATTTTGGCATTGTTCTCAAGGAGAAAGAAATTGTCTCCAGACCCATTACATCCATGGTAATTGCTCAACGACCTATCCCAGAGCTTTCGATTCTACAAACATTTAACGAGCAAGTGTTGAGTTTAAAAATAAAATAACATTTAAAAGAAATATTTTTAGAATTTGCACTGAAGTTTTGATACCATACATTAAATGTTTCTCCTCTAGTCTACTCACAGTTACGCATACAGGACAACAGGAGAAAACAATCTCCTTTGAAGCATTTTAACTGAGGAAAGCTGTTGGAAGTATTGTTAGTGATGGTTACAAACGCTGCTTTCAACTATTCGAAATAAAATATAGCCTATGTTTTAAGCTAGACACAAACTAACATTCTGACGTAAATTGCATTCAACGCAACCGTTTTCAATTTTATTTCAGACAAAAATGCATGGATAAACAATATAATATACCTTGATAAATAATCGAAGTAACAATATTTCTTGATTGGGGAAGGTCGTTCTTTTAACGATTTAGAAAACTTTCTACCTAAACCGATTCTTTAATGCTTTTACAATAATTTTAACCTTCATAATATAATTGTTTCCTTTTTCAAGCTTAGATCTCTGTCGAACAAAACCATGTTAAAAAGTGATTATTGATTGCAAAAATTATCGCGTTCTACGATGCTATTTGAAATTTAAAGTCTTTTTATATTATTTGTTTGATGAAACATGTTCTGTAAATTCTTTCTAGCTACAACATAAGTTGGTGTTATACCATAAATCATCCGTTAATTTACTTGTTACTTTTTTACGTAGACTGGGTTCGATAGTCATTTGTCAGAAAATGGGTATTTCTTAATTGCACGTGTTCGTCAACGCACGAGGTCATTCACAGATGTTTGAGAGCAATTTCTACTTAAAAAAAAGATTTGTGTTAGCGCCTCTTCTACGATAAGAGCCCTTGAAGGAATAAATTTTTAAAAAAAAATATCTAGAATTTTTCCCAAGGCTCGTAATTGTGGAAACACTTTTGAACAAGTAACGAAAAAAATGGTGTGAAAATACTTGTCGCTTCTCCTCCTCAATTTACTCCTTTTTCATCACTCAATTGCTTTTCTACATCCCGCCGCGTTGAACTTCGACTTTGGGATGAAAAACCGCCTCCGTATCCAGTTTTCGATTTGATCTTTTAAAGATGATTTAAAAAGCTAGATCTCGTAGCTAATACTTCATTAGAGAGTTTGCTTTTCAATCCTATTAAGCTGACAAATGTTTTAACGATACTGTCATTTTCTTAAAATGTGTCATTGGATTTATATTCATGAGGGAGATTAAAGTGAGTAAATGATTATTTATACTTGTCTTGTGTGTCCATTTTCAAGCTTTATTATTACGATTACTATTGTATGTGAAACGTTGTAATGTCTCTTTTATGATTGCGCTCTATAAATTGTATGTTGTAGTGGTACTCTGCTTAATAATTCATAGTTTTTGATCTGGATGTTTATAATACTTCGAAATCGACTTTCTCCCGTAAATCTTACGTTGATCTAGTAGCCAAATGGTTATCGCTCTTGCCTTCGGTTCAACAATTCATGGGTTTGAATCCCACATGGGCCATAAATGCACGTAGTGATTTCGGAATCCGTGCTAAACAGTCGTTCTTGGTCTTATTAACTCTAGTATACAAAAAAGTGACAGTTGATAACAAACCCCCCACCCCCCCAAAAAAAACTTTAAAATTTTAATTATATTATAGTTTTCAACTGTTTCAGGAACTTTTCGTGAATTTGTTAATATTTGCTTAGGAAAACAATGTTTTTTTATTAGTCTGTTGCGATCTTTACATTTTTCTTTATTAGTTTTTTAAATTTCTTTCTTTCTACTTATTTATTGCATCAAAGACACTCAACATATGCTCACTCCTATTAATTATAAATCAGACGTGATCAAATGACGAGCTCGACGCTTGAGCTGGCATTTTCATTCTCTACATCGGATTGGAGATACCTGAGTTCAGACTTATGCAATGCACAATCGAGGATATTTTATACACTACGACTATTTAATCTAGGCTTTTTCACTCAGACGGTACTATTAATATTTCGTTTTATTTAAGTGCATTTTATGCATAAATTTCTGCTTTTATTTTTTTCGTTCCTTTATCCACGTCCCCCATGCTATATATTTTCAATTTCATCATTTTTCAACCTGGATTTTCATTTTTTTTTATGTTTTAATGGATTTATTAAACAAAAAACGTTATAGTGTATTTATATATATAATGCTAAAAGTATAATATGAAATATCTTACTCACAAAAACATACAGTTATGATATTACGGTAGTCTTGCGACTACAGTAATATGATACTGTATATTTTGTTTGAATGTTTAGAAGAGAAAGTCATTTTGCAATGACTTGCTCTATTTAAACATTCTTTGTATTCTAAAAAATGCATGAATTTGTTCTTTAAAACGCATTTAATATGCATTCCTTTAAAAAATATTTTAAGAATTTTGTTAAAAAATCAACTCAGATTTTACGAATAGTAGAGGAAACGATGTAGGGACATTTCAGAGTTGTTAGTTTCTTAAAGAAACAGAGTTCTTTTCAATGTACCCAGATATTTAAAGGGTTTCTGATAATAATTGATGGAACTCCATAATTGTATTAAAATTCCCAATTGTTTCCTTTTGATTCACTGTAAAAGCTATGCAAGTAAAAAAATACAACTAACAAATGTGGTACTTTTTGCTCTTCATATTAAATATTAATTTGTAATTGAAAATTAGAATAACACTTCAATCTTAATTTCACAGTTCCCTTTTCACAGAAAATTAAATTTTCCTACCTAAGGTCAAACAAACTTTTTAGGGATTCGAAATAAACGTCATCAGAACTAAGCTGAGCTGGAATGTGAAAGATTTGTGCTTTGGCCTACAGTTCAACAGTTCCTGCGTTCGATTACTGCATCGATCATGGTTATGTGTAATAGCCAATTTAAACTGTAACTTCCATAAAAATAGCTACCGTGTGCAAAAAAAAAGAGGCCATACACAACATCAAACTAACTAAAGTCATCAGAACTCCGAGACGGAAGTGCTGTAGTATCAGAGTATTTCATTTATTTCTTAAAGGACAGTCTTTGTAAGTACAGTTGCTGTAAATCCGAAAGGTAGCGGGTTCGATACCTTATTTCTTTAAAAATTGCCGTACTGAGAGGTTCCGTACGAAGTGAATGTTTCGCTAGTTAAAATGTATCTATCTTCTCATGTGAAAGTTAGCAAAGTAGGGTACCACTCGGTCTGACTAGACAGTCACCTACAATTAAAAGTAGATTGAGAACCACTGCAAACAATGGTGTCCAAATTGGGATTCGAACATACAAACATTTGAACTGAAAACTGGATCGCTAATCATTTAATTGCAATTCAGTGACAACACAACAAGTTGTTAGGCACATCTGAAATGTATACCAATGAGATAAATTAACCTAAAGTTTACTTGAATGTTGTTTTCCCCTTCTTCCAGGGTTCTATATCCGACCCAGCCGAAGACCAATTATTTTCCACCATACCACACCATTGGCAGAGTATCCAATACTCTGCCAATTGTGTGGTATGGTGGAAAATAATGTCCCATATCCATCTCGCCACTTGTCCCTGCTTCTAAGTGAGGTGGCGTTTCACTTAGTTAAGCAGTTTGTAAAAGAATTCTCTGCCGGAAGTTTACTCCAATAACCTAACCTAACCAAAACTACTTCTAGCACAGCAATGATTGCTTCACAGGAACGCTGCGAAAAGATAAAGCCTTTCTTTCCGCAGTCCATTATCTTCCATTTTCGCGGAACAGCTGAAAAAGGTGCGTAATTTGTTGCGATGAATAATTTCAGTGGAGATACTTTTTCTGACGGAACGCACACCTTATTATGTACATTTTCCTCCCTCCCTCGAGATATTTTTCGTTCTATATATTATTTTTTCCATTCGTGCCGGCTGCCTCTGCTTTATTTGTTACTTCTCGGTGTGTAGGATGGTGAGGCGGTCGCCGCGCAGAGTCAAGGTCGGCCGATAGGCAGGTGTGCAGGCCTGTTATTCTGTTTTTCGCTTCTTTTTGTCTGGCTGTTGATCTCCTTGTCTGAGAATCACTGGAGCGAGATTTTAGTTTTAACACTCGCATTTCTGTACTGCATTGAGTGTAGAAATTCTGCATCTCAATTTCACTTATATTGCCTAGTAAATTATCATCTCTTTAAAGTTTATTAAATTTCATCCATTCTAAGAAAGAGAAATTAATTTCATATGTAAATTCTAAAAAACAATTAATTTTATTGCATCCATAAATTAAGCTGAACTATATTTTGACATCGCTATATACATATAGCAAATAACTTAGCGACTAAGGCTATTGTTTATTTTTCTTTGAATTTTAAAAATAATTTGTGATGTTCATATATCGAAAGGTAAGAACCAGAAAACTTCCAAAGACCCACTCAGGCAAAAATGCATGACGAAAGGTGTAATGAAATGCATATCTTGTTTTTTTCTAGAATACTTGGTAATGAATCTGAGACCTTTTAATCCGAAAAGCTTGATCTTACCAGTAGTGACAGTGTATGAAAAATGAATTCTTCTGTAAAGTGAGAAAGGGCTGTTTGTTGAGGGTACCTTCCTTGATTTATTTGTTCTTGAGCGTTGGTTAGCGATGAAGATTTCGGTTCAGCAGTTTATGGATTCGAATACCATTTCTGTAAAAAATGCTGATAGTGATTTGGAATCCATTTTAAATTGGAAGTCCCGAACTTTTATATTAGCCCTCGTGTACCAGTAACGACCATTGAACGGCAAACAAATCACATTTATTGTTTATCATACCCGACTGTGTTAAAAAACAATTATTTTTCAAAATTTGTACATTCATTTATTAATTTCTGATAAATTTTTTTAAATTTTACGAATTTTTGTTTCAGTATTGAAATTTTATATAGTAGGTGTAATTAATTAGATTTTACTTTAAAAAATAGAAATTAAAGAAAAATATTACTTTCTCATCAGTCCAAGATGATGAAACAGCTTTCGGGTTTTCTGTTCTCGCGAAAAACATCACAGTGTAAAAAATAGACCCTAGTTTAAGAAATTGTCAAAATTGAAGACCTCGCATAAAACTTAAAATTTTAATAAGAAATAAAAAAAGAAAATAGAAACTACTAAAATTCAATTTCTAAAAGTAGACGGTAAAAATAAACATTGAAGCAGTCATTCTGCATATTGTATGATTTAAAAAATGATAAATTAAAGCTACTTGTACAAAAGCACGTTTTGTTTATTTGAATACTACATAAATGCATTATTTTTAAACCATTCGGACAGATGGAAATTATTTATGCTGCATTTCAAAAGCGAAAATATTTTTATCAATCTTTCTTATGTACTCTTATAAAAAAAGAATTGATGTTTTTACTATCAGAGTTGGCATTGAAAATCTCTGTCATCCCTTTTTCTCTTCTTCCCACATGGCATGTGAAAGTTCTCATAAATAACATCTAGATAATCGCGACTTCTTATCTTTGAGAGCCATAAAAAAAAATAACTTTTTCTTCTTTGATCTGAACTTCCCTGTGTGTGACGTATTGTCTGCGGTTTCTCTTTCTTTTGTTATTATTTCTATTTTCTTTTTTCGGGTGAAAAAAAATTACAGACTGGAAATCATTTTTATTGAGGATAATCCATATTCAA
The DNA here is from genome assembly GCA_030067965.1 of Latrodectus elegans. NCBI lineage: Eukaryota > Metazoa > Arthropoda > Arachnida > Araneae > Theridiidae > Latrodectus > Latrodectus elegans. The sequence continues at coordinate 124,922,028 of CM057814.1, forward strand.
TAATAAAAATGGCTTCCAATCTGTACAATCTTTTAACAATTCGCAGAAATACTCTAAACTGTCGATTATCCCCTTTATTGGTTATCCGCTTTTAGATATTAAGATATTTTTTGGATAACTGGCAAAAATACGTTACTATCTAAAAATGTGTCAAAGAAGGTGGGAAAATAGAAAATTTGGGTTAATTTAGTGAAGAATATGCACACATTTCTAAATTGTTAATAAATTTATTCCTGAAATTATATGTTTATTTGTATTATTCTTGAACTCACATAAATTGTTCAAATAGATTTTTGTATTGAGATTTATACCTTTATTTAGAATTCTGTATATTATCCTAAATAGATTTGCCAAATTATCATTTTTGAGAGATACTGGTTGTTGTTGTCGTGTGCCAGCTGGGCTGGCATGGGGTGCGCTGCTCCACTTTTCCAACTGAACCATATTTTAGTTGTGGCAGTACACACATACCATAGGTATCCGTTTATAGGGTAGGCAACCATTCGCAACCTATTCATACAAGGAAAGGACAAAGACAGGATAAGTAGAGAGAGAAAGTACATCTATACCCGCGAACCGGTATTTGAACTCATTATCTCACTATCCGCAGTCAGGCACACTGACCACTAGACAAGTTGGGCGTCAGTTTGTCCGATAACTTTACCTACTGATGAATGCCATACTCTTATGGCTTATGCACGGTTTCGTTACTGTAGTTCCACCAGCATGCTTCCACGTACCTAGCTCAGAGTTAGATGGAAGCTGCTGAGTGAGTGACTGCCTTCGTAATTTAGAAGCAAGGTCCAAGCAAAAGACCCCTCAATACTTGACCTGCAACTCCCAGAGGTTATTTAGAGTACTTTGCAACCACACACGCCCAGTTTTAACGTGCCCCTTAAGTGAACACGAGGATCTTCGATTATGCCGGGGTTTGAGCCCCGTACCTTTAGATAACGAGAACAATGGCCTAAATCAACCTCTGGTTTCATGTACTCTTTTGTAGTGAATGATCCTCTCTTAATATGTATGCTTTGAAAGGATGGTCAAAGTTTAAATGTCACTTGTACATCTAATCTTGTATATATATTTATCTAGCCTCTGGCCGTCATTCAAATTTATTAGCTTTGTTTAGACGCATGTAATATAATTTTAATGCATATGATATATATTTTGTACATTATATGTTTCATTTATAATAATTGCATCTTGCGATTTGTGATGGGTAAGCTACTGGCACTCAGTTTTTTAGCCTCGTAATATAATTGAAATGGCAGCTGGAATCGTCAAGGACTTGAGCTTCATCTTCAACAATTTGTAGATATGATTTTCACATCGTCTGTGTATGTTTTGTACTGATTAGAAATCATCCCTTTTCTTCTAAATCGAGTATACCCTTGTTTTTAAAAATGACCGCAGAGCTGCCATCCAACAAACTCAGCGTAATGTGAATTTACAACTGTACACACTGTACGTATTGTTGAAACTGCATTTGTTCTATAGTAGTTATACTTTTCTGAACTGAAATCGTTCCTTAAAATGACGAGAACTAAAAGTTCTTTGTTACCATAAAAACTTCTGTACTCCAATGTGTGGAATGTCTTGTTACTTATAGTTAGCCTAACGGCCAAACGACAGGTATTTGTGTAAATAATAATTTAAATTTCGTAAAGGAAGACAGTAAATTTAAATCGCGATGATTGAAATTTTCGGCCCATTATTAGCGTTAAATGCTAATAAAACCTTGCTTTATTGATTCTCAAATAATTCTGTGCCTGTACCAGGATGTCGTTACATCTCACGTTAAATCTTCTCTTCAATAGCGATTGCTGTTCTTCAGCTTCCAAACAGGAACTGGGAAATCTCCCTCCACAATTAATCTAACAAATGCTTCAACTTATTCATTGCGGCCGAATATTGTATTTTACCAACAACGTCACGGGTAGCTCTATTTATTATGTTTTCGCTGACATACCACATGCTATGTTGAAGTTCTTCACAGTCGGATGTCTAGAGGAACTTCTGCCTAGATCAGTGAGGGTCTAGGACCTTCCCTCCACAGGTGGTCCTAAGCACAAAGATGATAAATCTCACTTAAATAACCAAGCTGTGTGTTTCCACTTTTAACGGCACTTAATAAATCTAAGTTCTGGAGGACCACCTCTGTTCCAATGGAATATTTCTCTCGAGTTGCGGAGCAAAACAAGCCTGTTGAGCTTGTCATGCGATTGTTCCATACTGTTAACTGTTCCTGTTTACCTGGGAAATTCTAAGCCCAGCTGGTTGCTTTTGTCATCGTTCTTTCAATATTTTGCGTTTTCAAATTCTGACCTTTTTATTCGTGGGAGTTCAAAATCCTTTCTTAATAAATGGTATGTGTCGCTTAAATTAAAGATATCATGTGACTTCTAAATCAATATTTTTATTTTTCGAGTGCTATCTTTGCAATTAATTATATTGAGAGGATCTTATATTGCAACATTTTTTCTAAAAATAAATATTATTCCTTATGAAATAAATTTTTTCTTCCTTTTTTAAATTTTACTTTTCTAATAACTTAACATGTTAAAATTCAATTTTAATATCAATTTTTTTAAATGTAATTTTATTTTTTACAAATCTTAAAACCCATAGTTAAAACTCGATAGATTAAGCTTATTTTTTTAAATACTCCTTGATATTGCCAAAAATATTTATTTTCACTTTATTAGCTTTTGGTATGCCGAAAATTTTTATTTCAAATTTCTGTGTTTCTATTGCTTGCAATTCAATTTAAATTTTTCTAAGAATGGAATTTATTTTTTACAAATTTTAATGTAAAATCGTATTTTAATTTGCATTTTAGCTTTCTGACCTTAGTAGCTCGAAAAAAAAAATTACCTTGATTTTTGTGTTTTTTTTATTGAAATTCAATACAAATTTAAATTATTTTAGAGATTTTTTTTCGGAATGAAATTTAAGTTTGTCTTATGAGGTTAAATCAAAGCTAGATATTGCGAAAGGAAAAGTTTTTTGTATCCGCTGTTAAATCACTATTTTTGTTACCTTGATACTTTGAAATTTATTTAGTACTTTTTCATAATTCCTTTCCTAATCTGGATTCTTTTCTTATATAATTACATGTTGTACCATTTTTTGAAATGACGGCATTTCCGTTTCCGATGGAAATGTGACCCAGCAAAGGTGCATGCGTTATTCATTGTACCCTCCCCAGTGCGTCTTGTGCCTTCTCTTCGAGGATTGATGTTTCGGGCACCACCACTGCATCGTGCGCATCCATCTTTCAATGGGGCGATGAATAATGAGGGATGTTTTTGATTAAATTACACGTTGGCGCGAAGACTTGGCGGCGATTACCTGATACGAGAGCGTCGCTCCCTTACCTTTGGCCAGGCATAACAGCCAAGCCACAGAAACTTGGTTTTGCCCGGGGGGGGGGGGGAGTGACAGCAAGCTCGCAATTAACTTCGAGCTCACCTCGCGTCATCCCGCATTCTCAGTATTTAATTAAAGATATCGACTTTCTGGTGCTTGCCAGAGTCAAGATGCATTTTGACTGATGAGCTTGAAGTCTCGAAACACCGCTGAAGTTCTTATAGTCTTGTTTAATGGATGGCTTTCTTTGGAGTAAAATTGTGATCCTGTATTTACTCTAGATTATACTATACTAAATCGATATTAAGATGAAAGATAGAGAAGTTCACCCTTTTGTTGAATTTATTCAAGCCATGCATTACAGCGGGAAAATTGTACCTAATTTTCAAGTAAAGATTGTTATTTGATCAAAACAAGAAAAATGTATGTCAGGAACTTTGTTTCCCACCTGGAAATATTCCGAACTGCCAGGTTTTCACTCTGGTTTACGGTTCAGCAGTTCGTGGGTTCGAATCCGACTTTGGAGTTGGATGTTGACTCTAGAACGACTAACCAAACCACCACAAAATCGGTCTCAGCTTAAACAAATCAATAATTACTTGATAATTTCTTTTCATTACGAAGTTATTACATATTGAAGTATTTACTCTTATCACCAGCATTTTAACGTGCTTTCGATCGCTGATATTAATTGCATTGGGTAAAAACAATATTTTTTTAAAACCGGAAAAAAAAACATTTAAAAAAAAAGAATCAGCATGTGAGAATATAAAAAATACATACGATTTGATGACGTAAATATGTTGTTGCATTTACTTTCTGCAGAGCTAATCCCAGTTTTAAACAGTGGAAAAGAACCGCATGCTTCATTCTTGAAGCGAGAAGAGTTACGGAGCTGAGAGAATATTGCACCACTTAAACTCATGACAGTATTGGGGTGTTTTTCTAAGAGTTCATATCAGCGTTCGTTACAGTTAAAATTTATTATAATCGCTATAATCTTTTATTTCCCCATATTATATCTTTTATTTTGTATGAGCCAGAGACCTTGATAAAGTTTACTTTCCTTCCTTGCATCTCTTAACACAATCCCTGGCGGTAATTCGTCCTGTAATCATAATAAGTATTTTATTTATATCTATGAAAATAAGCCAAATTTTTAATACTTTTTACGGAATTAGTTCTTTACTTCTATTCCTATTATTTCTGTTACCTAATCTGTTTCGAGTAAAACTTCGTATAGGTTCGGTCACTGAATTCCCCCGGCTAGGTTAATGCTGGTTCTTTTCATTTATTATCGTGTTCACAGTATGAAGTATTCATCGTATATCTTCAAAAATTACTAATAATCAATCTCATTTATAAAATACTAGCAAAATATCTATACAAAATTTTCCTTGTGCTCATAATTTTGATTTTTCATTTGTAAATATTAGAATTGGATATGCAAGGAATATAATATCTGTATTTTTAAAGAATTCTGTCATTATATCGTTGATTTAAGCTAAAAACGAATGTTTTATTTTTGTTAAAGCTAGTATATTAATTATAGGAATAGGCATTAGGTCGACCGGTGAACCGCCAAAGCATATTGGGTTGATCGCCGGTGCTAATTTTTATGATCCGCTTGCTAAAAATATATCTAAAGAATTCCCTCTCATCTTTCAAGTGATTGCGGGGCAAAAAATTAAAAATACCTCGTTATCCACACAGAAGTCCGCTCACCGCTGTCATATAACCTTTAAATCGACTTCCGGCCTACATTAACATTTTTCAGCGACGTCTTGCAAACATAGAACTTTTATCAAATTTCGAATCAACTTGTTGATACACTCAACATCAAAATCAACAAATCTGATTGTCCCCCAGATTGCTTTCTCTCTGTAATCATCTTTCCGAATATCGATCCCATCGCGTGTTTGCTAATGATCAATCTAATGACAAACTGACTGCTGCAATTTTTGTTTTTCTTACCTGAGTGTTGCTGTGGTAGCATAACTAACCTGTTGAATCACTGACATTCCGCATCATTATCGATTTTGATGGAATGCTTAGATAGAAGACGGGGTTCGGAATTCTATAAATCAATTGATTTAAATTCTATTAAATTTTTAATTTGACCAGTTCCGTGCGCCTATTGTCAAAAGTTTCATATTTATTTTGTTTGGTTCAGTCGTTATTCTGTGGTAACTTTTTGCACATTGTGGACTCTTTTAGTTAAGTTTTATTTCTAGCCTCTACAAACACCCACATCTTTGTTTTACTCTGGCCTGAGAGTGGGTATTCCATAATGTATCCCCCTTAATCAAAGTCGTAGAAGGCTTTCGCATAAATTTTTTTAATATCTTTTCCTTCTGCTGAGAAAGTATTTAAACAATAATCAGTTTGGTATCTATTTCAATAATTCATAGGTTCCTTTCCCTCCTGGGATGGTCGAGATGACAATCAAATGATTAAAGCTCTTGCCTTCGGCTCAATAATTCCTGGGTTTGTAGCGGTTCAGAATGCACTTTTTCTAAATCGCAGTCTAATTATCTCCATTATAAGTGTTGAGCGACAGGAAACCAAACCTAATCAACGGGGAGGGGTGACAATTGAATGACACTTAGTGTGTAAATCATGACCGTAATTCTACTCCCAAATTAATCAACCAATTCACTGTAAAATCTACTTAACAAACTTTTATTCGCTAGCATGGCATAAAAGTTTGAAGAGGATAACTTCACTTTCATTTCAGGAAAATGAAAGTGAAGACAATTTTTATTAGCTTTATAAAGTAATTTTAAGAAATTGCACAGGGAATTTATGGAAGTGAAGTTGAATTGTTGAATTATTTTTAACGCACACACACATATTCACATTAACGCTTCCTGAGACATCACGAGGAATTTCTTTCGAGGCTTAACAGCGAGGGATACAATTGTGTAAGATGGCTAAACTGATATTTTGAAAAACAAATGACACAGTTAATGTGTTTTCGAACCCCATTACAGGTGTCTTTCAGCGTGGCAAATCATTTTTCAGTGACCGTCCATCGCTGTGCATCCATAACTGGTTTCTGTATTCTACATTTACTAGTTGATTCATCTTCCACATGATTCATAAATCTCGCGCGATTTTCCCTCATAAATAGTATCTAATGTCATCGTAACTACTTTGGAAGATTCCCAGACTCCGGGTGTGACGTCAGCGTGATTTATGTAATCCGCCTCGATTTACAACCTCGCACTCTGATGACGTAATTTTATTTTCACTGCGTCACTGATGTCGGATTTTTTGCTTAGTTGACATACTTTGAAACCGGATTTTAATTTCCTCTATTTAATTGCGTGTAACGTGATGGGCAAAGGTGTTTTTGTGTCCAGAAGGTAGTAGGTTCGATTCCTGATCTAGGCAAAGACTTATGTATTTTAAATATTTCATGGGGTACTATATTCCTACAATGGGGTTTAATGGAATAAGGGATGCCAGCTCTGTTGTCGACCTCGTAATTTGACAGAAAATAAAAAAAAACGAAATAGCTTACTGTTTTTAGTTGCTTTGGTTGTCAGAAATAGACAACCGGAAGCGTCACGCATTTTTCTAACGCCTGGGAAAATAGGTCTCACTCGCGTGTTTGAAGGTTGCGAGATCGATATTTAGTGCCATCGAAAACCATTGCTGAAGGAATAAAATATTCGTAGTGAAGATTCTATCGAGATGAGTACGTACCTCTTGGTGGTGCTTGACGATGAGTCGAAGGTGCAAGTTAAGGTATGGATTTTGACATTGCGACGCTAGTTCAAATGTTAACGTATTGTAAAAACAATTGAAACTTATTCTAATATTTTAATTTAACTTAACCTTATAGTAATATTCCAGAAAAAGGTGTTTCAGTTGAAAATTGGATATTTTAATTTCGTCCTACATAGTTTTTCTTTTTAGTCTATAGCTAAATAGAACGTTATCTATGACTTAAAAAAAGAAGTTCAAAGCACCACGCATTTCCATTTCCAGAGTGGATGTCGAACTCACGAACTGCTGCATTAAAGGACAAAGAGCTGATCCGTCAGCTGTTAACCCGGCGTCTATTTTTGCATTATAGGAGAGATAATTGAATCAACAAAGACAAAAATAAAGTTTTTCTCAGACCTTCCGCAGACTTTAAAATAAGTTCATCATAGGTCGAATGTAGATTGGTTGCATAATTTTTTCGATTGTGATAATTTTTTCTTATTTATCGTCTTTGAAAGATTTCAGATATGGTTAAAAAGAGAAATTAACACTACATCATTGATAAATTGATTGATTAAAAGTATTCTATTCTTCAAAACTTTTTTCTCTCTAGATCAATTTTCCTGTTATATCAACGTCCTTATATATAAATATATATATATATATATATATATATATATAATGAGAAGGGGGACCTTTTTAGTATCGCACTTCTACACATGTACATGCAGAAGAAAAATTCATTAGTTATCTCTAGTTATTAAGTGATGGCCTAGAGCATGAAATCTGTAGCACGGAAAAGAATGGTCGTACTACACAGTGCCTTCAATATGTATATAATTAAAAAAATATAGAAATATCCTAATGACTAAATACACAGTTATATAAAGCACTTAAACAATCTGAATTCTATGAATATTTTATTGGGCAATGAACTGTATTTTCGTGCCGCAAAGCAAAAAACCTTGTCATAATTCAACTGATGAGCGTACGGAGAGCAGATACCATCTTCCATATCCCATTATTTCACAGAATATAGTTTTGTGTCTAAATTACTTTTATATTTATTTTATAAAATACTTTTTTGTACCTTTTTACTCATTTTACTTGTTGAGCGAATTGTTTTCATATGTTTCTGGCAGAACTCGACTTATCCTAATTGTGTCCTGGACAAAAATTTCTTTAAGGTCTACCATGAGCTTCACTGCGTAAAATAAACTTTCTATTTGATTTGTGGGGTCCCTCTGATATTGGGGTCCGGAGCAAATACCCCGTATGTTCCTACCTTGATAAGGCTCTGTTTACCGCTTTGGCCTTCGGTCGAACAGTTCGTGGGTTCGAAACCCACCTATGGTTTGGATACTTGTAATGCTTTCGAATTTACTTTAAGCCGTAAGTACTGGTCTGATTACCCTCGTGTGCAAAAAATGTCCATTAAGCGACAAAGCTAACAATTTGATTTAAACATACTAAACAGCCCCATCTTTTTGAACCACAAATTAACTGTTGAGCCGAAACCTGCGTTGGCGTCTCCATTGCATGCCGAACCTATAAAAGAACATCAGGCTGCATGGAGCAGTTAATGCGCCTTTGCGCTCTTGGCAGAAAGTTCTTCACACGATTCAAATATCAAACTTAACACCCTTCAAACACGATAGTTATGTCTGTGTTCTATGAGACTGACATTTCTATTTCTTAGATGTTTTCTAAAAATAACATTCTTACTTAATGGTAATTAATAATTATGCTTTTAGATTATGTCGGGCATCGGATTTATATAATTTTTTAATAAAAATTCTTTAAATAAATTTTTATATCGAAATTTATATATATATAAGATATTCACATTATATGCCGATTTTTTTTAAAAATATTAATGCTTGTATTTGAGGCAAACTTATCTTTGTATTTGTTTTTTGCAGAGAGAGGCGGTGATTGGGCGACGCCCCATGCCGCCTCTCGTGGCCCTGATACTTTTGTATCTGTGTCTACCACCTAGCGGGCTCAGTCAGAAGCAGGGGCGCGTGGAAAAAGGTGAGTAATTTCATTTTATATGTTTTTTTTTTTTTTTTGTCCGTAATCTTTTATATGACTTATAAAAATTGTCATTTTTGTGGAACAATAAAATTTAAAATATATCGAAATATTTATTTCCCGTCTATGCAATATTTATATATATTTGCAAATCCTTTCAAAATTGTTTTAATTTTTTAAGAGAATTTTTTTCTAAAATCTTATGTGATAAAGATATCACACAAGATTTTAGATGTATATAATAAATTAATAGAAATAATTCAAAAATTAATCAATCATTAAAAATATTTCTGAAAAATAATATTTATGTATTTGATTTTAATAGTTTTAGGTCACACACATAAATATTTGCAATATGATAAGAATCATTTATTAAAACTCACTCCCGATGCGGTAAAATAAATAAACTCTTTTTTAGCTTTAAATGTATTTATTTCGGAAAATGTTTTCGATTAATTGAAAAATAATTAGATTTACTCGTTTTTAAATGTATGAACCTTTTCTTAGTAATTTGTTTACTAATATGATATTCACTATTTTATCAAAGTAAATGTGTGAATTAAATTACTTATTTTCTTTGCTAATATTCATAAAAGCAATTTTTCTTATGTCTACTTAAGCAAATTGAATTTACTGAATCAAATTATCAGAGAATTTATTTGTATCTATTCTTTCGCATAAATAAGCAAATTCCTAGCGAATAAATTGTTGATATATTATTGTGTGCATTTCCTCTGATTGGAATGTCTAATTATTTCTTTTAATGTAAGTAATATACATAATGTATGAATGTTATTATTTATATATATAAGCTGTACTTTCCTATACAAATAGAAATATAACATTATTTCCTATGTTTTGTAGTATATACTTTTAAATATGTCTTGTACAAGATTAGTTTTATTATTTACCAGGTATTATATATATATATATATATATATCTCACAATATAATATTAAATATAATACAATTTTTACCACTTATGCATGATATAAGCCATAAAAATTCTCTAATGTAGAATGTAATTTATGCGACTTTTTCATAACTTTAAACAATTTGCTTGAAAATAAATTTTGTTTGTCATCGTGTAGTGAATAATTTAACAGATGAAAGCGGTTATAAGGCAGCATCACACACTGTGTGCTTCATTTTTTTCAGGAGGGCTTTTCTTAGTGAACTCGATCACAAAGGAGAAAACCCCGAAAACCTTAAGTATATATTTTAATAGACGTTCCGAAAATAAAATATGCATTATTTATCTGCTATTACTTATGAGTACCTAGAACAGAACCTTAGACATTATGATAGAAAGATGAGCTATCAGCTGGATAATTAGCCCTCTGGTCTTTCATTTGACAGTTTGTGAGTTCGATTGTACTGGATATTTAGGAATCCATTTTTAAAATTGTAGTTCTCTGATTAACTCTCGAAGGAAAAAAAGGATTGACTAAACAATGCTGAAGACTGTATGGTGAACACTGAAGCACAGAACCTCTCTCCTATCATTCAAAAGTGGGTGGAATCGCATTCAGGATCCTCCATCCTTCCATTGTAAAAGCATCTGGATCTCATTTTAAGAAGCATGTGTTAAGGAAAAATTTAATTATTAAAATGTGCAATTATTAATAATTGAAGTTTTCATAGAGAATCTGTTAATGAAATTGGATTTTTGATATTACGTTACTGTGTGATGCTTTGGGAAGAAAAGCATAACGTCTTATTGATTCCTTGTACTGATTTTTTCATTTCACTTCTTGTACAAATTAAGTTACCAGTTCCAAAGTTTGGGAGAAGCTTAATTATTATGAATAATCATAATTATGACGATTATGAGTGAATAAAGAAAATTTTTTTAAAATATAGCTGATTACAAGAATGGAAAAAAAAAAAGATTCCTCAGAAGGAAAATCACGATTACAATTTTTAAGTATTGGAAATGCGTAATCGACTTTCAGTTTCATGGTTAGGATTGCTCGGACATGTGATCACTGCTGATTGTAACAATCACTGTGAGAAAAGGCTTTCTTCACGATTCTTTTTTATAATTATTATTGGACTCTTTTTTATAATTATTATTGGACTTAGAATATATATATACACTTCCTATGACCTTTGATAAAGAATTATTTTAGGAATAAATTATGTATTTACGAAATTTACCTTAAATATTCTGCTAGAGCCCTAAATAAATGCGAATTTACATTGCCTGAAATTGACTGTTGAATTAATGTGTTAACAATCTGACGCCGCCAAGTGGTTTGATTTCCAGCCTCCCTGCAAGTGCAATGTCGAAACATTTTTACATCCCAACTTTTCTCTCACTTGTTGTATAACAGCAAAATATTTTTGTTTCTGTTGCTCAAAGCTTGGTTGTAAATAATTTTATGATTTATATATCATAAATATATTTATTAAGGTTGTTACAACATTACTTCACTTCCAGGTACAATGTATTTTGAATATTTCACTACAATAATTAAATCCTTTCAAACAGACATTCTTATATTCGTTTTTTTAGCTAATTTCATTATTATGTCATCGTGTATCACATAAAAGTAAAAAAAAATTATTTCATTTTCTAAATTTTTTTGGCATAAAATATTTTTTATCATTATTTGAAATTTGCTTTTAAACATATCAAGTTATTAACTTTGAAAATAAAATACGAAAAATATTTGCTGATAAATTCAAATTTCATAAGTAATATAGGAAATAAAAATGAACTCCGAAGTATATATTTTCAAAATTAGCTTACATTTTTTTATGGAGTTAATCAGGATGGGGAATTCCAATCTTTTATATTAAAAAATTTAATGTAGAGATAGTTATTTTAATTTATCGAGTCCCCCTTCGTTTCGCAACCTTACTTTTATCGCGTAAGAAAAAGAAAAGTGAGCGCTACTTAATTTTATCGTTGAATAAAGTTCTTAAGAAGTGGCCGCAAACAAACGCTATCTACGTTAAAACAAGTTTTTCCACTTTTCACTTCAAATCTTATTGCAATTAAGGAATTATAAGTGTTTTCAAGAAAACAGCAATGAGTTTGTAGAACGAAATAAAAAATGATATTACTTAAATTTTATTGTCACTACCTTCTAGGAAAACGACGCCAAAAGTTTCGCCAAATCGGAACTATTCGCATAGTGTTTGTGGCGGCTCTGTCTCTTGGATTGCTTTTAATATGGTATCAAAAGGCTTATATCTTTCCCGTAAGATTTTCGCCTCATGTATTCCTCAAGATACGCCTGTAAATGAAAACGAGTCACTCTTAATTACTTAATTTGCAATGTCTTTTTGTTCTCTCTTTTTCTTAAACATCTTTTTCCTGTGAAAACCCTGTATCTTAACTTTTTGGTGCATTAAAAATAGTCGACATTTTTTAGTGTTTAAATTGAAAATAGAATATTACATGATCTGTCAATACAGTTATTTATTATGTGTTGTAAATGAATGGTGTATTGTATTCAATTTTTCATTAGAAAAGAAACGACAAATTAAAAGGATCATCTCGTTGTAATGATAGGCCAGCGACTCTTTGGTCTTAGGCTCGATTCCTACCATTATTGAACACTTGTTACGTATGTGTGCTTTTTCCTGTGTACATGTTTGAGAGATTTCCTAATTTCTTTTCATGTAGCGCGATAATATAGTCTTGTGAAAAATTCGGCCAGAGGGGATATTATAAAAAACCTTACACAGCTTTCCTTTACTGGGGTCAAAAATTATCTATGAATGTGAATAAGATATTCTAGAATTCTTCCCTTTTGCACTAATTTATACTCAAGTTTGAATCGTCTTTAAGCTTTGTAGGAGGATCATTGAAATACATCTATTTTGTGTACCTTTAGGATCTTTAACAGTCCCTCTCTCAAAAATTAATATAAATAAATATATATATATATACATATATATATATATATATATATTTATATTAATTTTATATATTGCATACACGTCAAAAAATTATATATATATATATTGCATACACGTCAAAAAATTCCAGGACAAACTTATCATAACACTATATAGTATATAAAAAAATTTTATATATAAATTGCTTATATTACTTCTTTGTACTAACTTTCGATCTAAAATTAGATTATAAATAAAAAGAGCTCTGTTAAATGTCTTAAAGAAGCGTGCTTTGAATACAGAATTACATAAGGTTCTTCATTGCGTTTTCTTTCAAAGATCTTTAATGTTTTTTTTAGATAAAATCTACAATAAAAGACATTAGTACCTTACGATGTAGTTGAAAACACATAGCCGAAAAACATAAGTGTGGTGATTTCTAAATACTTTGTTAAGTTGTCCTGTTAAGTCGTAATTCCTATGCTCACGTTGACAGCATAGCTGTTACTCGTCTACCTTCATTCGGTATTTCTGTTCTCAGTCTTGCCACTTGTTTGCATTATGAAAGATTATAAGTGCCTTCTATATCTTATGCCATCTTTTATTGGTGTTAATTCATCGATCGATGTAAAGATTTTGTAGAATTGCTAGATCGTCTACAGAATCGCTTAAGCAGTAGCTCATTATCGTACTCTAATATATTTGTTAGACAGTTTCTCTGAATGGAAAGAGTCTCATTCTGTTAACATTTTTGTTGTGGTGACTGGTTGGTAATTTTCCTGGTTTCCTCCTTTGGGGGGATACGACCTGCTATTTAATGAAAAGGCAAATCCTCAAAAGATCTCAACAAAAATCCTTATAGCAGGTGTTAGGTTATCCAGTGTATGATTTAAGAGGTAACAATGTTTTCAGTTTCACTAAATTTTTAGGTAAAGAATTATTTTTATGAATTTTCTGGGCCAGTTAGAGTTATTAATGATTTGTGTATGAGCAAGCTGGTTGAAAGCATGCTAAAACTATAATAGAAATATTGTAAACACTACAAAATAAAATGAAATAGTAGATTATATAATTTTAACTGTGTAAAGTGGCAACATCTGAAAATACCAGTTACTAAAAAAGGAAAGATAAATGACCGTTCATGTTATGTTATAGTAGTTAATAATGTTTTATCGTATTGCAATTGAATGATGTAAAATTTTAAATTGAAAGGAGTAAATCATTTTTGAGAACATAAGGCTCACATTTAATTCAAAATATGCTGCAAAAACAAATTCAAATTACTTGTTGTAAATTAAACAAATATATTTACACCATATATATTTTACCATTATTTTAAATCTACGAACTCATGATCGACATCATTTTTTACATTCAGATATGAAGTCAGTCTCATTTTCTTAAAAAAATTATTACCACATGAATTTAAATCATAATCATCTATTTACAATTTTGCTTGCTCCTTAAAAATTCACTGAATAGCGAAATATAATTACTTGTCTTTTATTTTATTCTTGGTTTAAAGAAAAAATTTCTTTAGTTCCTCTAGATTGAAATCCCTTCTCTCTTTTTTTTATTTTAACAACAAAAGAATTTTTATTGGTTAAGTAAGCATGATTTATTTTAAGCCTAATTAATTTTCCATTGTGTGTTTTTGTGTCTCTTTCTGGTTGTGATTAAATTATATGCAACAGTGTTTAAATAAAATAAAAAATTGATTTAAAATAATTTTGATAAGAAATGAAAAATTGTATGTTCTATTTTTAAAAAATAAATAGGCATATTTTTGATGTAAACAACTTTATTATTTGAAATATAATATTCTACAGTAAATTTGCTTAGAGGTATTAATCATAAATTGTTTTATAAATAATGTAAATTGAATTATGAAAAATAAATTAATTTGTTAATCTCTATATTTTCTGAAAATAATTTAAAAAAATTTTTTAACTTTATTTTTAGTTAAATACCTAAATTGATTATAGTGTGTATTTGTAAATTTTTTATTACGAGTTAGATATGATTTTGCAAATAAATTTTTGTCACATTGATTTTTTAGCCTACTCAGTTGAATAGCTTTAGTGATATTAAATCTGAACATTTTATACATTAAATTACTTCATCATTCTTTTTAAATTTTTCTAGTGTAATTAAAATGAAATGAGGATTTTTCCCGCATTTTAAACTTATATGGGTTTATTTTATTGTGGTTAAGTAACACAGGAAAGTTAACAACATTGAATATAAAATTATAAGAAACAATGTAAGGGGATAAAAAATACAATTTAAGTGCGTCACAGGAAGTCCGGAAGGCGAAGAAATCCAGAAAATTCCCAAGCACCTACCCGAGTAGACATGAGCCTTGGCAGCTGGTTGGTTACCATTTTAGCCTTTAAGTACAACAGTTTGAAATTTCAGTTGTCACATTAGGCGTGAACATTTGTAGTGCTCCGAAATCCACTTAAAACTGTGAGTTCCGCTTGTAAATAAGCACTAGTGTGCCAAAAAGTGAAAGTGGAATGAAAGGCAAACCAAATTCGATAAATATGTGAGAATATCCCATTGTTCAACAATGTCTAAGATCGAACTTGAGACCTCCAAAGGGACGCGGTAAATCCTTTCTGAATATAATAATTCCAACCTCAATTTATATTAATGTGCTATAATAGTATGATATACTTATATTACATATAATCAGTTATCGGCTTATTATGAATTGTTATATTTGCCTTCTTTCAAGAATAACCTTTTATTTATTAATAAATTATTGTTGTTTTGCGCCAGTTATGCCAGCATTATGGGTTGCATTGTTTTTCAATTGAATCGTATAAGTTACATCTATACACGAAACGGGATTCGAACCCAGGAACTCCCATTTCCGCAGTTAGGCAAACTGACCAACAGGCAGGGTGGGCGACTTATTAATAAATTATTTTACATTATTAATAAAAAGTTCTAATATTCTGACACTCATCCATAAGTGATTGTTAAGTGTTTTCGAATTAAAAACGTAATCCTTTTCTAATTAGAGCTTTAATTACTGTGATTTTGAAAAAAAAAAATATTTTATAACTATCCAAACAAAAAAGTGTCAATGTTATATGCTTTATTTTATTCGAGTCTATATAAACTTAAATTAATTTCTATCGACTTTGGAATCTGTTTATCGCATAAAAGCAAAACCATGCATTAAAATGAATGATTAGGCAACAAAGAGCAACTCCTTACAATAAGACCACTTGAAATATGCTTGAGCTATTCTTTGAAAGAATTTTTAAAGCTCCCTTGAATTAATTTTAGGTGCGCCTCCATCCATCCATAACATAAATGTGAAAACTCGTTTTCTACGGAGTTAGAAATGTAAGAACCATTTGTCTAAACGTCAGGAAAAGCAATCCGGCTATTTAAATATTTATGTTTAAAATATGCTTTCGAGTGATAAATAAATATTTCAAAAATAATTATTTTCTTACTGTTACTGAAAGGTATATATTATTTTAAAAACCAATTTTGTCTGTATCAGTAATTAGTAATGACATTCATTTTGTTTGAAAAATATTTAGCTTAAAATCAGCTATTTCGTTGTTAAAAGCATTTTCATTAAAATATGCAAAAATTATGTTTACGAAAATATTTTTCTGTTTAACTATATCTTGTATATTGAAAAGTGGCTAAGAAATAAACAACTTCTGGTGAAAGCATTTAATGAAAATTTAATTTAATAACTCTGAAAGTTTGTATATATATATATATATATGGATGGATGGATAGATAGATAAATAGATAGATTTGTGTGTGTGTTAAGCATACATATATATATATTAGTCTGTTATATATATATGGATGGATGGATAGATAAATAGATAGATTTGTGTGTGTTAAGCATATATATATATATTAATAACATTTTTGTTAATCTGTTTACTCCACATAAAATATTATAAATGGACGAGCATATTATTAAAAGAGATTATTTTATATACGCATCCATTTTTTTAATGTGTAAAAAAAATGGATGCGTATACAAAATCTAATTGCCCTAGTGGTACGATTACGCTCTTCGGAAAGAAATGTCTGGTGTTCAATCCCGAGTTGTTGACAGATTAATTATAAGTGTTCTGGTTTTCGGTTCAATAACTCGTGAGTTCGAATCCCATCATGGTTTGTCTGTCGGAATACAGACACCTAAACCAAATGACCGTTGCATGACAAGCAAATTAAACCATAGAGGTTTGATTTCAACTGTACAATGTTGGAAAAACAATGTTGTATCTTTTCCTGCCTCCACCTCTGTTAGGGTGCGTGTTTGGAAAATTTCTCGGATTTCTTTTATGTAAATGCAGCATTCCAAGTTTAAAAAGTCCTTTAAGTATGTTCAAAAGAGATACTACATGATTGTACTGTTGTCATTTATGCAGAAATAACTACCTGTTTCTAGTATTATAAACTTACCTTTAACTATGCAAATTTTCAATTTTAAATTTGAACTTCGCTTAACGCTTTATCGAATGCAACTTATTGCCTTCCTGGTGGATTTATAGTGCGTAGTATTTACGTATGTTACAAAGGCGGAAACCCAGAAAACATTTTATCCATATTCACGCATCAAACAGACTAACCCAAAAAATTAACGGTATTTCCATCCTAACAGGCTTACATGCTGGTGGTAGAAGCACAACATCTATCATTTATTCAACAGTGTGTGGGATCGAGCACGTGCCCCTTTACTTCAAAGAGCGCTTTCTTACCTCTTTGAGAACTCTTATATTACTTTAAATTTTTTCGTTGTACTTTATTGTGTGTTTTCATATCAGGAAAATTAATTATGAAATACTTCAATAATTGAATTCAAGTAGATTATATATATCTGCTGTAATGATGATAATTTTTTTCAAGCAAAAAATATTTATTACACGTACAGCTGAAAAATCATTCATGTCGAATGAAATAGAAAGCTGCTGATTATTTAACTGAACAAAATATTTGTTAAATTGAAACTCGTTAAGCCCATAAAAACTTTAACTGTATCTCTAAAGTGTAATCTTGTTTACAGTCTTATTTTTCAATTCGTATTCTTATCCAATTGTCTGTTTTTCGCAATAATATAGATAAATATATATTATCTTGTTTAGTTTTGAAACATGCTGTTTTCGCGAAATATCTGATTAATAACTTAATATCAAAAAATTTGCCGCTTATATGCATAAAAACTTCTACAGTTTTAATAAAAATATCTTATTATTATTTCCCCCTTTAAGTTATACGTTATTTTATTAGACGTACTGAAATAATCACCTCTTTGAAATCTTAAGTAAACTCTTATAAAGTTATTTTAGTTACTTGCGTTAGAATAAAAAAGGTTTGATTCCTACAATAGGGCTTATGCATACTTACTGATCGAAAATAGCTTTTTCTCTAAATAATTTTCAAAAAATATTCAGTTTTTCTACCATTGTAATAATAATCAGTCCTGGAAATTGAAATTATAAACATTTATGTTCATGTAATAATTGAGGAGTAAAATGTTGAAATTAAGTGGACCACATTTTTAGTGCTTACGAAACTATTAGAAACTTCTGTAATTAAAAAAACGTAAATAAAAAGAAAATTATAAACAAAAAGTATTATTTATAAATGTCTTGGTGAGAGAAATAATATGATAAAAAATTCAACGAAAACTTGGTGTGAAAAGCATCGTTTCCTAATGCTACAAGTTCGATACTGGACAGAGTGATTTTATGGCAGATAAATTTCGGTAGGTTCTAGAATTCTGCTTCTGGTGTGTTTTGAACAAGTTTGATACCAAATAGCGAATAGTTAAACAGCTGACGGCTCGTTAAAGGCATTTCAGCATTTGTTTGTATAATATTATTTTATAGAAGAATTTTTCAAAGATACTGGGTCGTACTCACGTATTACAAAGGAGAAAACTCTAAAAACTTACAATTTAGAGTATGTTAAACTCTGCATCCAAAAAGTAAAATTGCGTCATCTATCTTATTTTGTTTAACAGTGGCTGCCTTTTGGCAACATCGAGCTTAATTTTACCTCGATAAACCCTGTGTTGGTATGTTTGTAGGCAATGATGCCGGCATTATTTAAAAAATTTTATTGAAAAAACCTTTGAAATACCCAAGTTTGGAATTTTCGGGTTCGCAACTTCAATATAATCATGCTGTGGAAGTATACGCTAATTGTAATATCTGATGTCACTTTACTATGCTGTGAAGGTTTAGCGAGGAGGTTACTATTTCAGGTGTGTACTTCGTCACTTGACTAGTTCGAAAATAACGGGATTTAGTTGTCCAAGTTTATTTAAAAAAACGAAGCAGCTGAAAGCAGATCAATAAAAGAATAAAACAATAAGCCGAAAATTAATTGAGAATACAGTGATAGTGGTAGTTAGGTTATAAAAAAATTAATTTATATTAGTGACACATACACGTGTCTATGCTATTAAAATCCTCATGCGAAAAAAAAATAGTCATGCCTTTTACTACACGATGCGATTTTCCTCGCGATATCTTTTTAACTGTAACCATTTGTATGCATATCATGCTCCTTGACTAAACGTCACCTGTCAGTTTGTCAATAAATTTGTTATTCCGCCAGAGTTATTATCAGAAAGAGATTATGACATGTTTCCTCTTGTTAATGGAAGAAATCTTTTTCTTTTGTTATACTTTTTCAGGATCCCCTCCTGTAATCATGGAAACATTGTTATGTTTATTAATATAACTAGCCAATTATAAATGGAGTGAAGTTAAAAAAATTGTCATTTATATTTGCTCTTATGTTTTGGAGAAAAACTTTTTTCTCCTGAAAGGTGTTTTATTCCAATGTGCGAAAAAGGTTTTTTTCATTTTTAAGTAGTGCTCTAAATGTCAATTGTGGTTTATTTAACATTTTCTGTTGCTGCTTAAATTGGTTATGATTATTTTAGGCATGCATATGAAACTATTTTGAAGTTTCGCGTTTAAATATTGATGCTCCTAAATATTCTTTAGTTATGTTCGCTTTTTATAAATATTTGTTTCTTGTCTCTTAATAAGCAGATTACTCTTTTCCCATAGTTCCAACAATATAACTGCTTCATCTTTATGGTTAAAAACTAGACTTTGGTGAACGAAATATGGCATTTTCGATATTTGAACCTCTTTATGCTGAAAATAAATGTACGCATGATTTATTCTTTCCATTGTATTGTGTGGAAGTTTAGATCTGCATGTGCTAGCTCGGATGTCCACCTCGTCACTTAGTCATGTTTCAAAATGATTGGGCAATTGATTGCATTAAGCAACTTCAGTCATTAAAAAATGGTTTGAGGAGGTATATTTCTCTCAGATCTGTTATCAACCATATTATCTGCCCTTATCTTGAAACAGTTTTGTATAGACTTCTTTCTTAAGAAATAGTTTAGATTGTCACTCAATGCATTTTTTTTTCACTAGGGGTTATTATGACGGTATTTAAAGTTTAAAACGGATTCCTATCACTGTTAGCACTCAAGTCCATGTTGGAATCCAACTGACGGTTGAAGCAAGGGCAAGAGCACTAAGCATTAGTTTGGCAGCGGGTGACTTAAGAAATACAAAATAAGAAAAAAATATCATAATAGCTTATACAGCGGACATAACGCCGGAACACATTCGCTATATACCGCAGCTAAGATTGGAACTCCTAAGAGCATGCAATAAAAATTAGTCTACAGTTATTTTATATACTATTCATCCTGAAAAATCACACATCTTATCAACTAAACAAGCATGAATAATCGCCATCCAATTTATATTGTACAAAACTTTGAAACTTTTCTAATATCAATAAACACGATAACATTAATTCCAGGAAATCTGATTAGGGTAAGCGGAATTAGTTAAGTACGAGATTATTCTTGTGAATTCACTTTTTTAATTAATCTATTTGTCAGTTTCCATATTTCTTTTGTTTTATTCGTGTATTTCAAAATAATTTTTCCTGCTTTCGGACAACCAATCGATGCACCTGAAGACCTCTTTTAAAACCTTGAAAATGATGGAGTGTTTGAAAACGAGAGATTTTCTTGTACTGCATGAACAGGAGTGTCTGGTACGCTTGACTTGTGTGATAGCTTTGCATCCGCTTTTCTTTTTCTTTCTTTTTATCTGCAATTGCAAGTATTTTTTTTTTTTTTTTTACAATTGCTTCAAATTTAAATTCAGTTTCATTTTCACTATTGTGTAAGCGTATTTCAGCCACATGCGCCGTGTATTTGCAAAAATAAAACAACACTGAGCATCATACATCTACATATATATGACTCAGTTATAATATATGTATATATATATATATATATATATATATATATATATATATATATATATATATATATATATATATATATATATATATATATGTACTGTTGAAGTCAAAATTAAGGAAGTATATCCTCTAGTGGTGCCATCCATTGGAGGAATCTGAGAGTAAATACGTACTTTCACCTGCGTGGTGCTCTGGTTAAATGAAAGACGCACCTTACTGACTATTCCCAGAGGGCAATCCAAGCCAAGCTTGCTATACCGTTGGCTGTGTCAATTATATATAAATATATATATATATATATATACGTATATATATATTTATATACTATTCACATAGCCAACGGCATTTCGAACTGGACTTCCCCGAGTGTCATAAGTAGCAACAATACTGATGAAGTAAATTTTTAGAAAGCAATAATAAGTGGATATCTATCTATATATAGAATCCTTAATACCCATGTCTTTTTGTTCCATATATAATATTGATAATAATTTAAATTTCATTTATGATAAAATCTTTATTAATTTGTTTTTATACAGATTTAACTTTGGCTGCTTTTGCAACGAAAAGTAATAAATACGAACAGTACCATCCAAAAATAATTTGATATTAATACATTATTTTATATTGAAGAATTGTAATATATTTTTCCAAAATGGTAACTGTGAATGACTTGCGCTTAAGATTTCAGTTTAAAAGTCAGTGTGTCCGATTCTCACTCCGGCTCTGATTCGCAATCCGTATTTCAAATGGATCGAATGAATGTCGCACCAATGCCTTATGGGAGTTATCCATTGATCTACGATCTACGGTCGATAGTTCTTGCATTTTTAATCTCTACTTCTGCATCTTTTGATTTAGGCGCAGGGAATTTTTCTGGACTTGTTCTTTTGTGATATATGAATACTGTCTGTCTATGAGAAGTCCTTTTCGGGAGTCAGCAATACATGATGAAGATTAAAAATTTCCTTTCAAAAAATTGTAACTATGAAATTATTCAATAACCGTTTCATATCCTTTGAGTGAGTCTGCGCTTGCAAAGGGAGAGAGAATAAATAACCAATCTACTTATGCTTTTCCCTACATCGCTATCATTTAAATTGAAAATTCTTGTCCTTACTTATGAATAAAAAATCCAGAAAGCGGTATAAATTCGCGAATAGTTTATTATTATATTCGGTTAGTAGAAATGTTGTAAACCCCTGTTTTTTAGTTTCCTTTCAAATTTAAATTATGAAAACCTGGATCGGAAACACTCTTAAAATTATTTTAATATATAAAATTCAATTTATAATATAACGTTGTAAGCCTTGAGCAAAATTTGATTTCTTTCATTCGACAGTGTTGTCTTTTTTTTTTCTCTCCTTTAATTATATTTAATAACATACCATTTTAATATTCATTTTCTATTTTTATGATCAATTTCTTCCATTATTGTTTGCTTAAGTTTGCGGATATTATATATATTTTACTTCCCTGCATTCAAATGGCACAGCATGTCCATTTTTAGACCTTGCGCCATAAAAACCAACCAACCATCCCTGCATTCAATAGAAAAATTTTAGCATTATTCAAATTTTTATCTCAAATCACTATTATTTTTCAGTTTGAAACTAATGGAGTCCAACTCAGGGCTAGGTACAGGCAAGCATGCTGGTGCAATTATGCAAGTAATGCTGTTGGTATAGTTTATACGCGTAAAAATATTGTTCTGATATTAATAATGATATCATTCATAATCATAGTTATAAAAATTGTAAATAATTCATAGATTTCAATAACTGTAAATTCTTATAATATTTTTCAAAATTATGTCAATAATTAAGATGAAATTAATATTTTTATAAATGCCTATAACTATTAATTTTAACAAGTTGCTAATAGAAAAAATTAAAAAAAAATTAATAAAAAAAAAGTTTTTTTTTTTAGAAAATGTTTTTAATAGTTCTTAAAATAACATTATCGGAAAGTTTTCGGACATTTTTCGTTTTAAAATTAATATTACGATATTTTTTCACAAAATAGTTTTTAATTTCTATAAAATGTCAAAGGTTAATGGGGAAAATATCAAATGAAATTTATATTAATAACGTTTGTATTTTTCCTTCCAAATGAATGTAAATTATAGTAATGGATTTTAAATAAATTAATAAACTTAATCCTTTGTTCGAAAATATGATCAATTAAAAGTTTATTATAAAACTAAAACAAATTATAAATTGCAAAAAATGTATTCATTAAAATGAATTTATTAAAAGAAAATTTGAAAATTTCCTTGTGTGCTTATAAAATCAAAATAATAGCCAAAAAATAAAAATGAAATGAAATTTAATACATTTCTCCGATTACAGAATTAATTCATCAATATGCTTTCTTAACGTTTTCATTCTTCTTAAATATATTTTTAATATTTGACAAAAGTAACTTTGTGTTGATTATTAAATTATTTATAAAAAGTATTTTTATTAAATACTTAAACTTTTAAAATTATAATTTATAATAATAACAATATATTCTTAAAAATTTTTAGACTGGTAAAGTAGGTTACTGAGATTTCTGGCATACGGATTTTTGCTGACTGAATACGCTGAACACTAGTAAACATCTCTTAATTTTAAATTGATATCATAGTTACTAGCTCTGTGTGTGTGTGTGTGTGTGTGCGTGTGTGCGTGCGTGCGTGCGTGCGTGCGCGCGCGTGTGTGTGTGTGTGTGTGTGTGTGTGTGCGTGCGTGTGTATTTATATATATTCGGACAGAAATTCTTATCCATTAAACTCATCACATACGCGTTTTTGACATTTTGTTAATGACTGTTTAGATCATTTCATTGATTTATTATTAAATTTACTGAATCATAGTGTTTCCAAAATTCAGATTAATTGAATCTCAAATTAACTACTATTAGCTATCCACACAAAAACAATTAAAATATCCAATAAAACCTTTTGGTCTAAAAAAAGTGCTCTAAAACTAATTCGGCGAATCGAAAATAATACGAAATGATCAAATGCATAAAAACTAAGTCCTTTTTTGTGAACATTTTTGGTATGACGTTATTACAAAAAATTGCTACTAAATGAGAAATTATTTTCATTTAGTTTTTAATATTTGAATGATTATTTTCTCTCTTGAGGTAAAATATGAATCAATTAAATGACGTATAGTGGAACCAGTTATGGCAAGAAATTATGTGTCGAGTGACTAATTACGGAAAATATTCCGCTCAGAAAATCTGCATGTTTTTAGAAAAATGATGCTATTTCGTGCTGATATAGTAACTACTAATATGATCGAAAACAGATATTATTGCGGAGGCTTGCGCAAGTTCTTCGCCGAAAAACAAATAATTTCCTCGTATCGTTTTATTGTTTTGTTGATTCGAAATGGAACACACCATCTCAGTTAGAACAATGTCTAAACGGAAAGTAGAAAGAAAAAAAATGCAGAGCGAGAGAGATCAGGTTGCCAGATCTCTTTCGAAACCAACAATCGTTAACTTATCCCTTCGATAATAAGATAGAAAAGAAAAAAAATTGCAGATCCGAAATTGTTTTCAAGATATGTTTTTAGGAAGCTATATTATGTAGCCATTAAGCTTTGGAATTCAGATGCGAAAATAAATTGCGACTTTTAAGGGTAGTATTTTTCTAGATAGTCCCGATTCTTTTTCATTCTGTTGTAGGACCCTTAACCTTGTTTTCCTTTTTTTCGGTTCCCCGAAGTAAACAGTTTTTTTTTTAGCAGAAAAGGTCATCCACCGTCTGGGAAACAGAATTTTAAGTGGTAAAAAAATGTGGAGGTCAAAGTGAAACCAATCCAGGTGGCGAGACGCTTAAAAAAAAAAAAAAAAAAAACTCGGTATTGGGGTGAGGGGATCAACCATGTCTGGTTCTAATAAGATTTCGCGCCAAAAGTGAAAAAACATTTCAGATATTTTCGCGCCAAAAGTTAAAAACGTTTTAGAAATAATGTCTTGCGTGTTTTTTCTAAAGCGCATTTACTTTTATAATTAAAAAATTAAAAATTAACTATAAATGGCATGTGTTTTACAATAAAGTATCAAAAATAATAATTTGTAAAAATGTAATATGGATGTGTAAAATACATATTTTCTTATTACATTGTTTTGTGTAGTTTTCTATGAACTTTATTAAATATTATACCAAATGATAGCTTTTAATTTTGAGATATTTATTTAAAATGTAAAAAAAAAAAAAAAAAGAAGAATGAAAATAAATATATTTTATGAGAAAGCAAGTTACCACTATCGCGAATTCTTTTAGCGATATTTTTGAGAGTAATCGTCGGTACGGTAAAATTTAATTACCGCATTGTTTTTTAAAATTTACTCGGTAGTTTATTTTATTATACACTTTTTCCCCTTTTTATGGTAATCAACGAATGTTTTTAAACTATTAAACGAAGTTGTAAAAATAATTATTTTTAATTATATTAGAATACATTAATTTAGTTACGTAAGAAGTTTATTGGTTAATTAGTTTCTCTGCACTTTTTTTTCGCACACGAAGTAAATTAGTTCAGAAAATAATGTGGATTCCGAATTCCTCTAAACATTCATATTATAGCTATAATAAATATAATTATGCGTTCGCTCTCACAATACTTCACTTCTCTCAACTCTAAAACCCAAAGTACTGTCTTCGAGCATTTCAAGTTCAAAAAGAAATTTTAGGAGTTCTTAATTACACAGAATTCTATTACAAATAAATATATTAAATATTTTGAGGAAAAATCATTTTAAACTATTTGATATAATGATAAAATTATGCTTCCTGAGTTTTTAGATTCATGCTTATTCATGCTGTGAAATTAAAAAGAAATTCCTATAAACAATTGCAATTCTAATTTATTCAAACAAAATAAATTTATTACTGCTATCGTTAAGTTTGGCGTTTTTAATATCAGATAGTTTAAATATGCGGATTTTTGCTTAAAATGTACCTATCTCTTTTAACTATAATTTGTTAATATTATTTCTTTTAACTTATTTTGAATTTTAAACAATCATGTATTAATATATGAAATTTTAAGTTTGTATCTCATAACTATCGATAAAGCCATTCTCTGGTTATTTTTTATCTAAATCGTTTATTGATCATCCTCTCAAATATTATTTGATATTGTTGTAATCAAGATTGGGCAAATTATATTTAACCAGCATCTATAACTTCTTAAAGTAACTGCGCAAATGATCATAGATCTGAGAAGAACATGCAATTGAAATTTTGTTGTACGGTTAAATTTTCCATCACTAGATGGCGCCATTATTGTCTTCACCTTATAGAAAGTGATTTTCTTTTAAGCTCATTGTTAGCTTTAATTTAGCAGTTTGGTTTGGTGTGCTTCGTTTATCATTCAATAGTCATTTTTGTACATAAGGCCTACTAAAGGCTACTTATCTCGAGTGGGTCAAACATCCATTCCATCGACTAGACTCGAATTCATAAACGATTGAAACGAAGTCTAGATTAGTAACCATTCGGCCTTTGGCGGGGAAGAACACAATTCTGCTCAAGAGGCTTTTCACAAATCCAGCTGATATTCATTAAACGATAAGTGCTTAATTCTGTTTTCGCTTAATAGATCACTGTGAAATTTGATACTATGCAGATAGTTCATGGGAGAAGACAAATTGGCGTGATTGAACAAACCCTGCCATCGAATGATTATTGAAAATTCTAAAATTCATATAGTTCTACAAGTTTATTAGATGTCTCCATCCAGCTGAAGAAAAGTTTAATTATTTTTCTACAAGCACATTAGAAAATTGCTAAGAGGTTTTTAGGAAATATTAGAAAATCTGAGTTATGTGAAGTTATTAAAAAGTCTTAAAAACTTGCAGATTATAATTGAAACGTACTCTTAAAGGGGGAAAAAAAAGAAAAGAAAAAAAAAGGATTAGTTCACACACACATAAGCATGTTTGAAGTTACTTAATTTGACACTATAATAAAGAAAAAATCTTCATTTCTAATTTTAGGTTATTACTGCATGTATATTTTATGTGTGCAACAGTTTTCTTATGACATTTTTAGTTGATTTCTATCTTTCAAGATAATTATTATTTCTTTTGATTTATTTTATAACTGAATTTTTTAGAATAATGTCTTCGATCTTTAACTTTTCTGACTGCGTTTGTTTTTTTACTTTCTCTTTTTCTTCCCTTCTCATGGGCAGTGAGCTTGAACTACTTGTAAAAATGTTTATTTTCGGAACTGAACTCCTCTTGGTGCTTTTTCTTAAATGTCTTGTTTTTTATTTATTTCTCACGTGGAACTCCCTTCGAGGTGCCCCGGCACCCTTAGATATCGGTCTTTATTGCTTTTCTATGGTAATGGAATTATGGGGTCAGCACTCACTTCCCTAGTGTGTGTTAAGAAAAAAAATGAATATTCTTTTCCCGCCACTGAAGTTTTCCCAGGTCTTCTTCAGTGAGAAGTGTGACCTTTGATCCGTCCTTGCATACAAATGGCCAGTTGGAAGTCGCGCCAAATCGGAAGTCGTCTTCCTCCAGGACATGTTTCGAATCGTATGCTAGCTGGAACGTGGACATACAAATCACGGGTTGTTTTTTTCACATCGTAACTAAACATATCAATGACCTGAAGACGCTTCTGAGATTATGTAATGTTCTTTTCATACCTTTAAGTATGTATTCTGGGAAGTTGGGGGAAAAAATTCCCTACATTAGTATGCATAAGACTAGCTTGCCAAACAAATCACTTGCGTTCGCGAGCCACAGATTCCACTGAAATATAATTTTTTGGAAATGTGACTTAGAAAGAATAATCTTTTTTCTTAAGCTAAAATGTATTAAAATTGAGTAATATTATTTACAGTTTTACATCATGAAATGAGGTCCCTCGTATAGGTCAACTGACATTCTTTTTATTCCTATTGACCGGCTGCTGTAGGAATTTCACCTTTCAGTGCTACAAAGGGCGGAAATGATGACAACTTATATAGTGTGGCAGATCCCATTGGGTATTCCCTCGTTGCCCCGAAAGTGTGTATGTCTTCGTAATTTAGAAGCTGGGACCAAGCAGAAAACCCATAGGGTTGGCCCACCATCCTCCCATATATCATTTCGCATAGAGGACATTGCGACCACGAAAATTTTAATGTGCCCCAGCCGCCATTAGCAAATACGACAGGTCTTTGGTTGTGTCTTTATGAAGTTACTACCTCCCAATAAAGAGAACAGACCCCTTAACCAATCTGGCCACTATAGCATTCGAATAAGATATGAAAAGTTTAAAATTTTCCTTTAGTTACGAAGCTATTGAATACTGATGTCGGGACTCATTTCATCCGAATTTTGATGCCTATCGGCGGCATATTGAAAAAATCGAAAACACTTTCTTTAAAGTGGAGTAGAAATGGTACTTTTTCGAAAACCAAAAAAGGATTGTAATTATCATTTGTGTAAAAAAAAAAAAAAAATTACCATTTGGAATATAGAAAACAATAGTGGATCCGATTTTGTAAAGGGATGAAAGAAACACGTGCCTTTGTTACTAAATTCGGGAAAAGTTCCAGAACAAAATGTTAATGTACTTAAACTCTCGAAGCATGAGCCACTTGACAAAGAACTCAAGGGCTCGTTACAGTTGAAATAAATTACAAATGCTTTGAAGACGTACATCCTAATATAAGTTTCGTTCCCTTTCTTTGCTGTCATTCTTTATTCATTCTCGAAAAAAAAAAATTCTAAGGACAGATTGACATTTCCTGTTCACTTTGTTAATCTATTGGTGCTATCTATTGTAATATATCGAATGTAATAAAGTCGATATTTGACCAATTGTAAAATTATCGTGCATAGAAAACATATGCTTTTTAAACATCAAATTTACAATTATCATTGTTCATAAGAAAATTTGGAGCCCATTTTCCCTCGGTTGATTTGAAAAATTGAAGAGAAGGGTTCTGTCACAGGTGTCGACCAAGTCACTTAAATGTTGCTTAAAATTTCGAGGTGGCTAATTGTGTTCGACTCTAAAAGAGAATTAATAAACTCAAGGATTTAATCTGATGAGTTGTGTTGGTGATTGAGCGACATTTTTAAAGGAGAAATTTCATGGTATACAGTGAAATCATCTTTAAGTTAGAAATTAATTTCGGTTTTAAGGCAAGGTTCTCTGCATTTTTGTGAGAAACATACTTTTATCACAGAATAAAACACGTTATATCTCTGAAGCAAAATAGCTAAATTTAGGCGCCACTATATACCAAATTATTTCTAATACGATATTTCAATTCATTTTTCTCTTTGCAATCAATACAGTTTATAAAATATATTAGAGAAGTTGCACTTTAAATTTCATATTTAAATTGCTGCTTATGAAGAAGGTATATTAAGCTTATACAACATTTTTAACGTAAAATTTGGTATCTCACATTTTAAGTGCACACAGAAACTCTCAGATATCACTTCAATCGCGAATTTTTTCTTTTTTCCTGGAAAAGTAGTGACACAGAAAATGTATCATGTTAATCAAAAATTTCATTCAAAAATTATCATATAGATTGTAGTCAGATGTTTTCATGATATAAATTAACTTTTACGCAGGTCTGTTTTTCTAGCTTGATAAGGAAATCATTAGATACGAAAATAGTTTTTTTATAACTTTCAATCAGAAAGAAATCCTTATATTTTTATCAATAGAATCACTAATAATTGGTTGTTAAGGCGAAATACTGTTTACAACTAAAGTGACACGTAATATATTTTAAATAAGGAAGTTTGGCGTTTTCCTTTTGTTCCAAGTTGGCCTTTTCCAAGTTGCTGAGTCAGAGAACGAAAATTTGTCGCCTTTTTATTTATTTTCTTTTTTAAATGACTTGCCAAAAATCACCAGCCGGAACATTTGCGACCGAAGAAAAGGAGAGGAGTAGAATGCACGTGCTTAACACACTTTCGCCAAGTCCCTCGCATTCTAAATTTCCTTGCTGTTTGAAAAAGTTAGTATTTTCTTTGAACATCAGCTTTTTTGGTCTGGGTTCGAATCAAGGTGAAGAAATTTATTTTCAGTACATGGTATTTTTAACATTATTTTGTCACCACTTGCAGATGAATGTTTTTGTAAAGTATTTCTTCGTATTCTGCCATTCCTGAAGATTTTTTTTTTACACATAGTGAGTTCTGTATCGCAAGGAGGAAACCCTGAAAGTTTTCAAGTACCATCCAGGACAATGTGCATGCAGCAAGACGAATCCAGTTTTGAACACTAGGAATTGTTTTCGTCAACCAGTTACATCCTACATTGGTTTGAATCGAACCTGAGACTTTTCCTTTCACAGATCGTATTCCTACCACTTTGAGCTATAAGTTTTATTGCTCTAGGCCAAATCCAATATGCTAGGATATAGAGAAGGATTTTAAAACAATATTCTAATACCTAGTTTGTAGCGAGTTCAACAACTGGCAGCGCAGTGGAGAGAAAACCTATGCATTTTAATTATCCAAAATATTTAATTTACTTTTCTGAAGACACAACAAGGGCATTTTAGAGAAACTTTTCAAATTTAGCTTTTTCTATTCTTTTCGCTACTTACTAATATTGATTAGAATTATTATATTACAAGACGTTAGATATCCTAATCCCGATTGATTAATCATAATTTATTTATTAGTGTCAAATGAAATGGTCGATTAAGAATAAAAATTAAAAATTGAATATTGAATTTATAGAGATGAATAATGACTGACAATAGTTAATTAACATAATTTTTATAGGATCAATATTATACTATCATAGTGTATTCCTCTGTACTGATTCTTTAAAATTTTTTAAATAAGTGAGCTTTCTTAAATATTTTATCATCAATATTTACTTTTGTCGTTGTTATATCCTCGTATTAATTAAAAAATTTCCTTATAAAAATATTTTAAATTTCTTTTTACTAATAAAATATTTATTCATTTAATTTATAAAAATTGGATTATAAAAATATTTTACATTTCTCTCTTTTTACTAATAAAATATTTATTCATTGAATAAGACGCTTCACAATTGTATTTAAATCTGAAAGTTGATTACACTTGTATAATTTTAACACACGTTGCCTAATATTTTTAAAATTTCATAAATATGAAATTTTCCATCACTTTCACTCATTAAAGTGTTTATAAACTTATTTTAATGGGATAATTTTGCTTCCTTAAACGATTTGACTATTTTTTTTTATTCACGTTAGAATCCTGATTTTTTTTAAAAAGGTATTACTTCATTGTAATTAATATTTTTATGGGAACCTCGATCATGTGAGCGATAGGCGACATTGTTCCATGAAATTGTTATTTTTTTATTTCATTTTGTTTTGGCAGCAGCTGGTCATATCCGATAGGAATATAGAAAAGCTGCTGAAGTGCTTATTTACGAGACAGGAATATTTAATTATGCTATAACTTTACAAATATATGTATTCTGTAAAAGATATGTTTATTATCTATATAACTCATTATGCTTAAGTGGGGTTGTTAAAAATTCATTGTATTTTAGATTATTATGTATCTCAACTTTATAAAATTAAGTGTTTTTGTGTTCAAAAATTCAATCTATTACAATACATCGGAGGGAAAAATGATGCATTGAGTTTGATTTAATTATCTCTTCTTCTGTTTTGTATAAATGATAAACATTGTATTTAATGAGTACTTATAATTATTATTTATATTTAAAATTGTTACTTTCTATATTTTATATAATATATATCTTATTAATTTACTTATAAATTAAATAACTAAAATTTAAGCAATGAATTTCTTTTAATTAGATTTCGAAATTGGTCAGCATTTGGCCGAATTTTATTTTATTTAGTTACAGTTAAATAAAGATGCAAATATGTTTATTGCTTTCGTTACATCAAATTAGATATTTAAGTATTGTTCACTAATTCTAATACCTTTGTCTATCCCTATTTTTCTCGCTAAGAAAACCTGAAACAGTAAACGACATTATTTGCTTTTTAATATTTCAAAATATTTTTGGTTAATATTTTCTTTATTGGCAAGATTGATAATATTATTTTTAAATAACTACCACATTTCTGATTTTTTTTTTGTTACTTTTTAAAAAATAATGATAACACAAAATTTTTGAATTCTTTTTCATATAAAGAATAAATACTGTGTTTTGAGCAATTGTCGTTTTAAATAAAGGAATTTATATTTTAAGGTAACCACCTACATTGAAAAGTTCATTTTTGACTACATGTGTCAATTTTTTTCAATTAATAATCTAGTACTCAAAATTTTTCAGTTTTCAAAATAATTTTTTGTTTTATATTCGGTCAAATAAAAATTAAGTTACAGGAATTTTAAAATAAGTTACATCGTTTGAAAAACGAAACCAGAAGTTTCATTTTTTCAAAGTGGAAGAGATGAAGAAAAGTGATAGTTTATTTATTACTATTTTCTTTAATTTTAATGTTATTTTATAATGTGCTTATGAGGGCGTTATTTGGCTTCTACATTCGGAAAGAATTGGCGACATCATTCCCCCTATCACAAACGAGACTATTCCTTTAAAAAATATGGTTCTCCGAATTATTTTGTTTTTCCTAAAATCTTGAAGCTCTCTCCCCCCTTATTAACACGATATTTCAAGTAATAATAGAGATAGTTGTTTGAAACTTAGCCCAGATGATTTAATTTTAATATCTATGAAATGCAGAACTTTTTTTTATTTTTTATTTACAGCTATTTTTAGAGGGAATGTTAATAAAGTTTCGTAAAATATTTATATTGCTCTACATTTCCAATCATATTTAAAATTTTGTCGTGACAATAATTTATATAAAAACAAGATAAAATAAAATAAAATTAGTTTTTAAGAAAAAGCATTGAACGTAGGTGGATTTTAAATTAGTAATTTCATTGTTACGTAAGATTTAGAAACATTCCTTTATTGTTGATAATACCAGACAATTAGTATTCTGTATAATTTTTGCTAAGACAACTTTTTAAATAGAAAAAATGCTTATAGTTATGTGATTGGATACTCCGAGTGCAAATGGATCATGTAAGATATTATTGATGATTTTTTTGATATTTTGGCTACTAGCCGATTGGTTAGCGTTCTTGCCATCAGTTCAACAGTTCGTAAGTTCGAATCTCACTTTAGGCATGGGTGTTTGTAATGGCTCAAAATTCAGTTTAAACCATAGTTTCCAGTCTAATTAGCTCTCGTGTTCAAGAAGTGACCTTTAATCTATAACAAACCAAACCTACCTGGACCCACCCGATCAGTAAGATTAATTATCCAGAGAAGATTCTAGGAAACCTTTTATTATTGCATAACTTTGAATAATTTTTAGGGCAATGTGCGCATTTTAGAAGTAAAACATTTCTTGTATCAATGTTTATTTAAAAGAAGTGCTTTACTATTGAATTGCACATTGGATACATTTTTTTTTCTTTCGCACTTTTCATATTTTGTATTATTTTCTGATGGAATGTAGGGTACCATTTCTTTCCACTCATCTCCCATATAAGATTTTACCGCTTTTACATCGTCCTTTTGAATTTTTTGGTGTGTAAAAAATATTTAAGTACAGCACAACATATGTTCCAGAGAATGCTGTAATTTCTTTTTTTTTTTTTTTTACCCCATTTATTAAAATTAAACCAATGCTTAGAGTTAAGTCTTCCATTCCACAGGATGTCTCATTAAACAACCACATTGTGTGCCTTACATGGATGAATGGAGAATTTCGTCCATTGTATCTTTTTATCGCTTAAATCACGCGCAACCTGCTGATACTGATCTATAAACATTTTACTAATAACTGTAAGCTTGCAGTTATCTTTACTGTGCAATCACACTCATAATTTTCATTTTCTGTTTATGACAGTGTCTTTTAAATTAAATCACTAATAATTAAATGGATTAAATTAAATCACTAATAATTTTAGATGAATAAATTATATTGATATTTTATTATTATATATCTCGTTTTCAAATAGTGCCAAGTCTTCAACTGAAAGGCTACAACTCTGGCAATTCGTTTAGTTCATACAAATATCAATTTGCCTTTGGTATGCAATTTATTTAGCAATTTTCACCAAACAGCGTACAACAAGTAAGGTAATATTTATTCTGCGTAATTTTATTCCATATCTAGTCCGCTAAAGTTTTTAGCTCAGTTTATCCTGTAAATCCAACTAAACAGCCTCTAAATTTACCAAATTTCCGATTCTTGTGTACTGAAATTTCCACATTTATTTTTCCTTCAAAAACTCCAATATAGTATATGATCCTGGAACATTCTTTAATATTTGTTTGCTTATAGGGAAACAAGTGCGTTTTTGATTTTCCTTTTTATCTAATGGCGTTCGAAAAGTTTGTTTTTTACAGGTATAGTGAAGATCAAATTATTTCGACTTTAATCTTTTGATAGTAATATTATTTCATATTATTTTATATTTCTGAAATAAGGCATTGGGTTTCGACAGTATCTGAAATTAATTATGAGGGAAAAAGTAAATATTTTTGAGAAATGATTCTTAACCTTAAAATGCATTTTTTTTTTTACAATAAATCATCTTTTAATATATAGTTTATGCAATTTTTTCT